>JARFXV010001429.1:0-489119 GCA_031761425.1 Cosmopolites sordidus
AAAGCAAGGGTTAACAGCCCCAGAAACTGATAACTAAGCTCACATTAAATTTTAGGTCCAGTTGCCAAATAACCTCAGATACTGATGAGGCCTTAATTTTAAAATTTAAAAAATAACTCCTTAAGTAAAATAAGGGATCTGGCTCCTTCTGGAATCAGTTTTACAGATTATTCTAAATCTAAACATGGTGTAAGTGGTGCATTTAATCCTGAAGTATATTCCTTCCGGCTACATCCTTGAAGCAGTCTTACAGCTGAGGTTATTGCTATCGGAAACTCCTTTAAATACATCCTCTGCTTATCAGCCGATTAGTTAATCAACTCAGATTCGTTTTAAAACTCTGAATACCCTACAAAGTTTCTTGCCCTATGGATTGTGGCTCAAATATTAGGCTCATGTGGATACAATATCATGCCGGCATAAAGGATAATGAACTAGCGGATGAAAAGACTAAATCTACTCTCAAAAAAGATCTCCCCGTTAAACCTTTATATAACCATAGGGGCGTTTCTACCTCAATTCGAGATATAATACACGCAATACATAGTTCAATTCGATATGGACTTACTGAGTAGCTTTTCCGTACTCATTATACTTATTTTGGTCCCTTACACCAGTTTTAACTAATATTGAACTCCTAATCGTGAAAAAACAAACTGATAGCTTTATAATAGTTTTTGTACATAAACATTAATACTGTTTAACTTTTTTAAAAGGAATAAAATACTTGGTTATCTATCACTTTTATTTTTAAATTTGTGTGAGTATAGTTTCGTTAAAACGATTTTACATTCTTAAACACTACTTTAAAACTAAGGTTTTACAGATGTTTATCTATTTTATATACCAAATTTTATACTTTTATTGGGGGAAGTTTTTTACAATATTTTAAATACTGGGGAATTTCGGAGATCCGTCTGATCGTTTAATAGCTGTCTAGACGAGTCTTTTATTATATTTATAAATTTCAATAGCTTCTAAAATGTTTAATTTTTTGCTTTTTGGCGCTGTATGTAAAATTTTCAAATTTGTAATCTCGGGAAATATATGTCCGGAATCTATGAAATGGTTCGCAAAATTAGAATGTTGTTTCTTTAATATGTATGCAGATTTAGATAGGCTGTTTAAGTTTGATTACAGCTACTAAATGACTTGAGTTGCGTATGCGTCCTAAATCCTAAACTCTTCTTCCTTAAATTAAAATCATAATTCCAACCAAATTACTCCTTAAAAAAACTCAATAATGAACTAAAAGAACTTGAAATTATCGATCATGCCAAATAAGGGTTTTTAAGTAGTTTTCGATGTTAACTACATGTTTTCAATTAATCAAAATAAATCCTACTTGCTTCTTTTCAAATTATTGATTGATTTGTCCGTTACTTTGTGATAGTTCATCCAAATGTAAAACAAACAAATGACAAAAAGTACTGTAAAATTTCATATTTCCGTCCAATTTCAGAACAAGTAGCTCGCTCTTTGAGGATTTTGCAAATGAGAATTTGCAAATAGCGTTTAAAACCTCCCAGTCAACCAATAAATTAATTTTTAATCCCAAAGATTAAACATCAGCAGGTACAAAATCTGGAGTTTATATGTTAAGTTGCAACGAGTGCAATAGTTCCTATGTTGGACAAATCGGCAGAAATTTTCAGACCAGATACAAAGAACATAAATCTGCTTAAATATTAAAGAAACAAGATTCTAATTTTGCGAACCATTTCATAGATACCTGACTTATAGTTCCCGAGTTTACAAATTTGAAAATTTGACATACAACGCCCAAAAACAAAAAATTAAACATTTTAGAAGCTATTGAAATTTATAAATAAGCCAAGCACCGTGGCAGAGTGTATTCATTGTGTTTTTCTATGACCTGCTGAAGGACCTGAATGTGATCCATTGTACTGAATCCACTTCTGAATCCTGCTTGCTCCCTTGGTTGTGCGTCATTAAGTTTTCTTAGTATTCTTTTGGATGTTATCTTGTGTGTTGGATGTTATCTAGTCAAGACAGCTATTAAACGATCAGACGAATCCCCGAAATTACCCACTATTTCAAATATTGTAAAAAATTAACCCCATTAAAAGTTTTAAAATTAGGTTCACTAGAATAGATAAACAGCTGTAAAACCTTAGTTGCAAAGTAGTGTTTGAGAATGTAAAGTCGTTTTTACGAAACTATAGTCACACAAATTTGGTTTAAAAATAAAAGTGATAGATAACAAAGGAAAAAATTGTTTTATTCCTTTTTATAAAATAAACCCTATTTAGAATTTACTAAAATATATATCAAGCATTTAAATTACTTTTTTTCATTATTTTAATTTTTCTTATATAAGTTGGAAATCCTCAGCAATCAAAAGGGGAAAGTCGAGAATAGAAGATAAATCGAGAGGAAAAATTAAGATGAACAAGAAACATCAAACAAAGAACAAGATTACTGCATCGATAGAAGACTTTGTACCATAAATGCTACAAAAGACTTAGAAATGTAATCGCAAACATCCTATGATGGTGAACATGCAATTTAAGAAGAAATAAAACAAGGTTGCAACCATTTTCTGTTTCTTGGTTTTTTCAGATAGTTTAAATCATTTTTTAACTTATTCAGCATGCTTCCAACTTTCACGATCCTGAGCTTTCCTTTGTCACTCGCGTCCAATATACTTAACAATTTCAACAATGCATAGTGCTTTCAGTCTTCTTCGCGGAGGTTTGCGATCAAACGGTATCCACTCCAGGATTGCCTTGGTCCATCTGTCTTCCCACTGCCTCGCTATATGGCCTGCCCATCTCCATTTCAATTGATTTACTTTTCCAATGATGTCATACACTTTCGTTTGTTTCCTGATCCATGTGCAGAGCTTTCTGCCTCGTCTCGTAATACCAAGCATACATCTTTCCATTTCCTCTGAGCTACCCGAAGTTTTTAAATTGATTACAATGTGAGTGTCCTGGTTTCACTTCCGTATAACGTGTAGGATGCACTGATCGAATACTTTTCTTTTCAGGCAATATGGGAGTTTGCCCTTAAACACATGGTGAGCCTGCCAAATGCCTGCCAGCCACATTTCACATGCCGTTCCACCTCCCGGACGGTTCATCGAAATCTCTTACACAAGATATATAAAGTGGCCCACAATCTCCAAATCCCTTCCTAAATCTGAAATTCTTCTGTCCTCAGCAAATTTATTGAACATAACCTGACTATTTTTTTGGATTTATTTTTCAGCCAAATGATTGGCCAGCCCTTTGCAGCCCTTGTATGCGTCTTTGCATTTCCTTTGGGTCTTATGAAAGGAGAGTGACATCATCTGCAAATCTAAGATGGTTTAAGTTTGCATCATTCATCTTTATACCATCCTGTTCCCAATCCTGATTGTGGAATACTTCTTCAACGCAGGCCAAGAAAAGAATAGGGGATATTGCGTCATACACCTCGCTCTACATTAATTCCAACTTCAAGATTATCAAGGTGAATTGTCGCTGTAGCTCCATCATATATCGATCCCAATAAGTTTACATATGTAATGTCCGAATGATTGTGGCGCGTATTCATATTTTTTTTCTTTATTTGAGTTTTTCGCCACGATCTAAAACTCAAAAAATATCAAAAATTGTAAATAAAGAATCACTGGGCAAAAAACGAAAAAAACCAAACGGAGACAAATTTCTCAGTGATTCTTTTTTGTAACAAATTTGCCTAACGAACAAAATTTTAAAAATATAAAAATGTTCTTATAAATACAAACTTTTAACGTTAACCTTTCGGGAAGTGTATTTTTACCCAGTGATTCTTTATTTACAATTTTTTGAGTTTTAGATCGTGGCAAAAAACACAAATAAAGAAAAAAAAATAGGTTTACATATGCTTTGGCTACCCCCTGTCTAAGCAATACATCCATTACGGCCTGCTTTGAGATTGAGTCAAATGCTTTTTCGTAATCAATAAAAGCCAAGCACAATGATATGGTATATTCCTGGTGCCTTTCTATGGCTTGCTGTACAACCTGGATGTGATCCATTGTACTGAATCCACTTCTGAATCCTGTTTATTCTCTTAGTTGTGCATCAATCACTTTTCCTAATATTTAGTTTTCCATCTTTCAGTTTTATAATATTTAGGTATATTATCTTGGTGAAAACGTTGTACATTAATGATAGCAGGCTTATTGTACGGTAGTTCTTTAAATCTTACTATGCTCCTTTTATATGTAAAAAAATCACTTCTGCATTTTTCCATTCCAAGTGAGGTACTTTTTGTTCTTTGAGGCATTTTAAGTATAATTTTGCTATTGCTTTATGTAAAGTCCGACTACCAGCTTTTACCATTTCGACAGTTACACTGTCCTATCCTGGAACCTTACCGTTTTTCATCGATTTTATAGCATTTGTCACTTCCCCTACTAGGATATCTAGGGTTTGTTCTTCCGTGAATATTGTTGTTTTGATTGGTTCTAATCTTCATATAACTGTGAATAAAATTTTCTGATAACCTTTAACATTTCCATATGCGTCCTGCACACTTTACCATCCTCACGCATTAAGGCATACATTTGCGTTATTTTCTTTCTCAGCTTATGTTTAGCCTCTTCATTTTCTTATACTTTTGTTGAGCTCAGCTTATTCGACCCTGCCAAATGGACTCCCTGCATTTCTCATTGTCCGTCGTTTTTTCATTAAATCAATGGTTTCACTGGAGATTTGTGTCTGTTCGGGAAGTCGGCGAGAGTATAAGTTGCTGACTGTGAATGAGATCTCCCTATTCTTGTCGAGAGAGCATGTGTCGGCAGCCTGACGAGCCTAAACATCGATAGGCGAAACATGTGCCCTCCAATTACAGGGATGGGTGGGGCTCATTCCCGGGCAAGCACCTAACAAAAATGTTCATTTGGGCGGAGACGCAGGTTGCTGTATGTTCCACATGAGATTGTGGAACCCAGCGGTTGGTTGTACTTGACACTCAACTACTGTTGTCTCATTGGATGCTGTCCAAAGAAATCTAACATTACACACACACACACACACACACACACACACACACACACACACACACACACACACACACACACACACACACACACACACACACACACACACACACACACACAGACACACACACACACACACACACACACACACACACACACACACATATATATATATATATATATATATATATATATATATATATATATATATATATATATATATATGTATATATATTTATATATATATATATATATATATATATATATATATATATATATATATATATATATATATATATATATATATATATAACATTCTATCTATCTTGTACACTACACCACGAGAATCCAAGAAAACTATAGCCCTGACTTTCACTTTCACATGCTCCCATCCAATGTTCGGACTACTGCTTCATCTCTAGCATATAATGATGAATCCATATTTAAACTACAGTTAAACTTATCGAAGAAGCTCAACAGTGTTTTGTAACAGCAAGAACTTACATTCTATCAAATTTTCAGAAAATGTCACAACTTATCGATCGCAACAAACAAGCAACAAAGCACACGCGTGTAAAACTTTATAGTGAGCCATCTAACGAATCAAAATGACAAATATCACACTAATTTTATCATATTGAACCGACCTCTGCATCGGGCCGAGAACCTTTCAAACGAATCTCGTATAATATTATAAATTAAAAGTTTTACAAACATATACAAGATTGTACAGTCTGACACTGCCCAATCGTGAATAATGACAAGAAGGAGCCGGGATTTACGTTACAATGCGAGATAAAGTTGGGTCACTTACGGGAGTTCCAGAAAAATGTCAGCCCACGTCTTTTTGTTAGGTTAAGCATGAAAAGCACATTTTTCCTTGTCACAGAATATTTTTTCTCGATACAGAAAGAAAGTTGACTGAAATTAATGACAATGGACCGGTTCACCCTTTTTCTCAGTCGCTACTTCTGCAAACAGTGCCAGTCCAAATTTTTTCAACCCTCCAACTCCATTCCCCCGCTCACGGAAAAGGTCAGAGTAACATTGTTAAAGAACGTACAACTTAAATTTTTAAATGTGCCACATATTAAGTGGGCGTATAATCTTCTATTTTAGTCTTGAATTTAGTGCTTTTAAAGCTCTTTAAGTTTAGAAAGCTTATACTAGGGTTTCCTAAGAGTTACCAGGTGTAAAAATAAGGTAATGAGACTGTTGGCTTCCCTTCGTAGGTGAGACAGGTCAACATCTGATGCGTCTTAAATACAAGTTTTATGTCCTTGCAGTCACTTGATGATATATAGCACGGGTTCTCAAAATAGGGTATATGAACCCCTAGGGGTTCGCGAGTTGATCGTAGAGAGTTCGCGACAAGATTTACGTTATAGCGACTGACTGGCTGGCTCGCGTTAATCACTAATGTGGTGCTCGCTCGTTTGCGGCTGTGACACTTATTTCTATTTTATTTTCGTTATCCACTTTCAATTACCTAGAGGTACCCCCTGATATCGAGTCGAGGTACGACACCACTAGTATGCGCAGTTTCCTTTCAGTATTTTCACTATATTTTATTCTCGTCTGTGTTTTTTATTTTTGTGTCACGCTGGTTAAAATATTTTTTATTGAGTTAATATTTCGCGATTTTTTTTACATCGACTGCCTACTTCTCTAACCACCATCAGGAAATAGACAGCATACAGTTCGATCGGATTTATTTTAATTTAGTTTTAGTTGATTCCAGTGATTATCTTTGATCTAATTTCATTTGATTAATATAGTTTAAGTAGATTTAGTATAACCTAATTTAAAATCATTACGAACTAGGCACGAGCTCGTTTAAGTTAGGATTGATGTCAACAATTATTATTTTTGATGTCAACAATAGTAAGGCATTGGTACAATAGTAATTGTACTGGACTTTTATGTCCAATGAGTTGTTTTTTTATTTTTTGAGATTATGCTAGTGTTCATTAAATTTATAAAATCGTTTGAGAGTTTATATCTAAGACAGACCCTTTCCCAATTTTAGGGTCTACCTATGTAATACATCAAATAATTCAACGAACTGGATGGTGCTCTTCTTACGTGCCGCATCAACTCGTCCAGGACCTACCTCTAGGAACCTAGGGGTGAACCTCTGCCGTCGCTGTAGCCAGAATATTTCAATTTAATTGGCTAAAAGAAAAATGATGGTTACAATGTAACAAAACGTTACGGTTGTAAACATGAATAAATAGTTAAAAACGGGATCATTATGCAGAATATGTCCAGATACTCAAATGTTATAATTCAATTCGCAAATTGTGAAAAGTACGCCGACTCAAATTGCATTTAGTTCTGCTGAAAGTTTAATTTCAAACGAAACGTCTGCAGAAAAGATTATACCAGAAAAACCCACCATTCCATCGGCAAAAAAAAACAAAATATGTCGAAGAGTATCTCAAAATTTGATTTACGTGCAAAAAAGAATCTCAATAACCAGAGCCACAGGGTGCTCAGAAGTCGCGCAAATAGCTCGATGAAGCCATCATTATTGCGAAGACATTTGGAGGCAAAACATCAGCAGTACGTTGACAAGCCTTTAGATTTTTTGTTCGAAAAAAGAGAGAGTTGGATTCTTCAAAAAAAAAGTATAAAAAAGTCTGTGGAACAACTCTGAATAATTTCGTGCATTTTTCTTTGGAGATTCCAAAATCATACAATATTGCTGAAGAATTAATTTTACCAACTGCTAAAGATATGGCCAGTTGCGTCCTGGGAGATAAATCGTCGACATTGCTCTTTCGAATGATACAATTACACGGAGCATTCACGACATTGCTATGCAATTCAAACTGATGAATCCACATGTATTAGTGGACTGACGAATTTACTTAGTTTTGTAGATATGTGTATAAAAATATTTCTCTAGAAGATTTTCTGTTATGCAAGACCTTGGAGTCTATCCCAAAAGGGGACTATATTTTCATCGTCATCAATGCTTTTTTTACAGAATATGGCATAGATTAGACAAGGTGTGTTAGTTGCTCCTGTGGGCAATAGCTCTCATGGTACTTTGCACAGATATGAACTGGCGTACAAAAAAATGCCTGTGGATTTGAAAACAGCACTGTCAGAGATCGTAAGAATAATAAATTATATAAAACTCCTCCGCTCAACTCAAGACTGTTCGTATTATTATACCGAGACATGGGTAGTGAACATGTTTCATTACTCAATTCTTCTATTGGAACCTTTGGTGTGAATCATTAAACTTGAAGAGGTTTATTTCTAAACATCAAATCACTTTTTTTGAACTGCTCGACGCACGTTTTCACTAATCATGCTAACACCATCAGGAGATGATTTAATCGAATTCTAAAACTAAACTATGTTCTCTTTATATGAAAACCCCTACCTAACGAAACGTGTAAAAATCATGAACCGTGAAGTTTACTTAACCTTACATTAATAATTGAAAAAGTTGACTGAACGGACGGACGGACTGGTTCTTTATCTCGGTTCATGATTTTCTTATATTTTTCTATTTGAATGGTTTCATATGCATCCAAAGCCCTATTATTATTAACACTTTTATTTAGTCTTAAATTACTAATATCTATACTGTGGTCGTGTTCGATTCCATGTTGGACAATACAAGATTTTTCATTTCTCCCATATCTAATGTGGGCAAGATATTCTTTACATCTTGTCAATATGCATCTTTTTGTTTGCCCAATAAACCTTCCTTCACGGTCTTTATAACTAATTTCGTAAATCCCCAACTTTTCATGTTGCTCTACTTTATCCTTTGGATTACCCAGAACTTCTCTTAATTTATTATATGGTTTGTACACAACCTTAATGTCCACTTTTTTCAAAATTTTGTCTAGCCCTGTTGTTAATTGGGCATCAAATGGTATTACCATGAATTTCTTTGTATTCTGATCCTTTTGAAAAGTCGAAGATTCTTTCAATAATTTTCTGATCTTATGTTTTCTAATTAATATAGCTTCAATGTTCTTATTATAACCATTCACTTCAGATACCTCCCTAATTAATTTTAATTCTTTGTTATAATAATCTTTATTTTAAGGAAAATTAATGAATCAATTTACCATAAAATTTAAACTAACCATCTTATATTGGAGATATGATTTGAATCATTAAGAATGTATCTCGAAATGGTGGGGTTTTTTCTGAAAATATTAAAATCTAACCTATTTTTGTTGTTTCTACTGACTAAAACATCCATATTCCAAATCCATCTAAACAAAAGATCCATATTGACAAGATTTAAAAAACAAATTGCCCACATTAGATATGGGAGAAATGAAAAATCTTGTGTTGCCCAACATGCAATCGAACACGACCAGTATAGATATTAGTAATTTAAGACTAATTAAAACTGTTAATAATAATAGGGCTTTGGATGCATATGAAAGCATTCAAATAGAAAAATGTAAGAAAATCATGAACCGAGATAAAGGACGTATCCCATTCAGTCAACTTTTTCAATTATTAATGTAAGGCTTAGTAAACTTCACGGTTCATGATTTTTACACGCTTCGTTAGGTAGGGTTTTTCATATAAATATAACATAGTTTAATTTTAGAATTAGATTAAATCATCTCCTGATGATGCTAACATGGTTAGCGAAACGTGCGTCGAGCAGTTCAAAAAAGTGATTTGGTGTTTAGTGGTAAATCTCTTCAAGTTTAATCTTTCATTACTGTTAACATGTTTCATTACTGTAGCTCGGTTTGTCGAACTTCGTCATAAAATCTATTTATTTTTGAATGACAGTTACTTCCACCTGAAGCTCAAAGTTGAAGATGAAATCTAGATTAAAACGCTAGAGGAAAGGTGGATAATTACGCACTATCGATAATAGCACGCCCCCACATAACTACAAATCTGCCTGTGGTAAACCATGTCTGTTTGCGCATCGAATAACGCTCAATGTTACCAAAAAACCGCCCCACAAAACCTTAGTAAATGAAAAAACTATTAAGAGAAGAGTGTTCATTTCCAGCAGCGATGATGAAGTTGATGTTGAAAGAAAATGATATTCATGACATTTGCAATATATGTGGAGAATTCGATCGGGACAAGGAAGTATGGTTTCGTTGTTGCAGTTGTTCCAGTTGGATCCATAAAGAATGCAGTGGTAAAGACATTACTAAAAATTTAATTTAGGACTACTGTTAAAATTAATAATAAGAATAATATATTTATTCAGAGATAAATGCTGATTGGCTAGTATATCGGCTATTATTTATAATGCACGGTATTATCAAACCGAGGCAATTCTCAGCCCAGTTTGATAATGCCACGCTTTCCTATATTTTTTTACTTCCTATATTTTAACATGGGTGCTGCAAGAATTAAAAATTGCATCAGAAGTTGGTTGCCAGGTAAACTATTTTATAATTAATCAAGTTTGAGTCGATGTGTTTCGAAGCATTAGAATATTATCGATATAATCCCTTAAGGACAAGGTATTATCCAACCCTCCCCTAACATATTTAGCTGACATGTTCTCTTGTCCCAACGAAACGAATGCTTTGCTACAAGGTTCCGCATTGAAAAACTTGCTTGAGATCAAACATTGTTGAATGGTTTCCTCTTCTGCGTGAATTTGTTAGACGAACACCTTATCAGTGAATGTCCAAATAAAAGTTGAAATTATTCTTCACCTTTCTCAGCTCTCCGACGCACTGAAAAGGTACTTTCCAGATATCGGTAATGTCGAAAGCTGTTTTGCGCATGCGTACATTCATTGAACCGCTATCTATTGCCCAAACCTTTAACGATTGTAAAAATGCATTTAGACTCGATTTCAAACCACGACAAATGTTTTTTTAGAATAAAATAAAACTTCTTAGTGTTTATTTTTTATTTCGTAATAATATTCTCACAAATTTTGATTCTGTTGTCCTTTATATGGCGGAGGTATTCTATACAAGTCATCATTAATACTGTATAAGTTGGGAGTGGCAGCACAGTCAACGTTAAACCACCAATCACATACCCTGGCGAATTGATTGAAGATCGTACCATTTGGACAAAGAAAACTGAACTTTTGTCCATTTGGTAAACACCAGTGCCAAACCTGAAAATAAAACATTAAGATATAATCTGAGGCAAGGCCAGTGGCATAACAGACAGTGTTACTAATACCTGACATTGTGCTTCTGGATCGCTGTAATATCCAGGAGGTCTTTGATCGCAACGAAACGATAAACCCTGAGGTACTTCGCTGTAAATGGGGTAATCCTGCCCTGGTATATAACCATCTAATTGCTGGAACAACATTGTTAATCATTAAACATATATTAAACTCAAAAAGATTTACCACTAAACACCAAATCACTTTATTTAACTTCTCGAATCGAGTTTCGCAAACCATGTTGGCATCATCAGGAGTTGATTCAACCGTAAGAGTTACAGAGTCTCGAGAAGTTAAATGAAGTGATTAGTGGTAAATCTCTTCGAGTTTAGTGTTTCACACCAATAGATGAATTAACCAAATCAGCTATATTCAGTTTTTCAAAGCGCGTTTCTCTGAACATGTCAGAATCATCCCCAAACCGAAAGCAGCACTTTTTGGAAGACGTATTGTCCCCATTAAGGCCATAAAATGAAATTCGCAGAAGAAGTATTTCGAAAACTAGATCATATGGTGACATAAATATATCGCATCAAACTGGGTCTATTTCGAAGGCAACAATATAAAAGAGGATGTTTTAACCAAAATGTTATATATTTAATGAACAAACATCAGTATTCATTTTGAGGGAATATACACACAACTCTATAAGGTGTTTTAAAATGGATTTTTTCCAATAAGAGTATCAAAACTTAGAGGCGAAATAACATTGAGTGTCTTGAACTTTTCTTATTTTTTCATTAATAATTAAGGTAACTGTATAAGCTTTACTCCGAACTTTGTTCGGATTAAAGATGTTCTGGACATACGCGTTCTTTTACAGTGCAAATACCATTTTTACTGTTATTAAGTTGAACAAAACCTATAGCCTTGTCACCGTAATTTTTTCGTAACAACCTACAAATAGTTTAATTATATTAATAGATTTTTTTTTCATTTACATTCTTATTACTTTTTAAAAAACTTACATCGATGCTTTGTCACATATTACTAAACTAAATTAGCAATCAACAATATTTTACTTTGCACTTAACCAACAATAATTTTGACAGAATATATACGAATAGAAGCCGTTGATATTACTGACGTGAAAACACTTTAATATTCTGACGTCACAAACATAGCAGCCAATCGCGGCGCGTTCGTAGTCACGTAATTTTTTTAAATTTTATGTATGTAAATTAATTTATAATTAATTGTAAGAAGTTTTTAAAAAGTTTTTCGCATCGATTATCAATATTATTTATGATAAAGTTTTAAAATAACCCTTACTTGGTCTTCAGTATCTGACAGACACCTACGATAATTTTAATTATTGTGTTGGCAACACTGTTTAGCCAACCTGATCCAGCGTCTCAGTACCTTTCCATTACTTATTGAGACGTATCACCGTGCTCTTGTTTGGTCATTTTACCTTTGTTTTGATTGGTTTTTATTCAATTATTTTAAACTCAACTGAGTCAGATGAAAATCCCGATTTTCAACCCCTTGACACAGAGGAGGTAATGAAGGAAATATATTCCGAGGAAATTGGCTCTGGCGTTTCAGATGATGATTCTGTCGGATCTGATGTTGCGAGAGTTGTTGTACAACCATCCTCTGCACAATCTCCTCCCCCTCTTCAACAGCAACAACTAGTAAGTCAACTTTACCATGGGAAAAGAAATTGTTATACGTGGAGCAAGACTCCTCCGCCTTTGAACAGGAGAACTTTAAGTCATAATGTAGTTAGAAATTATTGCTCATAAATGAAAACATGTTGGATGAAATCATTCTACGAACAAACCAAAAAATGCGGAATGTAAAAGAGTCATTGTCACAAAAAAACCGTTATCGTTTTAGAGATACCGATACTATTGAAATGAAAGCATTTATTGGTTTGTGTTTATTGACATCAATATTCAAATCAAATAGTGAAGCCGTGTCGTCCCTCTTCAAAAGTGACGAGACAGGGCGGCCAATTTTCCGCGCAACTATGGCTAAAAGGAGGTTTGAAGTACTTCTTCAAACTCTTCGGTTTGATGATAACACTACGAGAACAGAAAGAAAAAAAACGGATGTCCTTGAAGCCATCTCTTTCATTTTTAACAAGTTTGTAAGCAACTGTAAAGAGCTGTATTGTTTAGGGGAGTACACTTGCGTTGATAAAATGCTTATCCCCTTTCGAGGCCGGTGTAAATTTAGGATGTATATGGCCAACAAACCTAACAAATATGGCATCAAAGTAATGGCACTGACAGATGGTCGAACGAGTTATTTTTATGATGAATATGTGTATACCGGAAGAGGGGGAAAAAAATGTAATACTTGTATTTTTGCTTTGCCAACTCTCTAATTTTTGTGACATTGTATATTATATTTTTTTCACAGATTAGTGAATACTTTTTTTACTTTACATGTGTTTTTAGCCTGGTAGGTCTTCGTTTTTCTTGTAATACAACAAAATAAATATTTTTAATCAACTAGAATATTTTTTCACCACGCCGCGCCACCGGGGTATATTTATAGCATTATTTCATTAATGATCAAACGTAAAAAAAACCCAAAGTTTAAAAGTAGGTGTCTGACAGAAGTCGCGTAATAACAAAAAAGGCACCAGAGCAATAAAGTAAAAAAATCGATAATTATTTTTTATTCAAAAACCCAATTGGAAGTTAGAAGACGATCAACACTTTGGAAAAAAATTATAATTTTCCGATGAAGCACACTTCTGGCATAATAAGTTTGTGAACAAATATAACTGCAAGATTTGAGTCGATAAACAAAACAACTTGACGCACATCTCGCCAGACAATCGTGTATTGTAAGGAAAATTTCCTGAACGAGTTATTTCGAGAAATGCTAATGTTAATGGACCACCAGGATCATGCAATATCATGCCCTTAGATTATTTTTGTGGGGTTATTTAAATCTCTGGATTATATAAATAAACCTGGAACAATTATTGGCCTTAAACGAAGAAACATTCAGGCCCCAATTGGGTCTCCAGAGCGCATTCCACCACGTGATGCTAAGGAGGATGTTTGAACGATATTATTTTCAAAACATAATGGCATTATTTGATCGTTAAGATAAAGTAAAAATTATCGATTAATCACTTGTAATTATCATTGTGCCTCATTTTAAAATCTTGACATTCTTATTGAACAATCCTTGATTTGGTTTGGTTGGAGATTTATTTTTTTAATTTACACAATGTATACCTTCGAAGTTATTCTAAAATAAACATGCCCTAAGCTAAATTAAAAAATTAAGAAATAAAATTAATTCGACGATCGACATAAATAATCTAATCACACAAAATTCTAGCTAACATAAATTGACAGCATTGACAGCATTATGTATCCAGGTTGAATAAATATTAATTTGAATTTTTTTATCTAATAAGATTTTATATCCAATATTCTGTTCTTAATTTTAAGGAGATTATTCTGACGAAACATAAGCCCTGAAAGGTTTTTTTTGCAAAGGTTTCATTATTTAAAAGACCTCTAAAAAATTTTACTTCGATATTGCTTTAAGATCGACTTTTAAGTTAACTTTTAAGGTAAATAGATTTTTTAACAAAAGGGTAGCTATTTGCTAAATAGCAGAAGAGAATTAATTAAGTAATATTTTCAAAATATTAGTTTATATATATATATATATATATATATATATATATATATATATATATATATATATATATATATATATATATATATATATAATGGTGGTGGCTAACTAATTAGAAACACCTGGTATAAAAATGAATGTTCAGGAATATTAATTTTTAAAAACAGATGCTTCGGTTATTTATGGAATTTTAGGTGATTCTCTCATAAGCAACACATATTTTATTTATTGCTGTAGAGAAAAAATGCAAGAAATGCAAGGCATAAATAAAAGTTTGTGATGATACAACGAGCCATATAGTCAGAAACGGCAGGGATAAGAGCGTTGAGTTTGAAATTAAATTTGCTTAGTGATAGAAAAAGATATGGAAAATTCTCTTTACATTTTGTTAAACTACATTACATTAGTTTTAAAATGGGTAAAAAAAGAAGCTATGATCCTTCCACGCGCAACGTAATTATGGTTTTAAAGCAGAAAGGTAGGAGCTATAGAAAAATGGCTAAACACTTAAATTGTTCCAAAAAAAAAAAAAATATATATATATATATATATATATATATATATATATATATATATATATATATATATAATGGTGGTGGCTAACTAATTAGAAACACCTGGTATAAAAATGAATGTTCAGGAATATTAATTTTTAAAAACAGATGCTTCGGTTATTTGCGGAATTTTAGGTGATTCTCTCATAAGCAACACATATTTTATTTATTGCTGTAGAGAAAAAATGCAAGAAATGCAAGGCATAAATAAAGTTTGTGATGATACAACGAGCCATATAGTCAGAAACGGCAGGGATAAGAGCGTTGAGTTTGAAATTAAATTTGCTTAGTAATAGAAAAAGATATGGAAAATTCTCTTTACATTTTGTTAAACTACATGACATTAGTTTTAAAACTGGTAAAAAAAAGAAGCTGTGATCCTTCCACGCGCAACGTAATTATGGTTTTAAAGCAGAAAGGTAGGAGCTATAGAAAAATGGCTAAACACTTAAATTGTTCCAAAAAAATGGTGTTCAGTGAGCTAAAATACCTAAAAAAAATGGGACACACGAAAATATACCACAAAAAAAAAGATCATGAAAAACAAATCAAAGAACACACAAAGTAATTGTCCAGATGGGTAAAAAGAATCTGTTCATGACTTCCGTGCAAATCAAGAAAAAGCCAGAAATAAAAATATCTTCGAATCCAAGTTGTTTAGTCGAGTATCTCTTTGAAAACTTTTCAAAAAACAAAATCGCCAAGCCAAGTTAAAATTCGCTAGGGAGCATATCAGTTGGAGTATAAACGACTGAAAGAAGGTGTCGTGGTACAACGAAACAAAGATAAACCGTTTGGGAAGTGATGGTAGATTATTTGTAAGGCAGCCAGGATGTACAGAAAATGATACTAGATAAACAATAAGCACTTTGAAACATGGTGGAGGAAATATAAAACTTTGGGGATGTTTTCCGATGCGCGGTGTTGGTCCTTTAGTGAAAATGGACGATATCCTTGGCCAAGAAAAATACAAAAACATTGTGCAAAGTTATATCGTGTCCTTGCTGACGAAAATGTAATGGTGACTTGGGTGATTCAGCAGAATAACGACCCCAAACACACAGCCAGATCTGTGAAAAAGATGGTTCAGGTATAATAATGTGACAGTAACGGAATGGCCATCATGTAGCCCTCACCTTAGCCCTAGAGAAAAAAACATATAAGGTTACCTTAAAGTGATACTATCAGACAAGCAAATTAAAAATTTAAACGAATTAAGCGAAGTTGTACTGCAAAAATGGAAATCGATACCTTTGGAAAGGTGTTAATATCTAGGAGATGTAGAGCTGATATCGAAAACAAAAGGATATGCTACGAAATATTAAATTTAATATTAACATTTAAAACATTTAGAATTAATTTATTTTTATTTGTTATTTATTATATTGGAGATATGTATTTGTTTTGTTCCTAATTAGTTGTACATTTGAAAAAAAATATTATAATTTTTTTTATATATTTTCATAAGATCAAATATTTTAAGTTTTATTAAAAGTACATTGTTGGAGGTAACTATGGGTAAAATATAAAAATAAACATATTCCAGTTGCATATCCAATTTTTGAATATGTTATTGTACCAATGCCGTTTCTAATTAGTTGGCTGGCAACCACAGTGCATATATATATATATATATATATATATATATATATATATATATATATATATATATATATATATATATATATATATATATATATATATATATCATCAATCCGTGTCGATCCACTGCAGAATGAAGGCCTCTTCAGCATGTTTCCAACTTTCACGGTCGTTCTACATTAATTCCCACTTTAAGATTATCAAGGTGAATTGTGGCTGTAGATCCATCATATATCGATCCTAATAGGTTTAGATATGCTTTATCTACCCCTTGGCTAAGCAGTGCATCCATTATTGCATGCTTTGAGATGGAGTCAAATGCTTTTTCGTAGTCGATAAAAGCTAAACACAGTGGCACGGTGTATTCGCTGTGCCTTTCTATGGCCTGCTGTACAACCTGGATGTGATCCATTGTACTGAATTCACTTCTGAATCCTGCTTTTTCTCTTGGTTGTGCATCATTCAGTTGTTTTAATATGCTTTTAGAAATTATCTTAGTGAAAACTTTGTACATTACTGATTGGAGGCTTATTGGAAGGTAGTTCTTTAAATCTTCCTGTGCTCCTTTTTTATGTAAAAGGATCACTTCTGCATTTTTCCATACGTCAGGTACTTTTTGTTCTTTAAGGCATTTTGAGTGTAATTTTGCCAGTGTTTTATCTAAAGTCCGACCACTAGCTTTTAGCATTTCGACAGTTACACTATCGCATCTTCTATAGCATCTGTTACTTCCTCCACTAGAATATCTGGCATTTGTTCTTCCGTAGGTATTGTTGTCTTTGATTGGTTCTGATCTTCATATAACTGGGAATAAAATTTTCTGACAACCTCTAACATTTGCGTACACGCCCAGCACACTGTGCCATCCTCACGCCTTAAGGTATAAATTTGCGTTCTTTTGATTCTCAGCTTCTGTTTAGCCTTGTTCATTCCTTTGTATTCTTCCAGGGTTTTTTGCACTAGCTGCATGTTGAATCGGCGCGTGGCCTCTCTGATATGTTTTCTTATAGTTTTGCAGAACTCAGTGTACTCGACCCTCCCAAAAGGACTACCTGTATTTCTCATTGCCCGGCGTTTCTTCATTAAATCAATGGTCTCAATGGAGATTTTTGTCTGTTTGAGATATTTTTCTTCTGGTGCTATTGAAGCAGCCGCTTGAAGCACATTGTATATATATTGTATATATATATATATATATATATATATATATATATATATATATATATATATATATATATATATATATATATATATATATATATATATATTTGCACAGTCATACTAGTGGGTTAAATTTTTTTAAAATGCTCAACTGAAATCTGAATTTTAAACTCAGCTTACTTCGAATTCATAAACAGGGTCAATTCTCGATATTTTGCTCTATTAGAGATATCGGAAAAGGTTATTAGAAAAAGTTGTTCAGAATATTATATTTTAAGCCTATATACCAAGTTTCATGACAAAATTCGCATTTTTAATTTTCCCATTATTTTGGTCTATACACAAATTATTATAAGTTTATTTATAATTTGACAATTAGTATGCCTCAGAAAATAAAAACTTGACACACTGTCAATTTAATAGTGTCATGTATTCTAATATTTCAATAAAATAAATACTGATAAAATTTAGGAAAATGTATACAACAATAATTTTCATAATACAAATAATTAACGATCACATGTGATTTATCTCAACTAGTTCGAATACTTTTTTCGATTATTTTACGATTATGATTAGCTACTCGTCTACGTTTCGGGATGTTGATTTCTTGACAGGCTTGCCTTATTCTGGCACATAGTTCATCCCGATTTCAGAACCTTTTATTACAAACTTTATTTTTGACCATTCCCCAAAAATAAAAATCTAGGAGCGTAATACTGGAACACCTCGGAGGCCACGGTTCAAAAGGACTCTTTCTTCCAATACAGCGTATAGGAAATTTTTGGTTCAATCATTGACGAACAATCTTTGAATTTCGGATGGATGCACCATCTAGCTGCAAATACATATCCTGTCGCGCATTAAGAAGAAGAATTTCAATTGCATCCTAAAATTCCCCATCGAAGAAGTTAGCTAAACGACCAGTATTCAATGGTTCATTAAAGAAAAAAGGACCAATGACACATTGCCAATTTAATAGTGTAATGTATTCAAATATGTCAGTAAAATAAATAACACTTACAAAGGAATAAAAAATCTCATACCAAACATTGACTTTCTGGGAATATTGGCCTTTACAATTTATAACTGTTAACAGTTACATTTATAACTACCACATTAATGGTGAATGTAACTTCATCAGTAAACATAATCATCATAAAGACAAGGAAATATCTGTCATTTACAAAATAACCTTGGGCCCAATAACAATAGTCTAATATTTTGTGATCATCACATTGTTTCAATGTATATAAGAACTTCGGTTTATAGGGCTTGATTTTGTGACGAACGAAACATCTTCTGATTTTATCCTTGCTAATATTCAGTTGAGCCGATAAATCTCAAAGGCTTATACTCGATTTTCCGCCAATATATCGTTCTTCTCAGGATGCGGGTATATTCGACAAGGTTGAGCTTTTTGATGGATTTTAATAACACTGCCAGTTTCGTTGAAAAGAGCATTTACAAAAACTGCTTTTTCATGAGTAATGGGAGCACGCTGGAGATGTCTCATGATAAACTCTGCATGTGGTCACTGACTAGAATTTAACACAATAACCTCAAAATTTATTCTGACTGACATTTAACAGTATTGTCAAATTATTACTTCCCATGGCACACTAATTATCAAATTAAAAAATAAACTTGTAATAATTTTGGGTATAGGCCAAATTAATGAAACATTAAAAATGCGACCTTTGTCATAACACTCGCTATGTGGGGTTAAAATAATATTCTGAACAACTTTTTCGGCATCCCGAATGCGAAGCAAAATATCGAGAACTGACCCTTTTTGTGAATTCGTAGTAGGTTGAGTTTATAGTTCAGATTTCGGTTGAGTATCTTAAAAAATGTGACCCGTCAATTTGTATGACTGCGAAAATTCAAATCTCTATTCCTCCAAATGGCGAAAATATCGGGGTCTCCTCATCTTAAATGCGAAACACGAATGCAAGTATCGTAAATTTAAATTTCACCAACGATTCTTACCATAATTTTAAACAAAAAGTTTCATATAACCAACATTTAATTATATCCGCAAAAAAACAAGTCAGAACTTTTTGTAATTTTCTTAAAATTGACAACATCGTATCGTTTATTTGGATACTCGGTTTGCTACCGAACGAAATTGGATTTTTCGTGTGATTTGGTATTTTTTGGAAATAAAATGTGATATTTTTATAGCCTTTCATTCCGTATGACATGTTTCAACATGAATTTGATTTGTTTTGTTATCCACTTTTTGAGTTTATGCAAGCCTGACGCCGTTTTAACCAGCTTTCCCGAAGACGTTGAAAAAATCTGGGCATATTTATAATATTATTAATAATAATGTATTCAATTCTTATAACAATACAAAGCACTGACATACACTGAAATAAATTTTGTCGCTATTTTGAAATATCACTATTGGTCGTGGAGATCATGTCGTTCAGTAAACGCAACGTTATTACATCAAGTTTGGCTGATGCATGGCGTGTTCCTTTAAAAAATTATTTTAATAATGTTCATTATGTTATTAATAGTTTATTCTTTAAATAATAACCAATTCATATTTGCCAAATATATTTTACATACATTTGTTTAAAGTGTTAATTATTATTATAGATTTTCGATTGGCAATTTATTAAATTTGCACTTTTTTCGCGTATACTCTTAAATTTGTGAGTCTTTTTGTAACGAAATATTTTCTTTCAAATGATGTGAATATATATATATATATATATATATATATATATATATATATATATATATATATATATATATATATATATATATATATATATATATATAACAGAAATATTTCATCACGTCACGTGTCTCTCGGGACCGGTTTCTAGCCTTTCAGCCGTCATCAGCCGAGCTCTAGACAAACGCAGGGAAAGCAGTTCGGAGAGACGATCGGGGCCAGACCAGATTAACTGGCCATTTTATTGACGGGTCGTGATCGCACACAACTCGCGCCATCATACGGCGAATGCTCGTAGCAGTCAGGACCGCTCGTAACATTCTGCCTGGAACCTCGGGTATAGTACCAGGTATGCCCACAAGGTAGAACCGTGGAGGGAAATATTACAGAAATCTTTCACCCTTTCTCCATGTGGTGCCACCGATCGCCTTCGCCGAACTGTGCGATCACGACCCGTCATTAAAATGCCCAGTTAATCTGGTCTGGCCCCGATCGTCTCTCCGAACTGCGTTCCTTGCGTTCGTCTAGAGCTCGGCTGATGACGGCTGAAAGGTTAGAAACCGGTCCAGAGAGACACGTGACGTCGCATGGTTGACAGTTCGGCGAAGGCGATTGGTGGCACCACGTGGAGAAAGGGTGAAAGATTTCTGTAATATTTCCCTCCTCGGTTCCGTTACGCTACCTTGTGGGCATATATATATATATATATATATATATATATATATATATATATATATATATATATATATATATATATATATATATATATCTATATATATCTATATATATATATATATATATATATATATATATATATATATATATATATATATATATATATATATATATATATATATATATATATATTGCGACATTATTGAAAGAGTAAAGCAATTAAAATGGAGATGGGCAGGCGATGGGACGACAGATAGACTAAGGCAATCTTGTGGATTCTGCGGAACGGATACCGCTTGATCGCAAACGTCCGCGAAGAAGACCGAAAGCACGATGGACTGATGACATCGTTAAGTACAGTTGAACCGCCAAGAGATTACCCATGCGTCATCAAATGACGTCATAAATTTCCTATATCGTAGACATTGTCTCAATATGTTCTATTTCTTTACCGAACGAGAGAGAAGGAGATAAAGAATCAATAGGTACCTCTTCGGGTAAGAGCAGTACGTTTGATAGTGTACAGCGAGGTAGAAAGAGAAAGTAACAGATAATTAATTGTTCGTACCGGTCTTTAAAAAATTCTCTATTGAGTTCAGTGGTAGTGTTTTGGTTGTCATTTGACTTATTGTATTATTGTGTTTTAGTGAAATTAGATGCTGTAAAGTCCAGTTTTATTGTAAAATAAGTTCTTATAACAACCACTGTTATTGATTATTTTGTTATCGGTAAGTATTTGTAAAGATTCATAAAGTTTTATTTACTTCAATAATTCTAACCTAACTAAAGACATTTTATTACAAATGTTTAATAAAAAACAGAATTTATATTAGCTTATTCTAAAAAAAATACTGAAAGATAAATACGGAAATATAGAAAGATAGTGCGAACTTTTAAGGTATCTTTATTTGATTAAAGAAAATTTTGTGATTTCAGATAACGTCGCGAAAAACACTGAAATCTCAAGCGCAACAATTTGTGCTCAATGTTTATGAATCAATGTCAATGATGTCAATAATTTTGAAGTGGAAAAAAGGAATGGGGGACCGTTAGAGTCTCTTTCATCCATTCAAGAGGTAAGGAATAGTTAATTTGATCATGTTTTACTTATATTTCATTAATACATGTTTTAGAGAGTTGCAGCAGCATTAAAAATATCAAGGAAAATAGTGTATTCTATTAACAAAAGAAAAGAATATAATCCAGTTATTTCTTCTCCTGGAACAAGCAGTCCTCGTGCGAAGACCAAAACAACAGACTTACCTGAAGGAAGTAAAATGGAAGTTCGAAATACCTTGTACAATATGTATAAAGAAAGCAAGTGATTTAAATATAATGAATACGTATTAATTGTTTGCCAGTTGTACCACATATGCCTTTTATTTTTTCACATTAGCAAATATTTTGGCTCTACAATTTAACAGAAAACTGTAAAATCTTGAGCTGACACCTATCTTACTTAAATCCAGCACAAACATTTGGCATATCATGCTATTCCTGGTAAATGAATAAATTATTTAGGTGTTAGCAATAATTATTACAGTAGCATAAATTACTTTTTTTTTCTGAAACAACCCATTACCAAGAATAAATCAGACTTCCACCCTATCATTGTGATTTTATGCCATATGTGATTAATGCCATAGAAGTAATTTGGGCTAATGCGAAGACATACTATAATAAACATATTGGTAGGGATGATGAAAATATATGCAAAGAAGCACTGGAACAGTGTGATCAAGAAGTGTGGCAAAAGCCTGTAGCACATACAGAGAAATTAATTTAAGACTGGTTTATCTGAGAACACATAGTCAATGTTGAAGTTGAGTCTGAAACAATCAATGCAAATGAAAGTTCCTCGTCTGAATCTGATGAAGATATATAGCTATGTAGTTAATGTGATTGATTACTGAACTTATTAATATACCTAATTATTTAGATAAAGGAAAAATTATTATGATTTATGTATTATTGTATTTATTTATGTATAGTATTTATGTATTAAGTACCCAGTATTTAACACTATGTTTAAACAGATGTTTTTGCATGCTTTATATAATTATATGAAATATTTGAAGTGATATTTGTAATAAATGTGTAATGTAATTGTTTAAGGACCTTTATATTTCCATACCTTAGTAACGTTTTCATCATATAAAAATTGGTCTCGACAATAATGTTTATAGAGTAAATAAAATGATTTGGATCAATAACAAATTAATTCATTGAGTACTTCCCTAAAATTTCGGAATAACTTGAAGTTTGTCCAATTTTAATCTACAAAATTCTTCGATCGATCTATGACATAAAACTTTACAATTTTATGACAAACATTCGAAATTTTACATTAAAATATCGATTTATAACACAACGTCTTATAATTTCATGTTATAAATATATACAAATAAATGTATCGTGAATTTAAATCATAAACATAAATATCCGTCTTTCGAGACAGTAGCCACGTCCATTACGAAAGTTAGCATTAATCATGTCCATTATGAAAGATAGCACTAATTTCACTAATAATTTTTGATTTGATTCGTATGGATAAAAATTGATGATGCATGGGTAATCTTTGGACGGTTCAACTGTATATAGGACCCGAGTGGCAGAGGAAAACCCAGGACCGTGAAAGTTGGAAACATGCTGAAGAGGACTTCATCCTGCATTGGATTGACACGGGCTTATGCTTTATATATATATATATATATATATATATATATATATATATATATATATATATATATATATATATATATATATATATATATATATATATATATATATATATATATATATATATAGCATTAACAAAACTACGCAGAAGCTAAGAATGAAAAGGACAAAAATGTTTTCCTTAATGCCGGATATGGTTACTAAGAAGTGACACAGGCTATAGACTCGATGAAAAATGGCAAGGCTCCAGGAAATGATAGTATAACTGTTTAGATGTTAAAATCTGGTAGTTGGACTTTACATAAAACACTAGCAAAATTATACTCAAAATGTCTCAAACAACAGGAAGTACCCAGCTTATGGAAAAAAGCTGAGGTGATTCTTCTGCATAGAAAAGGAACACAGGAAGATTTAAAGAACTACCATCCAATAAGCCTCCTATCAGTGGTGTACAAAGTTTTTCAATGGAAGGGTATACCGTCCGGGAGGTGGAACGACGCATTAAATGTAGCTGGCAGGCATTTGGCAGGTAATTTGGCTAAACATAGTGTTTAAGAGCAAACGCGATAAGTTTGCTTCTAATGATCCGAATATTCAGTCAGAACGTCAGTAAAGGATGGAACTTCCCAACGCTTACGTCAAAAGATGGTGTCACTAGAAATAGTTATTTAAAAAAAAAACGGGCCAGCCTTTTTACAGACCATTAAACATAACTAATATTGTTAATGTGTTCAGACAAAAAAAGTGAATAAACAAGTGAAGAATAAAATGATTCAAAATAAAAAAGTTACGTTAATGAAAGTTAACTCTTTTATTTGTAAAAATTGTAAAAGTCAAATAATGTACACAGACTTTTTTACTAGATACGGCTTAGACCGCACTATAGCTAAACCGTCGTGGTTTTTAACCGCGTGATTTTGCGAGTCAAAAAAAACTAATACAAGAAGCCGCACTTGCGGTTTTTTCCCGAGACTCATTTTAAAACCGTGAAATATGGCTCGCGGGTAAAAAACCGTACCGCAATTTGTAACCAATAGAACTTAGTTAACAATTTGTGTTGATGTCTTCTTTTTCTATTTCTTAGTATTAGAGCAACAATACATACTGCTTTCTTGAAATCCATCTTCAAACTGTGAAAATCGCGGACAGTTTCGTGGTTTTTAATCTCAGTGTGTGCGTCTCGAGCGGTTTCGGGGTTATAGCGGTTAACGCTCGCTGGAAAAAACTGTAGTGCGGCCTAATCCTAAACGTTGAATTGACTCATCAAGAGTCTGCCTTGATTATAAAATAATTAAATCTATAAATAACCGTCTTGTATTTTATTCATCAGTCACCTGTTTTTGTGGAGAAACTGAAAATAATTTGTGATTGTACCGTAACAAGAAGAAGCTTATAAATAAGTATATAAACAAACAAAATTGAAGGTTTTCTTGTTACAAACAGGAAATTAGTGGTATATTACATGGTTTTTGTCATATTTTAGGTCAATATGATTTCGTGACATTAAATATAATCCATCCTAAATACGTATTATTACTGTCATTACGGCATCTTTGATGTAATAATTGCTTAGTTTACAATTATCCATGTCAAAATCCCTAAATATTCCTTTAATAACTATCGTAGCGTGCGAGAGAATTAGCAAAGACCAATTAGTAAACTAGATTTCGGTAGCGCGACTCCGCGAACACAATGCAATCGCCATCGACACCGTTTCCCATGAGCCGCCGTATCTTCGTCATCGTTCCGCTGACGCAATGCTCACGACAGCATCCATCTTCGTTGTCCGAATTGGGAACGTCCGAAACCGGTGGGGTGGAAATCCGACGAGCGAGAGAGCGGGCGCGCACGCTCGACTACGCATCAGATCGCTGTACATTCGGAACGGCGATGAACGACGCGGTCAAACAGCGAGACGAACGTAACGACAAAATTAGGACAAAATTTTAATACAGTGGGACTAAATAACAATACGATTATATAACGTCGAATGTTTATTCTAAGAGGAAATAATGAAAGATGATGAATCTGATGAGTCTGTTACATTTTCCCAGTTTAATTTGTAGATCTAGTGGAACTATCGATGTGAAATATTAAACTCGAAGAGATTTACCACTAAACACAAAATCACTTTGGTTAAGTTTCGCTAACCATGTCAGCATGCTCAGGATATGATTCAATCTGATTCTAAAATTGAATTATATTCTATTTATATGACAACCATACCTATTTATATATGCAATACCAACTTAAGCGTATAAAAAGCATGAACTGTGAAGTTAACAAAGAGTTATAATAATACTAACACGGTTAGCCATACGTGCTTCGAAAAATTAAAACAAATTATTTGGTGTTTAGTATTAAATATCTTCGATTTCAGTTTAATTTAGTTTAAAAACAAATATTTCCTTAATGTATTGATTGATATATTTGTGTAATATTAATTATTGTTACCGTGTTCTATAAATCACGGCTTCACAGCATCAATTACCATTTCGCTAGGCCTAATTGTTTTTAAACAAATAGGCAAAGATTAATATCTAAAATTTCCATTATATTTAAAATTGTGTGTATAACAATTGTTTCTATACACGGGGCCTTTTTCAAATACAAACTTTGTTAAACTAACAGTAAGAAAAGTAATTACCACCTAAAAAAATGGTACTGGGGAAATCAATTTTTTCAACGTCCAGGAGTGCAATATAAGTTTAATAACGGTAAACCATTCAAATCTAGCTGGCGGTAGCGGCTCGTGAGTTGTTAAAGTGGAAAGGGTAGAAGAAAATAGTGCTGCTGAAGATTTTTTTCTTTCCCCTTCCCCCTTTTTACTTTTCGTGCTATTGAAACCCTATGCAGGAGGTGAACTAGGAAAATTAGTTAAAGGAAAGAAACTGAACGGAAATAAAATATTGTGTTTTGCTCTAAAAAATTGTTTACTGTAATAAATGCTGGAGGGGCGGCGCTCCAACGCCCTCCCTCACGAGCCGCCAGTGCTAGCTGGTCCTCTAACAAAATATCCAATTTTTTTCTTTTATTAATTTCTAAGCTCTTTAAAAAATTTAATTTTTTAGATTTATTTACATCATGAAACATATTAAAATTATCATTGAAAGTATGATTTTCTATTGTTAAGTGGTTAGCATAATGAGATTTATTTTGTGGTTTAGTATAATTTATTGTATGTTCATTGAGCCTACCACAGAAACACCTTCCTGTTTGTCAAACATATACTTTTGAACACTATTACGGTTATATTTATTTACCAAATTTAGATATATTATATTATGTTAAAAGTTAAGTTATTCAGACTTTCCATATTTTGACATTTTGGCGAAGGTTCTGAAATAAAAATGGAGTACATTTTGCGTCGAGTCGTTGAGGTAATTAACGCCTGGCCAAACTATTCACAAGAGAGGTCCGTAGTAATTCTGTAAATCCGGTACAGCGTGCTGAGTCGGGATACAGGGCCGTACGTTGTTCCGGCAGTATCGAGAATTTGTGAGAGTTGATTTAAAAAAAAATTATGTCTTTTCTTGATCAATCTTTTGCTCATATGTGAATAGACTTTAACAGAAGGTCGGTACCATGTTTCTTTAGTTATATATCTATTTTAGTCCTGGAATTAACGCATCAATTTTAATTCGGTACTTTTCGTTCACCTCAGTCCGATACTGGTACCCTGGTTGATTAACAATACTCTAACGGAGAACTACTGAATTATTTCGCGGGCTTGATTTTTCGAAGAAACCATTTTTTGTCTCCTCCCTTTAGATTCCTTTTTCGACCACCTTCGAGAGCAGTAGACTGTGCAGTAACAGTCTTTGAGCCAGTGCAAAATTTCCGCTGAATAGAGTTTTGGGGTTCGGGATATTTTGGGAATGGTGATGAGTTTATTTATCAGCTTTATTGAATTTTATTGCTAACACACTGCGAGCTGCCCCCGAAGCCTACCGAGGGAATTGTTTCCATCTTTTCATATTTTTCCTGTTCACGTGGTTAATCCGGGTGAATCTTTAGCTTCTTTCCACGCAAGTCTTTGGATGTCTTCAAAATCCTCGCGTCACACAAGATCAGACCAACAGAATATCTGAAACCTTAAGAGGTAGGTAAACCAACGTTCCACATGGCCAGTGCAACACTCATCATAATTTCAGACTTTTCCCATGGATTTTCCAAAATTTTTCATTCAAACAAACCTTGTCCTGAAATTACGAACACAACAAAAAATAAATCAGCCAAATCGGTCGGATACCTTTACATTTACATATGGAATATAATAATAATAAATAACATTCTTCAACTGGCTCAGTAGAGAAAAGTCCTTTCCTGAAGACATTACGAAAAAGAATCACGTTCGACTATACATCGTCCCACTGTAGATCGTGCTTTCGATTAGTCCTGATTCGAGGACGTCTGAATATTGAAATTGAAATATTGTTTACGACCATCGAGTGATTTAGAACAGATAAATCTTCGAGGGTGAGCATTGTTTAGAGGATAATTTACAAGATTCGCGGTATTACAGGAATATTGTTTGAACAATATATTGAAGGAACATGCTTTACATTATTCTACAGTAGAAACTGTATTACGACGCTTGATTGATATTTACTTATGAACATATTCCTGTAATTGGGATAACTACATATATAAATATATATATATATATATATATATATATATATATATATATATATATATATATATATATATATATATATATATATATATATATATATATATATATATCTGAACATTTTTGTTGGTTTCTTGACCGGGAAGGAGCCCCACCTATCCCTTCAACTGGATGACATATGTTTCGTCTCTCGAAGTTCAGACTCATTAGGGCGCCAACATATACCATACCATCAAGAATAGGGAGACCCTATCCACAGCCAACAACCCATGTTTTCGCCGACCTCCCGTCGGATGGCGTATATATGTAGTGTTAGATTTTCTTGGACTGCGTCCAATGATACAGCAGTACACGAGTGCCATCACACATCCAACCGTTGGGTTCCACAATCTCATGTGGAACACACAACAACCTACGTCTCCGCCTAAATGAACATTTTTGTTGGTTGCTTGACCGGAAAGGAGCCCCACTTATCTCTTCAACTGGATGACATATGTATCGTGACTCGAGGTTCAGACTCATCAGGGCGCCGACATATACCATACCATCAAGAATAGGGAGACCCTATCCACAACCAACAACCCATGTTTTCGCCGACTTCCCGGCGGATGACGAAGAAGATATATATATATATATATATATATATATATATATATATATATATATATATATATATATATATATATATATATATATATGTATCAGAGAGGCGACGCGCTGGTTCATCATGCAGCTAGTGCAAAAAAACTCTGGCAGAAAATAGGGGAATTAACAACGCTAAATAAAAGCTGAAAAAGAAAAGAACGTAAATTTATGATTTAATGCGCGATGATGGCATAGTGTGCAAGGTGCGAATAGATATGTTAGAGGTTGTCAAAAAAATATTATTCATAGTTATATGAAGATCAGAACCAATCAAAAATAACAGTACCCACGGAAGAACAAATGCCAGATACCCTAGTGGAGGAAGTGACAAATGCTATAAAATCTATCGATAAAAGCTGGTGATCGGACTTTACATAAAACACTGGCAAAATTATTCTCAAAATACATCAAAGAACAAAAAATACCTGATTTATGGAAAAATGTGCATAAAAATTACTACCGTCCAATAAGCCTCCTATCAGTAATGTACAAAATTTTCACTAAGATAATATCTAAAAGAATATTAAGTAAACTGAATAACGAACAACCAAGAGAACAAGCAGGATTCAGAAGTGGATTCAGTACAATGGATCACCTCCAGATTGTACAGCAGGTCATAGAATGGCACAACGAATACACCATGCCACTGAACTTGGCTTTTATCGACTGCGAAAAAGCATTTGACTCTATCTCATCATATAATGATGAGATCTCATTATATGATGGATATATATATATATATATATATATATATATATATATATATATATATATATATATATCTCATTATATGATGGAGCTACAGCGACAATTCACCTTGACGATCTTGAAGTGGGAAGTAATATAGAGGGAGGTGTACGGCAGGGAGAAAACCGACAAACACAGATAAGTATCTCAATTTCTTTTCCAGTCATTCAAAATCAGTCAAAATAGAAATAATTAAAAGTTTATATGACATAGCAATACTTGTTTGTACCGACAGTGATACACTACAAAAAGAAACAAATCACATCAAAGACATTTAAAAAAAAACAATTACCCAAAAACTTTTATAGATAAATCGTTTAAAACTTTTGATACTATACAAAACAGACAAGTTATTAATAACAATAATAATAACTCACAAAAAATTAACCTCACAATTCCTTACATCCGTAGTATTTCTGACACAATTAAAAGAGTAGGAAATAAATACAACATAAGAACGACATTTAAAACAAAAAATACTCTTAGATCTCTATTAACAAAGACTAAACCAAACAATATATAACAAAATACCAAAAATGTGGTTTATAAAATTCCCTGCGAATGTGGCAAATTCTATACAGGTGAGACATCTAGACAGGTAGACGTTAGAGTAAAAGAGAAGAAAAAGGAATTCTTAGAAAAAGGAATTTTAATAAATCTAGAATTTAGAACACGCATGGGAATCGGGTCATAAAATCAATTGGAAGAATTCCCAAACGGTATTAAAAGAACCGGTAACAAAATACAGAAGATTAAAAGAAACTGCTATAATTAATTTAAATAAAAATAACCGTATTGCTATGCCTTCGGTAAATTTAACTTCAATATGGTTTCCGATTACAAAGAATAAAATTAAAAACATTTAAGTATTTCAATACACAATCAGTACAATAAACAATCACAGAGTTAACCTCACATATATATATATATATATATATATATATATATATATATATATATATATATATATATATATATATATATATATATATATATATATATATATATATATATATATTGGTAATATGTCACTGTCATTAAAAACTAATTGTCAATTTAAGTATCATTAATATACACAAAAAATATATGTACTTCCTATCTTTTCAGACTTTATAGAAATTAATATAATTTATTTTTAAATTCGTTTTAAAAACGGGAGAAGAATACTTCCGGAAACGTTAACGTTCAAAAGTTTGTATTTATTTTAGAACATTTTTGAACTTTTTTATAGTTTTTAAAATGTTGTTCGTATAGGCAAATTTATTACCAAAAAGAATCACTAAGAAATTTGTCTTCGTTTGATTTTTTGTTTTTACCAAGTGATTCTTTAGTTACATAAAAACAAATATTTTTGATATTTTTTGAGTTTTATATAGTGGCGAAACACCCAAAAAAAAAGAAAATATAAATCGCCTCTCTCGGCTTGAAGAAATGAAGAACTATTCCGTAATCTGAATTGGGAACAGGATGGTGTAAAGATCAATGGTGCAAACTTAAACCATCTTATATTTGCAGATGATATCGTTCTCCTTTCCAAGACCCAGAGAAGCTGCAAAGACGCATTCAAGAGCTGCAAAGAGCTCGCGAACCATTTGGCTTAACAATTAACCTGAAGAAGAGTCAGGTTATGTTCACTAAATTCTCTGAGGACAGAAGAATTTCAGGTTTAGGAAGGGAATTGGAGATCGTGGACCACTTAATGTATCTTAAGCAGAGAATTTCAATGGAAGGCAATAGCGCCGGCGAAGTGGAATGGCGTATATATATATATATATATATATATATATATATATATATATATATATATATATATATATATATATATATATATATATATATATATATATATATATATATATATATTAACTCTTGTTGACACAAGGGTTTTTTTTTTTCATTTTTCGGACATAAGATTACCAAATGGTTATCAAACTAGTACTCTATATTTTTGTAAAACGTCATAGCAGCCAATTTTTTCCTTATTCCCGCCAAATTTGACATTTGTGTTTAGTATTGTTTGGGTTAGTATTGAACAGCGTATACAAATTGTTCAACTTTATTACAAAAATAATGAATCTATTCGGGCAATGTTTCGCATCATCCGTGAAATTTATGGTTAACGTAATCAACCTATAGAGCTTCCTATTCGTAATTTAATTCAAAAATGCGAATCGAATGGTAGTGTTTGCGACGTTAAAAATCTAACTCGTCAAAAATTAAATGCACCGCTGAAAACATGAATACTGTGAACCAAAGTGTGAATGAAAATCCAGAACAATCAATTGATTACACGACATGTAAATGTTATTCTCAAGAACTTGGACTTTCCTATGGCACTTTATAGAATATTATTCATAAAGATTTGCATCTCAACCCATCTAAAATTCAGTTAACCCAAGAACCCAAACCAATGAACATTTGTTGCGAAGAAATATTGCAGAATGGACTTAAGAGCAACTAGCAACAGATCCATTATTTCATGAAAAAAAATCATCTTCATATGTAAAGCTCATTTTTTGAAATGGCTTCGTAGAAAAGCAAAATTGTCATATTTGGAGTGAAGATCACATGCTAATCTTGAGACACCTGTTTATCCACAAAATAATGATTTAATTCGGGCTAGGTTTGGCGCCTTATGTGAAATTTATGATCAACATAATCCCCTACAGAGCTTTATATTGGTAATTTTATTCAAAAATGTAATATACGTGTAGTGTCTGTGAAGGTAAGAATCTAACTCGTCAAAATCTTGAACATATTGCTAAAAACATCGATGCTGTGAACTAAAGCGTGAATGAAAATCCTCAACAATCAATTACATGTCGTCCAAAAGAACTTGGGCTTTCTAATTCACAAATCCAATATTTCATGAAAAAATCATCTTCTACGATGAAGCTCATATTTTGCTCATTTTTTTCATTAAATGGCATCGTAAATAAGGAAAATTGTCACATTTGAAGTAAAAAAAAAAATAACCAGTTGGTGTGGTTTATGGTCTAGAGGTGTAATTGGACCGTACTTATTTGAAAACGAAAATGAATGGCATGAGCATACTACAGAATCAGCATGAACTGCAGTGGTAGTTCGTGAGTTGAAGTATGGAGCTTCTGCATGGCAGCAGACGATTTACAAAATACATTTAACAAACATATATAAGTTTTATCACAAAACTATTTTTATTGTAATTTTCTTCCTTATAATTAAATAGTTATATCAAATTGAAAATATATTTTTAAACCTAGTACCGATGACGCGCCGACAGTTCCCAAAAAAAATGTTTATTTCCCCTAAACATTACTGACAGCTGATACGAGTGTTTTAGTATCGAATCAACTTATTCTTGTTATTTGCATCAGTGTATTGATAAATTTATTGAAAATGTCATATAATTAATTATCGTGCCTGTTTCTTAGCATTTTGTACTACAAAAACAACTCGCGAAAAAATGTTTTTAAATGTCCCACAAAATGTTAAACGGCGAAATCAATGGTTCCAAGCTGCACACGATATATTAATCTTAAAACATCAATTTTTTACAACCACCTATCATTAAATATATACGGAAAATTATTATTCATAACATTATATCAATGTTTTTATGTTAGAGTAGGTATTACCTGCTGAAGCTACACCATCGTGACTTTGAATGTATTGAACTTTTCTTAGTTTTTCTTTTCATTAATAATTAAAGCTTTATTCAGAACTTTACGTTCTGGACATACAAGTCCACTCACAGTACAAATACAATTTTTTCGTTTAAATTGAACATAACCTATAATAGCCTGATCACTTTAACTTTTGCGTGACACCCTACAAATAATTTAATTATATTTAAGAGAAATATTTTGTTTCTTATTTACAATTACATAATTTTTTACCTCGAATTTCAGCTGAATTGAACCGAATGTCTTTTTTGAGAAAATCTATAACCATAAAAATATCCATACTAGCTATAATATCGGAATTGGCCTTTATGAACCCTTGGTCACACATTACAACATTAAATTAGTAACCAAAAGTTTGTTTGCACTAAACTTAATTTTAACATACATATATAAGTAGAAGCCAGAAGCCAAGACACTACTTACGTGAAAACACTTTAACACAACGACGTCACAAACATAGTAGCCATTCATGGCGCTTTTATAGTCACATGATTATATTTTAAATTTCCGCATCGATTATCAATATTAGTAAGGATTATATTATTATTATTATTATTATTATTATTTTTATTTTAAACCTAATTCAATGATTTTGATCTGGACAACATGTGGTTTCAACAAGATGGTGCAACATGCCATACATCTCGTGAGATAATCTATTTACCGATGTTACCTGACCACCACCATCATGCAATATAACTCCATTGGACGTTCTTCTCCCTGGTTATGTGGAATCATTGGTTTATACCAATATACCAATATACCACAAACACCCGCATTATACGTGTCATTGGAGAAATAAATACCGATTTTTGTAGAGGTTATTTAAATGAAATTATTTTTAAATGAATCAATCATGAATCATGAATCAATATTTATAATAAAAAAGATCAAGTGGATAAATTATACCGTTTTGTTTTATTTGCCGTTAAAAATATATAGCTCTTATTTGATAACCCTTTATAAAAATTCAAAATGTTCAAAAACAAGGAAAATTTATCCATTCCAAAAAATCTCCAAAAAATAAAAAAATTGTCCATTTCATCAGCCGCGACTAAAACATCAGCAAGTGTCTCTTGTGACCGGTTTTCAGCAATCAACCGGCAATATACATCGGACATGTCGGATGTAGGCTGTAATACAATGCAGCTCATGCCATCCTGTGATAAACGTCGGCAATAATCAAAATGCCCGAACCCGTCTGTACGGTTTTCATTTTTTTCAAACATCTTCAAAAACCAAATTCAGTTACTATTATATTTTCCAGATTTCCAGATTTTATTATTATATTTTCCAGATAGCAACGATGATTTGTTGAAAAGATGGGATCTCAATCCGTTTGATGAAAATGTTGGAGCTGCTGAATTACCACAATTTTTCACTTTCAATTTGATTCACACCCTTGAAGCCTATTGAAATATCGGCCGACAAAACTTTACAAATAGAATTTTTAATTCAAAATTGGCTTGGATCAAGTTTTTGCTTGCACGACGATGTGAATACGGAAGCTTTGAAAACATTTCTTCGAACAACCCTTCGCTACCTCTTACATATGTGAATAAAGCTTCTCATGGTGGCTTTAAAAACTAAATATAGATCGGTTATTATCACTGGAAAATGACTTGCTTATGTGTGCTTGCAAGGGTGATTGCACGTATTGAAAAACTTTAAAATGAAAACAAAATCAACCCTGGCATTAAATTATTATTTTTCAAACAATTTTGGCTATTACTTTATTTAAGTTTATTTTATTATGCAGTTATTACCTGGTAATATTTACTTGTATAACACTTGTTTTTAATTCAAAAATACTTTAAAAAAAGGATGTTTCGTACACTGGTCTTATTTTTTTGGATACATTGCGACCCCCCATATTCCTGCAGACGTCCCCCCTATGAGTCGCAACATCCGGGTATCTTTCCATGTTGGATTGACACAAGGTACTGAACACAGCAGTTTACAAGTGACATTTACATTTCCCACAATGTTGCCTCTATTACCTTCAAAGTTCTGACACCCTTATTAAAAAACGTTTTATAAATAAATGCTATTTGTTTTACTAAAGTCGTCACTATACTTTTTGATATGAGTATTATTAGAAACAATAAAAGAAAATATAAACGCAATATTTTACTATTATATATGCAATAGTTTATGAATATTTCAAATTATATTTTAACTTGTTCTCATTCCCATAAAGACATTGAATATTGTTGAATTGAATAAAGAAGAAAATAAATACAACATAAATTGGATGTGTCAATTTGGATAGTTAATTATAAAATATTTTGTCACTTGAGAAAAAATCTGGTCTTTCAAACACAATTTGCCAATCGAAGTTTGAGATACTTTTAAATATACTGGAAAACAAAAAGAAATAACATGACAACATGAAAAAATGTTATTTTAATTATGTTCTTTGCTTTTTTTGGTGTTTTTTTTTATTTGTGTTAAATAAAAGCTAAAAAAAAATTAAACAAACAAACAGATAAAAAAAACAATGATCAGATGAAACTGAAAAATGGATCGAACATAAATTTATTAGATGTTTAAAATAATTTATTAGATATTGTAAAATAAATGTTAATTGTATGTTACAATAAATAACCTACACTCAATGTGAAAATATAGACACCTTAAAAAATTTAAAAATGTAAAGTAAAAATAAAGTGTTTGGGTTAGAGCCGCATCAGCAACTAGGCTATTTAGCGACTGGACCTACAGCTTAACGTGGGTTCCGAACCACGGTCATCAGCTTCCGACAAACCCAGGCCAGCACCCCCCTCGGGCTATAAACCCTTGGTTATGTGCCTACCCATAAGTCTATCAGGAAACCTACCGACTGGCGAGTGACCAACGCAGAACACTTCTCAGAAGGCATCCGGCCTTACCCAGCCTTTAACTGGCGTGACTGAGGGGTAATTCGTAGTCGGATTTTACACTCTTGCCTAGAAACAATCACAAACATTTAGGAAAGATAAACGGACAGAAGAAAGAAAAATAACCATCCGAGCGCTGGAATCGAACCAGCTATCGCTCCAGCGCGGATTCGGCAAAGCAGGCGCTCTTACCGCCGCACCAACGCGAACGGCTTTAAAAATGTAAATATGTTATTATTTTTAAATGTTTTTTATTTGTATCAAATACAAGTTAAAATATTCGAAAAGGGATAAAGTTTTAATGACTTTGATCAGAATTTAAAATAATTATTAGTAGATATTTGGTTTCTTTTTTGTGCCAAACTGTTAGACACGCTTGTTTATATTTAATATTTCTTAGCCCTCTAGAGGTTTTACCAACATTTCTGGGTTTAGTTCAGTTATTCATTAGATTATTTGTGAATCTGTAAAGAAAAAAATTAAAATTTGTGATTCATTATGGGAAAAAATAAATTTATCAAAAAAAGAAAGACGATTAATTTTTTCGTTCTACGTAAACGAGATAAGTTGTAGGGGGCACAGGATGCCGATTTTATGGAGTTTTTCGATTGCCAAGATCAAAGACCTCCAAACTACGGCCCGTGGGCCAAATTTACGCCCCCAGTGTCATCAATCCTGCGAATGCAATCGTATGCTCGTTTAGGGCGCGTACTCGGCGACTAGTTTAGAAATGATAGATAATGACAGGAACATTAAAACGGTTTTGACCCCTGATACTTACTAGAGTAATTAGTATGGCCCTAAGGCTGGAAAGTTTGGAGACTTCTAGTCAAGATGATTCGGGTCAGCGAAACATAGGGAATCGTTCAGATAGAAGGCAAAAATACAAAAATTTAAAAACGGTATGTCTTTCTTGTTAGACTGAGAACTTCTCAGCACTTATCTAACAACCTTTTTATATTCTATTCAGGCTGCTTCAACAGTATCTGCTTATCCCCAGCGATCAGTGTATCCACTTAAAAACGCAAATTTTATTTCGTAAAGGAATTCATCAATTATCCAAAAGATAACGAGTAAAGTTGTCAAAAATAATGATGAATATCTTAATATAAAAATTTGAATTTATTCAAAGGCAAAATTTATTTTAAAAATATTTTTTTGCTTATTATTAATTGAAAACGAATTGAGATTTGAAAGAATATAAATATCGGATGGGGCAACTGTCATGCTACCATTTTAAATATTTATATTTTTTTAACAGATAAAAGAACTTCAATAGAAAAATTATTCATAAATTTGTATATATTGTTATTATTATTATTAGGTGCGTATAAACCCAGTTGGACCACGCAAAGCATTCTGATTCATTGTCGAGTGTTCTTTATCCTCCACACCTCTCTCATCCTTTCTCCATGGATTCTATTTCTCTCCTCGGTCCACTTTGTTCCTGATCTCCTCGAAACTTGGCTCTCTGATGCAACGTTCCACATATGTATTTTGTTTCTGTACGTTCTTCTATCCTCAATCTCTATCGGACCCATTTGTGTCTTTCCCAGATCAGCTCTGACTTGTGTGGTCCATGGTACTGTTGACTTGACTCCTTGTATGTATGTAAGAATTCTGTTGGTGGGTCTTGTTGGTGGGAGTCTACTGATATGTCCATAGAATTTCAACCTTTTTCTTTGTTATGTTCATTTCTGAGAAAAAATTTTTTTTATGTCCGCCGCTACGTTGGACATTCACTCTGTGGCCTTTCGAGAATGTAGTCTGTATCCTTCCTCTGTCAGTTTTGGGCCGAGAATTTTCCTCATAATTTTGCATTCTTCTTTTAGTATGTTTTCTATGCCATTTTTAGTATGAAGTGTAAGTGTCTCGCTTGCGTATAGTACCTCTGGTTTGATTACTGTGTTGTAGTGCCTTATTTTTGCGTATGTGGATAGGCATTTCTTATTGTAGATATTGTGTGTCTTGCCGTATGTCCTCTTCATCTTCTGTAATCGAGCCTTTTGTGCTATCTTCTCTCCTCCTGTGGGTTCGAGGATCTCGCCCAGGTATTTGAAGTTAGTGACCCTATTTATTTTGCCGTATTTGGTGTTCAAATTTTGGATATCTAATTTTGAGCAGAAGAATTCGGTTTTTTGAAAGGAGATTTGTAGACCGACTTTCTCAGCACATTCCTTGAGGACTTCGATCTGTTTGGTTGCCCTTTTCTCATTGTCTGCGAATATGGCTAGGCCGTCTGCGAAGGCCAGGCATGATATTTCTATGTTGTTTTCGGATCGTCCAAGTCGTAATGATTTCCAGTGTTCTTGATTTTTCAGTTCTTTTTCCCATTCCCTTGTGATTTTGTCCAGGACCAGGTTGAAGAGGAGTTGGGATAACCCATCTCCTTGGCGTAATCCAGTTTTAATCAGGAAGGGTTCGGAAATTTCTCCCATAAATTTCACTTTTAAAGTTGTGTCAGTCAGTGTCTGCTCGAGCAATCGTAGTGTTTTGAGGTCGAGTCCTTGTTCTTCTAGGATGTTGAACAGAGATTTTCAGTCGATGCAGTCGTATGCTTTCTTGAAGTCCACGAACGTGCAAATGATTGGGGCGTTCCTGATAGCTTGGTATTTCATTGTTTTTGAGTTAAATATTTGTTCAGTGCATGAGCGACCAGGGCGAAAGCCTGCCTAGTCCTCACCAATTTCGTGTTCTAATTGTTCTTGTGTTCTCTGGAGAAGGTATGCTGAGAGTATTTTGTAAGTGACTTGTAGTAAGGAGATTCCTCTGTAGTTGTTCACATCTGTTCTGTCTTCCTCCTTGTGCAGCGGGTGGATAAGAGCATATTTCCATTCATCTGGTAAGTTTTCTGTTTGCCAAATGTTCGTGATAATTTGCGTAAGTTCCTGCAGAGAATTTGGTCCGAGGTTTTTCAATAGTTCTGCGGTGATACCATCTTCACCGAATGACCTGTTATCCTATAGTTTGCGTATGTGCCTGTGGATTTCTTCCTGTGTTGGTGCTAGTGATTCTGAGTGGGTATGGATACAATTTTCCTTGGGGATCTTGTGTCGCGTTCAGGGCAATTGAGGAAATCAGAGAAGTAGTATGCCATCTCCTGACAATTCTCCTGATTAGTTAGCGCTAATCTTCCGTTCCGCTTTCTGAAGCGAAGATCTTGCGGTGTGCATCCACGGATTTTTCTTGCAAAAGTCCTATAAAAGTCTTTCGTGTTATAATTGCGGAAATTCTCCTCTATAGAGTCTAGTTGTTCCTTCATGTACTACCTCTTAGTTTGTCTGTTTTCTAGTCACGTCAAAAAGCTGTTGACTTTTTGGGGATTTTTTAGTGTTGTGATCCTGAAATGCTCGTTTGCGTCGCTGCAATGCACTTTCGCATTCCGAGTCCCACCAAGGGTGTTTTGTGTTCTTTTTCAATGGGATCAGTTCCTGTACTTTTTGTGTAATTTTTTGTAGAATTTTTTCCATGTGTCTGCCTGTTCCTTTTCCCATTCCTCTGTTATGTTGGATTCCTTGATCTTTTTTTTGTCGAATTTCTGTAGATGTGCTTTCTTGTAATAAATTCTCTTTGGGGTGAACTTGACTTTGATTCGTGTTAGATAGTGGTCTGAGTCAATGTTCGCGCCCCTGTGGACTTGGACATCTTGGACCTCTCTTTGTTGTGGGTATGAGATCGCAACGTTGGCTATCTGGAATTCTCCAATCTGCTGTATAGGCAATCTCCATGTCTTCTGTCTTCGTGGTGATTTTCTTAAGAATGTTGGCATGATCTTAAGGTTATTCTTTTGGCATAGTTCGATTAGTCTTGTGCCGTTCTTATTAGTAAATTTATGACCGGGGAATTTGCCTACTATTTTCTGATGGATTTTTTCTCTACTGATTTGTGCATTAAAGTCGCCCAGTAAAAAATTGACGTCATCATTTGGGACCTTTGCCATTACCTTCTCTAGTGTTGCTCAGAATTTCTCTGTAGACTTGGGGTTTTTCTGTTGTCTCCATTTGTAGGGGCATGTACATTGATCATGGTGTATTTTTTTATTACAGCACTGTATACGCATTGTCATTAGTCTATTGTTTATGGGCGAAATTTCCTTAATAGAATTAACTATCCCTTTATGTACATGCATGCCCACAAAGGCCTTGCCCAGAAGTAGAGCGCCCCTGGCGACTCGTTTGTCTGTTCTGCCTTTTGAATATGCGATAGTTCCCATAGCCTACCGTATCGTCATCCATGATGAGTGTTTCTTGTAGGACAAGCATATGTATCTTTTGCCTATCACGTTCTGAAGTTATTTTGTGAAGTTTTCCTGGTTGGATCAGCGTGTTGATGTTGAAGGTGCCAATATAAGTAAGTATTTTATGTGGAAATTTGCCAGAAAGCTCCGACTTTTTTTGAGATCGTTCAAGGTTCCCCAGAATCCGAAAACGGGTAGATTTGTTGCCACCTAGGGTATCATTGCTATTACTTGCATGGTTGCTCTCTCTCTATATATATATATATATATATATATATATATATATATATATATAGAATTTACTCTTTAGAATTTTCGTGCGATGATTTACCACCACTTTCAAAGTAGATTATCTCAATAACAGTGCATCGATCAACTCACTTCATCTTTTGGCGACAAAGCACCATCTAAAACCACTGTATATCACTGGTTTATTGAATTCAATCGGTGCCGTCGTTCGCTCACCGACGCATTTAAAGAAAAACTCCGTCCAAATTCGGTTGTTGTGCCAGAAAACATCGCTACTATACATAAAGCAAGATCGCATGTGACATATCGTGAGATTAGAGTCCCACTAGAGAATCGTAGAACGATCAATTCTGAATGAAAGTAACCATTTGATTGTCAGAGGTCTTTGAAGAAATAAGAAGAAACAACCAGCAACGCAGGATCATTATTAACCATGACAACACGAGCTTTCACACATCGAACCGAACAACTCAATATTTGACTACTTCAAACATCAAATTGATGGGTCATCCGCCGTACAGTCCTGATTTGATACCCAGTAATTTCTTTTTGTTCCCGCCCGTAAAGAATAAACTACGTGGTCAGCGATACCGGAAGGACAGCTTGATGGGTTCAAAATACATGTTTTGGAGATACCTCAATCTGAATCGAAAAAGTGCTATGAACATTGGTTCAAACTTATATAAAAATGTATCGATCATCGCGGAGAATATCTTGAAAAACCATAAAACCATTTTTTAAATGATAAATATTTTGTTTTTATTTATTATTCCCTATACATAAATATAGCTCATTCGGGAAAACAATGGTTGCACGTCATCAATCTAGAGAAATCTACTGTCAATTTAAATCCATAAGAAAGAAAAAATCATTCAAAGTTCAAAGCAGTCTCTTTCCTTCTTCCTGTAATCCTATTAGAATAGGATAAAAATACGGTGGGCCGGCGGATTACATTCTCTGTAAATAAAACTTAAACGTTTACGCTACGGAACAACTAGACTTAAACTACAGCATATATCACGAAAAACACACGTACTGCAATATGCACAAACTTTTTATATGCACAGTTGGATTTAACCTTCATAATTAATATGTATTCTTAAGAACAGAGTAGATATAAGCAGTGGAAAGATAAAATAATTCATTGAAAAAATAAAAGAAAATGAAAGAAGTCGTCTTAATAAAAAATTCGACTACAATTATGCCTCACATATACAAAATGAAAGCATTGTTAATTAATACTAATTTCAAAATATTACGTATACAAAATAAAAGCAAAAAACTGAACCGTCTTGAGAGTATAGAAATAAACCGTTTAAAAGATGCGAAAACTCTTCTCAATGAACAAATAGACCTCCACAAATCGCCTATATGACCTTTATATAGACAATAATAGATAACCTCTAGGTGAATTTCCTAAAAATATATATTTTGTTGTGTAAACATTTTGTATTTATTATTTCTGACGAAGCTACAGTATTAGCGAAACGCGTCATACATTAATACAATATAGTGTACATTTTCACAAACATTTGTATTGAATTTCCATCATGCAGAAGCCAACATAAACCAAAAATTTAAAAACTGTTGTGTGTTGTCAATCAGAAACGACGTGTACGTCATTTCCCTCCACAGTTTCGTTACGATTCCTTGTGGGCCTAGTACTAGTACTATACCGAGTACTATACCCGAGGTTCCAGGCAGAATGTTACGAGCAGTCCTGACTGCTACGAGCATTCGCCGTATGAGGGCGTGAGTTGTGCTATCACAACCCGTCATCAAAATGGCCAATTGACTCTCCCAACTGATTTCCTCGCATTCGTCTGAAGCTCGGCTGATGACGGCTGAAAGGCTACAAACCGGTCCCGAGAGATACGTGTCGTCGCATGGTGGACAGTTGGGCGAAGGCGATCGGTGGCATCACGTGGAGAAAGGGTGAAAGATTTCTGTAATATTTCCCTCCACGGTTTCGTTACACTACCGCTACCTTGTGCGCATATATATATATATATATATATATATATATATATATATATATATATATATATATATATATATATATATATATAATATTAATTTATTAATTAGTCTTATAATACCACTCCAAAACATCACAATCCCACCTTCAAATATGATACGTGGTTGTGTCTAGTCGGGCTTGTCGACCTGGGGCTCTCCAAACTAATGTTCTTCGTGAATCAGAAACCACACCAATTCTCATCTATGCCCGTCCTGTGCATCGTTTTCTACCACTTCTGGAATTATATCCTTTATGTCATTTGTCTTGACATTTTTTTTTTAATTTTCGACAGAGCACTTTTGGAAACACCTACAATTTCCGCGATATCACTTTGATTGAAGTCCTGTCTATTATAACAAAGCAACTACTCTTGATTTGTTAAAATGAGATATCATGTTTCTAGCCATTTTTAAATGGATTGGTTGAAAATTAAAAAAGAACTGAAATAAAGCGTAAATACCAGTATCAACGATATGTGCAAAAACTGAAAAAATTGTGTTATCAGTAAAAAAAGTAATTTTGTTATTTTCATTTAAAAATGGTCTAAAATAATATCCCTCGCAATTTTTAGTGTACCATAGGCGTAGATATCCTATTTGAAAATATTTAAAATCTTGACATACACATATGTCTAAAAGTTTGAAGTTTCTCCGTCTGTAAAAGAGTAGGTATCCGATTTTGTTTGAAAAGTCTTAAAATTTCGACGACTCAAGTTTATATTGGTCTTTTCAGTAAACGAACATAAAAAACAAACACTTAAAACTTTTTAAGTCTAATTAGGGATATAAAAACTAACCAGTTTTCATAAATTGTGTCATCAGCAAATCTGACACAAAAACAAAGTTGGATTAATATTTGTTACTTCAGGAGGACATATAATGTTGTTTTTAATGGCATTTATTTTGATAGGGGTTTATTTTTAACTCTTCTATTGGAACCTGCGATATGAAGCAATCAACTCGAAGACCTTTGCCAATAAACACCAAATCACTTTTTTTAACTTCTCTTTTTATTTTCTTCCAAAGTGAAGGGTTATAATAAGAATATTGTAAATAAACTAGTTAGAAAATATAAGTTCAAACAATTATTGAAAGAATCTATACATTTCAAAAGGAAAGAAACAGAACAAAAATATATTAATGGTAAAACTGTTTGATGCCCAATCAACGAGTAGGTCAGACAAGATTTTGAAAAAGGTGGACATTAAGGTAGTCCACAAACTATAAAATAAACTAAGAAAAGTCCTGTGTAATACAAAAGATAAAGTGGACAAATATAAAAACTATGAGATTTTTATTAGTTGCCAAAATAACGATCGATGAAATATTGAGAAACTAAAAAATCCATATTAACCAGATATAAAGAACAAATTGCCAACATTAGATATGGGAGAAATAAAAAATCTTGTGTTGCCCAACATGCACTCGAACATGGTAGTAATATAGATAACACATCGCTCAATAAGTCCCCGTCTGACATATAGATGGCGTTACTTACGAAAAGTCCTTAAGAGTGGTCGATTGTGCCAACCTTCAAACCATGTGTCAAAATATCATGATAATCTGTCTACTAGTTTTTGAGTTGTTCTTTAAGTGACGCTACTTTTATTAATTTCAAAACAATGGAAAAAAGAATTTCGTATGTTGATTAAACATAGCTTGATAAAGAAAAATACACCGTTGAAGTAAAAAATGGCTTGACAAACATTACCTGGACTCTGCCCCAGAAAAATCTGCCTTGATCAAGTGTTATGCTGAATTCAAAACTGGCCGTACAAATACCGATTATTCCGAACGCTCTGAACGTTCAAATGAGGTGGTTATACCAGACAGATCAGGTAAATATGATGGATACTTTAACAATTCGTAGTGTAACTTATTCAATTTGGCCATTACCAAAATATATCTGTGAGCCGGGGCATTATCTTGATAAAAAATATTTTTTTCTTCGCTAAACCAGGTCTTTTCTCACGAATTTTGCATTCAATTGATCCAAATGGCATGAGTAATATACTTCCCTGTTATTGTCATATCGGTTTGAAGGTAATTAATTAACAAAATGCCTATTGCATCCCAAAAAATTGATGCCATTCCCTTTTTGGTCGCTTTTGACCACTTTAGAGCTGAACAACCGGGCTCAGTACACCCTGAAGTTTGTTGTCGTAGTTCAGTATCATAGTGGCAAACCAAAGTCTCATCCATAGTTACAAAACGACATCTAAAATATATTTTATTCTTTCGAAAAAAATCCAAATCTTGGCAGAAAGTTTTACTCAAAGTCGTTTGTGATCGGAATTTATCAAATGCGGCACCCATCTTGCCCATAGCTTTCTCAAGCCCAATTCCTTTATCAAAATATGAAACAGCCGTTCAGTTGAGATATCCATGACCTTAACAATTTCACTCACTTTCACCTAGCAAAGTCAATTGCCTGTCATACGTAACTATATCATGTATAGAATTAAGTAAGTTCAATAGTTACACTTATTTGGACGTGCAGAACGAGAGTCATCGTTGAAACTGACCTGCCCACTTACAAAACATTGTTTTTGAAGGAGCAAACTCCCCTAATACATTTCTCATTTCACTATGAATTTCAATTGCCTTTAAACCTTTTTTACAAATCATTTATCACTGCACGATTTTTAATATTTTCCATTTTAAAATATAACGCTGATTACGTTTACTTTAAGCTGATGTTTTTGTACGAATGAATTGACAGATCGACTTGAAACTTCATATATGTTCATATGAAGGATAAAACTTCAAAATGTAGTAGATTATATAGTTCTTTCACTACTCTATAGGTGTCGTTCCTCGAACTTTTCAATTAGCCTAGTATTTAACTATGATGTAGGTTATGATTCGGGAGCGGATTTTTACCCAAGCCTGAGTAAAACCAGTACGCTTATCAGTGTATTTAGTCATAGTTGTACACTACTAACTGGTTCTATAGAAAAATGAATTAATACTAACGGTAACTTTATCATTATATTTTCTTCGTACCGTTATTTTTCTAAAATACGATATAAAAAAATCAAAATAATTCTATGTACTCAGAAAAAATAGTAAAATTATATCATTTATTTATAAAGCATTTATCTTTGATATTATATACTTTTATTTGTAAATAAAATGTTGAAATCAAGAATTAGAAATGAATAGTATTAATGGAGTAGACAGAAAAATCATTGGGTATTTATTTATAATTAATATTTTACAACACAAATCTCTAATTACTAACAAATAATAGCGAACTACCAATTTCAAAAAACACTTACTCAAAGCAAAGTTCAGGTATAAAAGTATATAATATCAAAAATAAACGCTTTATAAATAAAAAGTCGCATATTTTTTAATCTTAGAGTCAGTTAAATATAGTAAAATGAATTTTTGTAGATAAAAAAATGAGGTCTAACGCAAAAAAAGCGAAAAATTACTTTTAAATTCAATTTTAACCTTGAATAACTTTGGGAGGAGTGAATTTACCGAAAAATGTTAAGAACCTTTTTTGTAGCGCATTCAATTTCCTTTAAGAATGTGTATTGCATTTTTTCAAAAATTGATTCGTTCATTAGTTAGAAAATTTCAAATTTGAAAAGTAAAATTGTAAAAACAGATCAATGTTCAAGGCACGATTACATGGAAACGGCTTATTTGACGTACATTTATAATGAGACCTTCTTTGTAGAGAATTCAATTCCCTTCAAGAATATGTATTGCTCAAATTTTTCAAATTGATGGTTTATAAATTTTGAACGAAAGATGCGATTGCAAAAAAAACCGAAAGTTGCCTTGATACACTTCTTAATATAAGTATTAAGGGCTCTAACTTTCACAATTTTTTTTTTGTTTAACTTTCAAATCATTTTTTATCACAAATAATATTTTCAGTATCCTTTAAAAAAATAGTCGATTTTTAGGCCCAATCTAATTAATATTATATATATATATATATATATATATATATATATATATATATATATATATATATATATATATATATATATATATATATATATATATATATGTATAAATGTATAAATTAAACTAAAATTTTTCTCAATATACTTCGGTTAGAAGATTTCTGACTTCTTCAGGAGGATACAAGAATGTCTAAAATAAAGTCAAAATGCTGAAAATAAAAAATTCATAAACAAAAGAGAAAACACTCAATACAAACATTTTGTAAAAATAAAATTACAAATGTGTTGTTTGTGTTGTTTATGTTTTTAACTATGTTTAATAAGTTCCACCTATCTCGAATGTTAATTTATAATAACTAAGGAATAGACGATCCAAATTAATTATTTTTGTTAGCTGTCACTTCAAAGGTTATCAAAACCGACCGTTCATCAAATAATAAACTTTTAATGTTTTACTCTTTGTAATCACGAAAAAAAAACATGAAAAAGGAAAATAATATAAATCTTGTAATTATCAATGAACAGTTTTCATTTTATAGAGATATCTCAAATAGTTTAAAGGAGAATCGATTTATTAATGTTGAAGACTGAAGTCTAATATTCAATGAAAAAATATTCTACTCAAAGAAAGCAAAGTATATTGCATTTTTTCAAAAATTGATTCGTTCATTAGTTAGAAAATTTCAAATTTGAAAAGTAAAATTGTAAAAACAGATCAATGTTCAAGGCACGATTACATGGAAACGGCTTATTTGACGTACATTTATAATGAGACCTTCTTTGTAGAGAATTCAATTCCCTTCAAGAATATGTATTGTTCAAAATTTTCAAATTGATGGTTTAGAAATTTTGAACGAAAGATGCGATTGCAAAAAAAACCGAAAGTTACCTTGATATACTTCTTAATATAAATATTAAGGGCTCTAACTTTCACAATTTTTTGTTTGTTTAACTTTCAAATCATTTTTTATCACAAATAATATTTTCAGTACCCTTTAAAAAAATAGTCGATTTTTAGGCCCAATCTAATTAATATTATATATATATATATATATATATATATATATATATATATATATATATATATATATATATATATATATATATATATATATATATCATTATATCATTATCACTTTATCATTATATTTTCTTCGTACCGTTATTTTTCTAAAATACGATATAAAAAAATCAAAATAATTCTATGTACTCAGAAAAAATAGTAAAATTATATCATTTATTTATAAAGCATTTATCTTTGATATTATATACTTTTATTTGTAAATAAAATGTTGAAATCAAGAATTAGAAATGAATAGTATTAATGGAGTAGACAGAAAAATCATTGGGTATTTATTTATAATTAATATTTTACAACACAAATCTCTAATTACTAACAAATAATAGCGAACTACCAATTTCAAAAAACACTTACTCAAAGCAAAGTTCAGGTATAAAAGTATATAATATCAAAAATAAACGCTTTATAAATAAAAAGTCGCATATTTTTTAATCTTAGAGTCAGTTAAATATAGTAAAATGAATTTTTGTAGATAAAAAAATGAGGTCTAACGCAAAAAAAGCGAAAAATTACTTTTAAATTCAATTTTAACCTTGAATAACTTTGGGAGGAGTGAATTTACCGAAAAATGTTAAGAACCTTTTTTGTAGCGCATTCAATTTCCTTTAAGAATGTGTATTGCATTTTTTCAAAAATTGATTCGTTCATTAGTTAGAAAATTTCAAATTTGAAAAGTAAAATTGTAAAAACAGATCAATGTTCAAGGCACGATTACATGGAAACGGCTTATTTGACGTACATTTATAATGAGACCTTCTTTGTAGAGAATTCAATTCCCTTCAAGAATATGTATTGTTCAAAATTTTCAAATTGATGGTTTAGAAATTTTGAACGAAAGATGCGATTGCAAAAAAAACCGAAAGTTACCTTGATATACTTCTTAATATAAATATTAAGGGCTCTAACTTTCACAATTTTTTGTTTGTTTAACTTTTCATTGTTCATTTTTTATCACAAATAATATTTTCAGTACCCTTTAAAAAAATAGTCGATTTTTAGGCCCAATCTAATTAATATTATATATATATATATATATATATATATATATATATATATATATATATATATATATATATATATATATATATATAATATATATATATATATATATATATATATATATATATATATATATATATATATATGTATAAATGTATAAATTAAACTAAAATTTCATTTCTCAATAAACTTCAATATACTTCGGTTAGAAGATTTCTGACTTCTTCAGGAGGATACAAGAATGTCTAAAATAAAGTTAAAATGCTGAAAATAAAAAATTCATAGACAAAAGAGAAAACACTCAATACAAACATTTTGTAAAAATAAAATTACAAATGTGTTGTTTGTGTTGTTTATGTTTTTAACTATATTTAATAAGTTCCACCTATCTCGAATGTTAATTTATAATAACTAAGGAATAGACGATCCAAATTAATTATTTTTGTTAGCTGTCACTTCAAAGATTATCAAAACCGACCGTTCATCAAATAATAAACTTTTAATGTTTTACTCTTTGTGATCACGAAAAAAAAATATGAAAAAGGAAAATAATATAAATCTTGTAATTATCAATGAACAGTTTTCATTTTATAGAGATATCTCAAATAGTTTAAAGGAGAATCGATTTATTAATGTTGAAGACTGAAGTCTAATATTCAATGAAAAAATATTCTACTCAAAGAAAGCAAAGGCATTTTTTATGCTTGAGGGGTTAAACCCTTATTCGCCCTTGATTGGTTAATTGAGCGATTAATATATCATGGTATACAATCTCAGAATAAGAATTATAGAAATAAAAAATACTTACACAAATAACCAATCGGAAAATAACCAATCCACAAATAAAAACCCAAATCGATTTTAAGCTATACATTTTTTCGACGACACAAATCCAAATAGCACCTAATTCGGATTAACGCAAATATTTCTCTTGTATCATTAACTCGTATAGAAAACAATGGATTCGCAGATATTACTGCTTGGTTTTTATATGGGGTTATTGGGCAAGATCTTCTTCAGTGTGGCCAGAATAGAATTCATTCACACAATCGTACATATCTATATTAAGATTCGTTCATTGGCGTAGCAAAATTTAATAGAAAGACAATTTTGTAAAACGTTTTAGGATAGCTTTTCATAATATGGCAAGATGTAAGTTAAGGAAACCAATGAAAAAACAAATCTGATGAAATATATATTAAAATAAAACATTTTAATGTAGGTATTTTTATCTTAAGAAAGTATTGGCAACAAACATTGGGGATAGTATCTTTTGGGGATAGTATCAAACCAGTACTTTCCATTAAACTTTCAGGTCAATATAGATTTTGTACCTTCAAATAATTATTATTGTATAGATAAATACGACTATTTTAATAACATAACATTTTTTTTAAACTTTGGAATTTTATAGCTCTTTAGCGAAACATTACTGTGGAAAGACTATTACAAATCTTTGTAGGAAATTGAACATTCTTCAAAAAAGGCTTCTTCAAAAAATCATTCGAGGCTAAAGTTCAATGCATAATAAATTTTTACATTTTTTCAATTTTCCGACCAAACTATCAATTTTATCGAAAAATGTTATTCGACGTTTTTTGTAGATCATTCCATTTCTTATAAATTTTCATCAATACATTTTTCGAGACTCCGTAAGGATAGTGAGTTCTCGCACCACAAAAAAACAGTAGGGATAACTTTTCCTACAGATAATACTATTTAAGATGTCTGCAGCGCTCACTTTAACGTACTTCCATTCACTGCTGTTGTCATTTTTACTGCTGTTTCAACTGCTGCATTTAATTAAGAATCAATGTTAGGTCTACTATTATGTAAATTCGAAGAAACTGAACAAAATTACTTATAAATAAGTCCAAAAGCTCTTGAAGGTTGAGGTTCAAACTCTCATTCACATGCGGTCCTATAGGTTTCTATTACTTACTAGTTTCCTGTATCCCTTTTGATCGCCCCTTTCTTAAAAAAAACCTGACGTCATCCTTCCAAGTTCTTCTTGGTCTTCCTATTTTCTTTTTATCGATGTCTCGTCGATACTTGTCACGTCAGTGTATCTTGAATCATTCTGAATACATACCCCAGCCATTTCATTCAATTCTAAATATGCGGTTCATTCTAAGTAACCTCAGAAATAGTTTCTAACAGTCAGGATTCGGCGCAATAACGATGGTTGGAACGGTTTTTAGTTACTACGCCGAATCCTGACTGTCAGAAACTGGTCAGACATGGTCATTTCAATGATTGGTTTCGTATTTTCTCTAACTGTTGGGTTTTGATTATTTTAGCTTGTATTGTGATTAACTCTTGTTCTCTGGAATCTTTTTACTTGATGTTTTATATCCTTTTTTGTCTAGTGTTTAAGATCCGCGATTTAGAAGAACAAATCAAAGCTTTTTTTTCAAGTCTTGCTTTTATATTTGAGGGGATCTCATTCTGCATTTTACCATATTTTAAATACAGTAAATTGATAGCACCTGCTAGTACCCGCAATATTTTAGAAAAACTGCAACTGAGAAAGATTTATACATAAAATACAGCCTTTCCATATATTTTATTTTAAGTAATTTATTTTTTGTTTCATAAAATAAATGTTCAACATATATTGATATCAAAAAATGCAGATAAATATGTGTAATATATATACACAGTTTTAGGCTTCGTTGGACTGCGCCTGCGCACGTCAATACTGCGCCTTTTACCCATTTTCGAGTGGTGCTAAGCGTTTCTGGGGTAGACGGAAGCACAAGAACGACACTTTCGAAATCCGTATTGACAATTAATTTATCGCATACAGGGTGTCCCAAATTTGATGACCAATTACATTATTTTCAAAGTTGAAAAAGTTCGTTCTTTCAAATGTGACGCTATGTTTATTTTTTTCGGTTTTCTTGTTAATCCATATGCAATTTTTATTAAGTCCTATCTAGTAAGCCTTGATTTTGACAAGAATTGAAACAATGTTGATACTATATCAAAGCATAAGTAAAGTATACTATATCAAAGTACAGTTTATCAATCAGAATAATGAAGAATATTCCAATACTGATCTGTTAAATTTATTTTATACGCATGGTGAATGTAGACGAATTATCAGACGAACATGCAAATTACACTGGGGAACAGCAATTTTGTTGACTTGGATCTGTGCCTTTTTTTTGACTAATTTTTCATCTCTGAATTCAAAAATATTCACAGTTTTTCTCTATCACGTCAAGTTCTACAGCATACCCCTTATTTTACCTTAAAAGTGTACATACGAAAGGAAATAAGGTGAGATCTGACTAAATAGATTAGAATATTTTATTCATACAGAGGTTAACATATTATTAAAAGTTAAATTCTGTTTACACAAAAAATAAATAAAAGATATTATCGTAAAATTTTTTTCTTATAGCTTTTCCTAGAGTGTTCAGTTTGTGGACATTCTCGCTTGATGCTCCAACAGTAGTCAGCCATCATACTGACATCCCATCTACCTTGGTACCGCGCTTCCATAACCTTTAGATCTTGGTGGAATCGCTCGCCCTGTTCATCACTAACAGCACCAAGATTTTCTGGGAAGTTAGCAAGATGACTATGTAAGAAATGCAGTTTGATGCTCACGTTGCAATCAAGCTTTTTAAAGCTCCCCAAGAGTTGTTGAACAATGTCGATATATTTCCAAGAAAGTCTTCAACAATATTTTTAAAATCCAACCAAGCATTCCTTTCAAGTTCGGTCATTGTTTCATTGAAATTTTCATCTTTAATGAGTTGCCGAATCTGTGGACCATCAAACACACCAGCCTTTATCTTTTCATATAACAGGCTAGGGAATGCCGAAATGGTATACTTAAAGCAGTCGCCTTTAATTGACAAAGCCTTAACAAATTGCTTCATGAGACCTAGTTTTATATGCAAAGGCGGAAATACAATGTTTTTTTCTGTCGACAAGTGGCTGATTTAAAATTTTTGGATCACCAGGTCTTAGGTCAGATCTTGGCGGCCAGTTCGATTGCACCCAATGCTTTTCACGAGCTCTGCTGTCCCACATGCACAAAAAACAGGGATACTTGGTATACCCGCGTTGCTGGCCAAGAAGGAAACAGACCATTTTAAGGTCAACACAGATGATCCATTGGTGCATGTTGTATTGCAACAAGTCAATGATTTTCTTTATGTCGCCATATTCTTCATGAAAAGAAACTGAATGACCTATTTGGAGTGAACCGTATAAATTTCCATTATGTAGAAGAACACACTTCAAGCTACGCTTTGAGCATCTATAAACAATCGCCATTCAGTTGCGTTATAGTTAGAAATGGTCAATTCTTTCATTAAACCTTCTACGTTCTGGCAATATACAAATCCGTCATTATTTCTGAAGTACTGCCTAAATGCACTTTTTCTGGATCGATAGTAAGTGACTTTAGCTCCTTTGTCAAGCAAATTTTTTTCGTGCAGTCTTGATGCTAATAATTCCGATGCTTTTTCTTGGATAGTCCCAAATCTCGTGCTAAATCGTTTAATTCATGTTGATTGAATCCTTTACGAGCAGAATCATTGGGAACTTTGAATTCTTCGTCGGTGGAGTCACTTCGATCTTCACTTGATTCACATTCTTGTATTTCTAAAGAAGGTAATTCGTGAAAAACTGGCACTGGAATTTCAGCTGAATGAGGTAAACTAGGGTACTCAATTTCATGTTTGTTTTTCTTGTTGAATCCTGATGTTTTCACTATGCAAAAGTAGTAATCACTTAAGTGATATTTGGGCTTTCGCCAAACCATTGGTATACCAAACGAAAGTTTATTACGTGTTCTCTTCGTCCACATTCCTAAACTCTCTACACACTGCTTGCACACTTTATGAGGAGCCCATGATTTATCTTGGTCACCTATTTTCACTTTAAAATAAGCGAAATAGTCTTGCCTGACATATGTACTAATATTAGTCCGTTGAATGGGGATGGTAAAACTGCCATATATATAACAAAATGAATCAGGGCTGTTTAAGCACTTACGACCAGAACTACCAGAGGCAGACATAACGAAAATCTGTACGTCACTCACTTCCCCCCCCCCCCCCCCCCCCCACTCCTTGGCCGAAGAAGGTTTGGTAGGAGAGCAGTAGTGACTTCTGTGATTCGCCAAGCTTAGTCGGATGCGCAACAACTGTAGAAAAAAAACTTGACGTGATAGAAAAAAACTATATAAAGTTTTGGAATTAGCATGTCAGTTTACATATAAAACAGCTTAAATATCGAACTCAACAGAAATTATTTTCCAAATTGTTCCCCAGTGTTATTTAAGGAACGATATCCGTATCTACCAACAATGACTCCTCCAATGTGCTCTCCAATTGAAAAGTGGGTGGGGCTCGTCCCTAGTTGAGCAAACAACAAAATGATCATATATATATATATATATATATATATATATATATATATATATATATATATATATATATATATATATATATATATATATATATATATATAGGGTGTTTGATGCATCGTTTGCCAAATTAAAATGTCCGATAGGAGGGGTCTTTTGTTATCTCCTCAGCCTCCATAAAACAAAGGCAAGTACAGTTTTTTCGTCATGAGATAATTTTCGTCATATGTTTGGCCAAAAAAACACAGTTAGAGCCGTATGAGATGGCGGTCTTCATTAATGTGGAAAGTGTTAATTTGGGTTAAGTGGGGTTTTTCGTTGAGACATTTTGCTTGGCAAAATTGCAAACAATCATACCGAATGAATTTATTATTAAAACGCATTTTTTTAAGAAAAAATCACTCAGTATATTGGTTTATCAACCGCATAAACGGCTTTGATAAGTTCCGGTCTCATATCTCTTCAATCAACTGAAATTATGATTATTTAACACCAAGATCCACCGTAACTCATTTGCATATAATCGGTAGTTTAATTTATTGCTTCACTAATTAACAGCCAATTTATTTTTTAATTTTTTTTTTGTAAAAATAGTTAATTTCATCAAGGTCGGTAGTGGCCTTTTTGTTTTTTTTAATAATGATGGTTATACGTTTTAAAACATTAACTTTAGGATAAAAAATCAGTATATCAATACATGGATTTAAGAGCGAAAAAAATGTATATATATGTATATGTATAAATGTATATATTATAAAAAAAATATATAATATATATATATATATATATATATATATATATATATATATATATATATATATATATATATATATATATATATATATATATCTATATCTAGCAATTTTGGCTCAAGATGTATTAACGGCACAGAAACAGATTGAAATTCTAAAAGAAACAGCAGAAAAGGTAGGACTCCAAATTTCCTTTGAAAAGACACAATATATGACTTGCAACAGACTAAGAACACCATTTCTAAAAACAAAATATGGTAACATCAGACGAGTCTCTGAATTCAAATATTTGGGTAAAATAATCATGGAAAATAGGTTGGAAAAGCAGCCAATAAGGGTAGATGTCAAAAAATGGAAATGGCATTGAGACTTACACAAAATATTTACAACAAAAAATGCCTATAACACAAAACTGAGACATTACAACACAGTTATTAAGCCAGAATGTCTATATGGGGCAGAAACGCTCATTTTGAATAGAAAGAGAGACATCGATGACATTGAAAAGAAGGAAAGAAAAATCATAAGAAAAATCCTAGGCCCCAAACAAATAAATACAACATACCGACTTCGAGAAAACAAAGAAATCAAACAATACACAGATATACATAGCGATATGAGAAAAAGAAGACTTAAGTTTTACGGACACATAAAATGGATGAATCCGAGTAAGCTAACTAGACAAATAGTCGAATTTTATGAAAATAGGAGTAGAGCTAAAGTAGAAATAATTAAATGGATTTCTGCAATTAAAGAGGACCTAAGATCAGCAAATATTACACAAAGTGAAATTCAGGATAGAGGCTGTTTCAGACACAAGGTTGACGTTTGGAAGGTTGGCCAGAGAGAAAAATGTAGGAAGACTGGAACAACTTGGTCTGACGAAAGAAAAAAAGCTCATAGCGAAAGAATGAAATTAGTATGGGCGCAAAGGAAGGCTAACAACAACAAACGCCTCTAATTGTACTTCGCGTTGTCCACCCGGGCCCATACGTGAATAATAATAATAATAATATATATATATATATATATATATATATGTATATATATATATATATATATATATATATATATATATATATACAGGGTGTCCGAAAATAACGTCGAAATATTTTGGATGGTCACACTAGAATTAAACCATAAAAAAAGTTGCTATAAACATATGCTTTTTGAAGAGGCTAGAGCCCCGTTTTTTTAGTAATTGAATATTTTAGCCAGGGGCGGTACATACAGGGGCATTTCCTTGATTTTTTTGGAATATTTTTTAGATCAAATTATTGATTCTCAAAAATTTTTAGGTAAAAAAGGTCATCTTTTTTCATCTCATTAGGAAAGGTTTTTTCTAAATATATGCACAATTATATATATATAGAAATGTACCTTAATAATTCAATAGGTGGCTGTCACTGTTAATCTTTGTCTTTAGCGTTTCGTAAAACTGGACTATTTACGAAATAAACTCTAAATTTTTAATTTTTAAATTGTAAAATGGCCCATTGTTCCTTCGATAAAATGGCGAATATGCATTTTATGTAGGGGAAGGTGAATGGCAATGCGTGTGAAGCTAGAAGATTGTATGCAGAGGTTTTTCCGGAAGAGTATTTCCTTATACAGAAACATTTATAAACCTTAGAATATTATGCGAAAAAGACTTTCATACCTTCCAAACATGACTGTTGAAAAAGCCAGAGTACCAAAACTATAGCAAACGAGTTTAGAAAATGTAGCAGAAAACCCAGAGATAAGTGTCAGACGAATTGCTGTTGAAGAAGGAGTACCGAGTGGAAAATTGTTAGAGAGCGATCTATTCATATCATTTGCAAAGAGTTCAAGCCTTAAAGCTTGATGACCTGCCACAAAAAATCCAGTTTTGGTAATGGTTAAGGGAACAATTGCGTTTAAATCAATATTTTGTACAGAACATTCTCTTTACGGACGAAGCTATATTCACACGTAATGGAATTTTAAATTCTCACAATACTCATGCCTGGGCGGAAGAAAATCAACATTAATTTTTTGAATCGAGGCATCAGGATAAGTTTTCTATCAATATATGGGCAGGAATACTAGGGATTTTTTTGATTGAACCGTTTGTGCTTCCCAACCCTTTAAATGGACAACAGTATTTTAACTTCTTAGAAACCCATTTGCTGAACATAATGGAAGATGTACCATATCAGTTCACGATGGGGCTCCGCCTCATTTCTCTGTAAATGTAAGAGCGCTTTTAAATCGATTATATCCAGGACGATGGATGGAGGGATGGATGGGTGTCCACGTGGTAGACCAGTGTATTATTCACCACGTTCCCCAGATTTAAATCCTCTCAATTACTTTCTGTGGGGATACTTGAAGGCATTGGTCTTTGCTATCCCGATTGGAATTGTACAAGAATTGCAGCAACATGTATTTACTGCTTCTGATTATATCAAAATTAAGCCTGATATTTTCGGCAGGGTAAAATCTTATGTGAAAAAAAAGAATTAGAGGGTACATTGAGATGAATGGAGATCATTTTCAACATGTATTGTGAATAAGTGCTAAATCCTTGCTAGTAATTAGTCTTGTTACTGTTGGCTACTAAATAAATGTTTTTCTATAAGGATACCTACTTAATTATTAAGATGTATTTCCAAATCCTTGTAATCGTGCATCGATTTAGAAAAAAATCCGTTTTTTGGAAGACGGTCTATACTAACGAGATGAAATAAGAGGGACTTTTTTTACTAATATCTTTGCGATTTAATAATTTGACTTAAAAAATTAAAAACATATTACAAACAAAAAATTTATGGCAGCATTTACCAAGGAGACGCCCCTATGTGACGCCCTTGAGTAAAATATTGTATTATTAACACAAAAAATGGCCATGATTCTAGATTTTGCTTACAAGGGCATAATGAGCTCTAAGGGTCTTGCGTTTTCGGGGTAAAATGCAAAATTTTTGCTTTCCCATTGAAATATCATTCTAGAAATTATACACTGTGTTAGGGAATAAGGTCACCCCAGGAGCAAGATGGCAGCGGTATATAGACCAGCCAGATGCCCATATTTCAACATAATTCTACATTCTACATGTTCAGGATGTTTAGGGGAATGTTTTAGGAGGATGATGTTTTACTTGTCAAAAACTTCTTAATATAATCGCTGTGTAGCAAGACACAATGTCGTGATGCAGGGACCAGGTGATCTTGATATTCGATCTCATACAAATGAGGTCTTTTCGGAATCCTGAAGCACAAATTCATAAGGAACCCCGGCTATCAAAAAAGCAAGTTAACAGGCTTTTAATATTTGATTTGCTCATTCTGAAATTTTTTGGCGATAATGAAAATAAGAAAACCAATAGTCTTATTACTTTATTTAAATACAACGCGCCGGTGATACTTTGTCAGTCACAAGAAGACTTATTTATTTTATTTCGGGTATGGGTTACCTGGATTTGAATCAGGCATATACATTAAAATATAAACACATAAACATATATGTAAAACACAAAAAAAGATATAAAGTATAAAATACAGTATAAAAATACATAAAATATGAGAAACATCAAGATAAATATATAAAATAAAGTTCAGTACCAGGTATATACATTAAAATATAATATAAACAAATTAAATTGTAAAAGACAAAAACAAAAATACATTTAAAAACACATCACATCACAATAAGTGCAACAAATTTTAAAATCAAGGTCATTGATCCATTCTAACACGGAGTGTGCGGTTTCAAAGAAATCATTAATTTCAGCACCATATGCTGTAAAAGGGCACTCAGCTACAATGTGATGAATGGTTTGGAGAAGTTCTCCACAGTCACAAGCCGGCGACCCAGTCAGTCCCCATTTGTAGAAAGAGCCACGCCATATGCCGTGGGACGTTCTTATTCTGTTAAGTGCCTTCCACTCGTAGCAGGGCCGCTCCATTCCTGGTAAGGGTGCTGGTAGGGTCGATGACATGAGCCTGGTAGGGTCGATGACATGAGCTGCATGACTCGGTTCTGAAATATTCCAGAATTACCTGCATTTAGCATTAAAGTTCAAATTCTCTCCGAGGAGTTGTTCTGCTAACAGCAGTGGGGGGATCTCGACTTCAGTCTCCGTAGGCCGACAGCAGGTAAGTCATTGTGTATTGGGAGGTGAGGATTTGATAGTATTTCATTATATTTCCTGACTAGCCTTTCTTGTCTGTGTATAGTGGTAGGAGCAATATTACTCAGAGGGGAAGCCAAGCTAGAAATGTGTTCCTTAAACAGTTATTGATTATTCTCATTATCTCGGTTAGTTTGGTGTCAATCAGCTTTACGTGGCAACTGTTTAGCTAGACTGGGGCACAGTATTCATTATTTAAGGGTATATGCTTTTGCCACCCACGTGGTATCACAAAATTTATGAATAATATTCTTTCTGGTGTTTATTTTAGCTGCGGTATTCTCCGGATGTTTTTTATACGAAAGTGTTCGGTCCATTGTTACTTCTAGGTATTTTGGATAGAGATTGTAACGTAGAGGGTTGTTATTAAAGTATAAGGCAAAAGGTAAAATGTTAGGGTTAGAGGCGCATCAGCAACTAGGCTATTTAGCGACTGGACCTACAACTTAACGTGGGCTCCTAACCACGGTTATCAGCTTCCGTCAAACCCAGGCCAGCACCCCCGTTCGGTTATGTGCCTACCCATAAGTCTATCAGGAAACCTACCGACTGGCGAGTGACCAACGTAAAACACTTCTCAGGAGGCATCCGGCCTTACCCAGCCCATAACTGGCGTTACTGAGGGGTAATTCGTAGTCGGATGTTACACTCTTGCCTTGAAACAATCACAAACATTTAGGAAGTAAACAGACAGAAGAAAGAAAGAAAAGCAACCATCCGAGCGCTGGAATCGAACCAACTACCGCTCCAGTGCGGTTTCGGCACAGCAGCGGCAGGCTGCTGCTCTTACCGTCCGCACCAACGCGACCGGCTTATTAAAGTATACTTGGGGCTCCAGGCATTATTGTTTTTTATTGAGGTGGTAGCACGACACAGAGCAATATTTTTCCATTACAGAAAGATCTTCTGATAATGTGTTACTAGCTTCTTTTATAATTTTATTGCGGGTAGCAAGACCTATGTCGTCAGTAAACCCAAATTTTGTTGACGTTGTATGTGGCAAGTCTGAGATATACAGATTAAACAGGACAGGTGCGAGTACCGATCATTGAGGAACCCCGTTATTAAAGTGTCATTTTGCTCTTGCTCTTTCCTGTTATTAATTGGACGGGCCTGTCGCAAAGCATGTTGTTTAATAAAGTTGTTACGCGGTTGCATAGTATCACGTTGAGGAATTTGTATAGAACACCTTCTCTCCAAACCGTGTCATATGGTGCAGTCAAGTCAAAATACACCCCAGCAGTCTTCAGTCGTTCGTGAAAGCCTGCCTCAATATGTGTTATTAAACTAAATACCTGATTTGCTACACAGTAAACCTACAGTTAGTAACAATCTATCTAGAAGTTCGTAGCATGAACTTAAGAGAGCTATCAGGCGGTAGCTCGCAGGCAAATTCTTGGGTTTGTTTGGTTTCGGGACTGCGATTATTTTCGATTTCTTGAGCTTCACTGGGATATGTCCTATTAGTAGAACGTCGGAGTAGAATTCACTTAACCACATTCTTGTGTGTTTCCTGCAGTTCCTGCAGAAACCAGGAGTCTTACTAGATTTGGTGTCTTTGAGTACTTTATCTACCTCTTCCGCATTGAATGGTCTGGAGTAATCAGGGAGGCGTAGATCATCTCATACATAATGACTGATACAGATACAGAGTGTTATAAAGAATGTTATAACACATCTGTCAACAAGTCCCCGGTCTGACATATAGATGGTGTCTACCTTTAAACGTCACGTGTCAAAATTTCATTACAATCAGTCTACTAGTTCCTGAGTTGTAGCACTTTAAGTGACGCTACTTTCGTTATTTCCTTAACAACTAAAACAATCAAGGGTTTCGTGTGTTGATTACGCATTTCTTTTTATGAAAACAAATACCGTTGAAGCAAAACAATAGCTTGATAAACATAACCTGAACTCTGCCCTACGAAAATCAACCATAATTGATTGATATGCCGAATGCAAACGTAGCTATACAAGCACCGATGATGTTGAACGCTCTGGACGTCGAAAGACGACGTGCAGAAGATAGCTGATATTATGAAGATATTGGAAGGAAGTGTGTACACCATTTTGCATAAACATTTGGGAATGCATAAATTTCAATCGAAATAGGTACAGCATTTGCTCACAGCTGACCAAAAACAACAACGTATTGATGATTCTGATGATTTTCATGCGGTTATGACAAGAATCTGTCACTACACTCCAAAGTAAAATCGGCAGTCAGTTGAGTAGAAGCAACCAAAAATGTTATTGGTGCGTTAGAAAGACGAGATCACAAAGAAAAGGCTCCAAATGAACCAAAAGGTGTTGTTTCACCAAGACAATGCACATTGTCGCAAATCGTTGGCAACGACGGCTAAATTACATGAATTGCACTTTGAATTGCTTCCTCATTCACCATATTCTCCAGATCGGACCCCCAGCGACTATTTCCTGTTCTCGGACTTCAAAAAAACGTTCGCTGGAAATAAATTTCGCTCCAATCAAGAGGTAATTGCCGACGCTGAAGGAAAATTTCAAGCCAAAAAGAAATCGTTCTATAAAAAAGTGTAGAAATGTTAGAAAAGCATTGGAATGCTTGTATTGCTCTTCAAGGAGAATATATTGATGAATAAAGTCGATATTTACAAAAAAATTAGTTTTATTTGTCAGGCCAGGACTTATTAACCGATGTGTTAACTTATTATTAATTTTTAAATAAAGAAAACGCTATTAAAACTAAAAGTATATTGAAAAATAAATTCCTAGGAACAATTTATTAATAAAAAACAATACATTTCAACAAATATCACCTAGAAAAGGAAAAAACTATTAGTGTTTTTACTTGTCAACATATTCTTTTACATGCCAAATCAACATTATATATTGTTCTTATCCGTCATGAGTAAAGCAGTTAAAGAATATCAATGGAAAAGAAGCAGGCTTTTGGTATATAATTCTATAGATATTATATACCCCAAAAAAATTATATCCAATATCATTTAAAACAAATTGGTTGAAATTTTTATATTTCAAAATAAAATATTTTCCGATATCCAGTTTTAAAAGATGATGATCTGATGATCAGTCCAGAGTGATGCTGTAATATTCTAAATACATATACATGAAGATAGTGATGATAAACAAATTATATTTGTTTTAAAAATATTTGTAAAGAAATTTGTAGATCTAGTTTGTGTCGATTCGTATCTTGTTTTCGCCACAACAGATCATCGTGTCTATATAAAGAAATTAAACTAGAAACTCTTATCAATACAGTTTTATTTCACATTAAAATGCAAGACTTCTTCTGAGCCCCGTTCAGCCTGTGTCTTTTCTTATATTTTTCGAGAAACTCCAACTGTTTGGAGTTGATGGCTCCGCGCCTTTTGGATCGGATCAGTTCCACTGCTTCTTCGTACTTCAATCCTAACTCGATGAGAGCTAGAGCAACCAGTACCGGGGCTCGACCTAGACCGGATACGCAATGTACAGCCACGCAGGCATCTTTCTCGCCTTCAAAGGTGTTTCTCAGCACCTAGAAATAAAAAAACACATTTTAAAATTGTTTAGGTCTGATGAACGTGACCAATCATTAGCAAATCAAGTCTGACACAGAGATGACAGCTCTCTCTCTCTCTCTCTCTATTTTCAACATACAAAACGTAAAAATGACAAGCAAGAACAACTGTTCATGGTGTTTAAGAAAAGATATCAAAATCGAAAAGAAGGGTGTAGAAGAAATATGTCTTATGAAGAGTTGATACCTATCGTTCGCCATATTGCATCTTATACGCACGACATTTTTTTAATTGATTTTAATAAAAAAAAATTAATATTTTTGTTTTTTGATTCTATTGGTGTTCAATGACGAACAAGAAGAAGCTTTGGTCGAATATCTTGTGCGACGCGGTCATATTAGTTTGGGGCTTAAGCATAACCGAATTGAAACAATTAGCCTACGAATTTGCGCGGAAACTGAATAATGAATATCCAACATCATGTGATACTGATGGCTGAAAAATCATGGTACTACGGCTTCATGCTGCGACACAAAAAACTTTCTTTGCGTATGCTCGAACAAACAAGTCTCAACCGGAACAAGGGCTTCTGTAAGGAAAATGTTGTACCATTTTAATGTACCATTTTAATGCACAATCCATATGAAATATGGACGAGCCTAGTTTTTCGATAGATCCAACGAAAATTGGAAACGTCATCTCTTTAGAAGGCACGAAAAAAGTCGGTCAAGTTACACAAAAACATGGTACTATGGTAACTATGGCGTAAATGCCGCCGGATATTCTATATAACCTTTCTTTATTTTCCCGAAAATTAATATGCAAAGTTGTTTCATGGATAATGTCTCATCAGGACGTGATGCCGCCTACAATGAATCTGGCTGTATGCAGCAGAAAAAAATTGTCAAATATATGAAGCATTTTATCAAACATAGCCACTCATCGACAGACAAACCCACACTACGTCTTCTTGATAATCATAATATCACATTATATGATATCATCACTTATATATTGAGCAATTGACTGGGCATTGGAAAAGGGCGTTCGTATAATTTCTTTTCCACCTCATTGTTCTCACAAAATGCGACCATTGGATGTTTGTTTGTAGTCCAGCCAGGATATACTACAAGACCAAATAAATTCCGCACCAAAAAAACTTTTGGTTTTTTGTGGTCAACCGTTCATCAAGCCAAATTTTCACTTGTTCGTTCTCACCAATTCTCACCTTCCCAATCAACTTCAACGCATTTTTGCAGGAAAATAAATTGTCCCCGATTACACAATCGTTTATTATCGAACACTTACATTCATTCAGAACATGTCATGAGTTTCCTGGGACTATTGTTTAACTCTAGGTTATCATGGGTGCCCTGAAATGGGCCGCTCATCCGAAATAGGGATCGTCCTCCTCCACCTTATTACACCTATACAAGTCCCTCATCAGATCCTAGCTTGATTACGGTTGCGTGGCATATTCGTCTGCTCCTCTCCATGACCACTTCTCCTGACCCTCCCTGGATTCCCGTCCCCTTCAAAGTTAATCGCTCCCTACTAGCTTACAATTAAAATGATTACAGTCACTCCTTTATAAGATCCCATTTTCTGGACAATGTAGAAACGTACAATTAGTCACAAATCATATACACTGACGGTTCCAGATCCTCTGCTGGTATCGGATGCGTGTTCGTGCATGTAAACGCACACTTTAGCTTTAAACTACACCCTTGTTGTTCTGTATTATCTTCAGAGCTACTGGCCATTAGAGAGGCATTGAAATACCTCTCATCATTTTCCTTGTCAAGATGGCTGATATGTTCTGATTCTTTGACCGCGCTCAGATGCCTGGAAAATTCTCTTCACAATCTCCCACTGGTTACTCACTGTCTGACCTTGATGCATGAAATGTTGTCGCGTTCTCTCATTATAAACGTTATGTGGGTTCCAAGTCATGTGGGTATCCGTGGAAAGGAAGAGGCTGACCAACACGCAATGAATGGAGCCACCGACGGTTTCCCCATGTTCAATATATTCACACCTACAGATTTCTTCAGAAATGTCACATATAAAATACGGAATATTATTCCAGATATGAATGGGAAACTCACGGAATAAGCGGAAACAAACTCTGGTCTTCTAAGAATATATTTTTTACACACTCCTTCCCCACTTTCTCTAAAAGATCTGAGCTTATAGCATGAAATAGACTATGAGTTGGACACTGCAGACTCACCCACGACTATCTAATGGACAACAGTGCCCCCCCATGCGGTGCTCCTCTTACGGTGCGTCATGTCCGAGTGGAGTGTGGCGAGCTGGATCGCCTCAGGATTCCCTGTAGTTTGGGAGGCGATCTAGCTCAGGTATTAACAGAAGCAAATATCGAAAATATTTTAAATTTCCTCAGATTAGCAAACCTGTATCATAGAATCTAATCAAATTCTAGTCAGTTCTTTCTAGTCTAATTGTCAGTCATATTTACTTGTTATACATCTTGTAATCTGTCTCATAAAGTCAATCTTTATTCGTTGATTCTGCTACCTAATTCCATATCTATTCATGTACTTCATGTTTATATTTATACATCATTTTCAATGTGTACGTTTTAATAATCCGCCCGATAATCCTCTCATTTATCTTTTCCTATGTATGTAGTTCTTTACCTTTACTTGTGTGTATGTTTGAATATATATGTATGTATGTACGAGTACGTATATGTGAGTAGTGCAGACTTTTAAAATGTATTTTCATTTATGCCGCGAAATGACCTCAGTAGTCTGTGCGGCTTTTCCCCAAATTCTCTCTCTCTCTCTCTCACTTATTCGTTAAGAATGTAAGTGTTGATGTGAAAGTTCGTGCTGCATCGATCGAAATAAAGGGTAGTTCGAAGAAGCTAAGTCCGGTGAATACAGCGGGAGAGGTCGGTCATCCCATTTAACGTTTTCCAAATAATGTTTTTACGTATTTTGCAATATGGGACCGAGCATTGTCATGTACATAAATGACTTTTTCGTGCCTTTGGGCTAAATCTGGTCGTTTTTTCTTCAATAATCGCTTCAATTGTATCAATTGTTATCAGTATCGATCACCAGTAACCGTTTCACTTTACAAGCTTTCAGTAGTTCGTAATACAAAGCTCCCCTACTATCCCACCAAATACTCAGCAAAGCCTTCTTTCCATGTATATTGCGCACTGGTTATGATATTGAAGGGTAGCCTGAGTCTACCTATAATTTTTTGAGCTTTTATCAAACTAGATCCACGTTTCATTATCTGTCACAACTCGATGCAAAAATTATTTTCTTTTCAGTCTGGGAAGCAAAATTTCACAAATAGTTTTTCGCCTTTCAATGTCTCGTTTCTTCAATATATATGGCACCTATTTTTCTTCCTTCTGGATCTTTCCCAATGCGTGTAGACGTTCGCAAAATGGTGGATTAGGCAACACCCAATGATTCTGCCAATTGTTTTAACGTATGAGTTATGCTGCAAATATGTATGTTTAAACTTTTTCGGCTGCCCTGAACGCTTCTTGTTAACTTAAACACTTAAACCATCGTTCAAAAGTTTTTTGGGTGAGAACAGTCATTTTTTTCAAGAAAGTTAATAGCCTTCATGAAAAACGGTTATTAACTTCTCCACAAAATATCTTTTTCTGGCATTCAACATATTCAAAGCTAGCAAAAACTAGGTTTTTTGTGCATTGACAATTACTAACGAACTGACTTTTGATGTATGTTTTTGCGTATGTTTTCCTTCTAAAACACCACAGACGTCATTAATCTACACCAACAAATGTTTTAGTAATGCCATGTCCTAGCAAAGTCGACATTATTAACGAATAATAAAAACAATTATTTTTATATTGTTTACGTTTACGTCATTTTGATTTAACCATCTTCAGAACAACTTTTTACAACAGCTTAATATACTGAATTAACGTTATACTATTATAAACTATAGATTTTGCAGTTTGCACTTTTTCTTTTAAATGTTTTGTTCTGAAGATGCCTAAATATACAAATATATATATATATATATATATATATATATATATATATATATATATATATATATATATATATATATATATATATATATATAGAAAAGCAAAAGAGATAGAAGGGATGTAAACAACTACAGAGGCATCTCTTCTCCCAGTTTGTTACAAAATTCTATCTCATTGTCTACTAGACAGAGCACAGAGACAGTTAGAACCTAAAATTAGTGAATATCAAGCAGGTTTTTTACCGGGCAGATCCTGCCCGGAACAAATCCTGAATCTAAAGTTGATCCGAATAAATCAAGAACTATGCAATAAAAATATCATCTGTACATTTGTGGATTTCAAAAAAGTATATGATTCTATTGACAGCGAATCTTCATTCCAAATCTTGAAAGAACGAGGACTAGAACTAAATTCATCGGTGACATCTCAGAGCCTTATGAAATTAAATCTGGAGTGAGACAAGGGGATGGACTCTCTCCACTCTTATTTAACTGTGTTCTAGAAAAAGTAATACAGGAGAAGCGTGTAAAAAAATCGGCCCTGAATATTGACCAGCACATTAAACTGGGGAGAACCAACATCAAAATAGATTATCTGGCGTTTGCTGATGATCTAGCAATTTTACCTGAAGATATATTAACGGCACAAAAACAAATTGAAATCCTAAAAGAAACAGCAGAAAAGGTAGGACTCCAAATTTCGTTTGAAAAGACACAATACATGACCTGCAACACAGTAAGAACACAATTTTTAAAAACAAAATATAGTAACATCATACAAATCTCTCAGTTTAAATATTTGGGTGAAATGATATATTAATAAAATATTTACAACAAAAAATACATATCTAAAAACACAAAACTAAGACATTACAACACAGTTATTACGCCAGAAGTATATATGGCGCAGAAACGCTCATTTTGAATAGAAAGCGGGACATCGGGAAGATTGAAAGAAAATAAAGAAAAATTATAAGAAAAATCTTAGGCCCCAAACAAATAAATAGCATAACATAGCGACTTCGAGAAAACCAAGATATCAAACAATAGTTCTTTTGGAACACAAAACGGATGTATCCGAGTAGGCTAACTAGACAAATAGTTGAATTTTAAGATAGTAGAAGTAGAGCTAAAATAGAAATAATTAAATGGATTGCTGCAATTAAAGAGGACCTTAGATCAGCAAATATTACACAAATTGAAATTCAGCATAGAAACTGTTTCAGACACAAGGTTAGCGTTTGGGAGGTTGGCCAGAGAGAAAAATGTCGGAAGAGCGAAACAACTTAGTCTGACGAAAAAAAAAAAAAGTTATAGTGAAAGAATGAAATCAGTAAGGGTGCAAAGAGTGCAAAGTGCTAACTGTACTTGGTGTGGCCCACCGGGGCCGATACGTGAATAAGTATATATTAATTATTATTATATAATATATATATATATATATATATATATATATATATATATATATATATATATATATATATATATATATATATATATATATATGGGGCATTGATTAGTTGCTTGACTGAAAGAAACCCTCACCCATCCCTTACATTGGAGGGCACATGTTTCGTCTGTTGGTGGTTAGCCTCATCAGGGTACCGACATATGCTCTCTCGCCAAGAACATTGGACACAGTCCAAAGAAGTAAAAACTCAACTATAAATCAAAATGTACCGATTTTTTATGGTTCTAAATTACAGGGTATCCTTGATATTATTTTATGATGTTTTTACAATAATAATTAATAATTTTTCTAATAATTACAGACTATTTTTTAACAAAAAACTTCCTTTATTTACAGGTCGATCTAAATTGGCTTTATAAAACTTAAATACTAGACATCATTCCACCATTTTCTATCGAGCACTTTTCAATACGTCGTCGGGTATTGTTCACAACTTTTCTTAATTGTGATTTGGTAATGCTACCACAAGCCTGCCTAATACGATCACAAATGTCGCCTCGAGTTTGAAGTCTCGAAGCATAAACCTTATTTTTAATTGTTCCCCAGAGAAAAAAATCAAGAAGCGTGAGGTCCGGGGATCTCGGCGGCCAATTAATTACAGGACTGTTTCGCCCAATCCAACGATTTGGAAAATTATTATTAGACTAGTTTCTTACGTTAATTGCATGATGAATGGGTGCCCCGTCAATTGTAAGTGTAAATTTTATCGATAATTAAGAGGCACCGCCTCAATTTCATCATCAAACTCTTTTTGTAAAAATCTAAGAAATCTAGCTACATTCAAATTTCCATTAAAAAAATATGGTGCAATAATAATGTAATTTACAATACCGCACCAAACGTTCACCTTAGTATGTGGGTTCATCACCCAATGTGGATTATCTTGAGCCCATACTCTGATATTTTGTGATGATGCAATACCATTTGTCGTAAATGTGGCTTTATCTATGTATAAAATATTTTTAGAAATGTAGGATCTTGTATGTACATGCCTTCAAGTGTTTGAAGAATTTTGGTTTAAAAAGTTTCCAGTTATTTTTCTTCAAGCACGACCAGATAGTGTTTTTCGGGATATTTAAAATTCTACTAACGTCCCTAACGCTCGAGTGTGGATTCTCATTAAAATAATCAAAAACTAATTGAGTTGCTCGAAATTCACAAGAACGATGCTGATTAGGAAGTTTATTAATAGTTCCGTTTTGATCAAAATATTGGTTTATGCAAGAAACTGTAATATGATTGATCTTCCGTTCTGGATGTCTTCTATTAAATTCTTTTGCTGCTTCTTGAAAAGTTCGCGTACCATCACCCACTTCTTGTAATTTCTACTTTTTCTTCTAATAAATAAATCATTATTGCCGTTTAAAATCACTATAACACAAATCAATCAGTCAAAGTGACATTTGTTAATTAGTTTGCAATTTTTGATTTCTATGGCATACTTAGTTTTAATAACAGAACGTACATGTAATTATTAGAAAAATTATAATATAAACATCACTAATATCTGGGACACCCAGTAATTTAGAACCATGAAAATCGATACGGTTTGGTTTAAGGTGGTGATGATTAAGAATTACTTGTTAATTTTTCTCTAAAAAAAATCTTAATAGTACTTCTCGAAAATAAGAGCCATAAAAGTTGACGTAGTAGTCCATGATATTAACAAAAAAAAAACATGTGATACATTTTCTTAATGCCGTTTTCCGAGATCTCTCCAATAAAAGAAAGTTTATGAAAATTGGTCCAGAAATAAAAAATTGTCCAACGAGACAACAGTAGTCAGGAGTTATACACCCTCGACCGTTGGGTTCCACATTCTCATGTGGAACGCACAACAACCTGCTCCTAAACTAAATGCTCCTAAATGCTGCCTAAATTATTACTCATTATGGCGGAGACGCAGGTTGTAGTGCGTTCCACATGAGATTGTGGAACCCAACGGTCGGGGGTTTATAAATCCTGACTATTGTTGTCTCGTTGGATGTAATCCAAAGAAGGCAAAAAACTCCATTTATAAGCCATCCGACCAGAAGTCGGCGAAAATATGGGTTGTTTGATTGTGGAGAAGGACTCCCTATTCTTGGCGAGAGAGCATATGTCGGTACCCTGATGAGTCTAACCACCAACAGACGAAACATGTGCCCTCCAATGTAGTGGATGGGTGGGACTTCCTTCCGGTCAAGCAACTAACCATTGCTCATATATATATATATATATATATATATATATATATATATATATATATATATATATATATATATATATATATATATATATATATATATATATATATATAGTGAAACCTAGATACGAACATCATAATCGATTCAAAAATATCGTTTAGTACAGAGGAGAATGGAAAGATATACGCTTGACATTATAAGACAGAAAGCACTTCAAATGCAAACGAAATCAAAGAGCAAACGAAAGTATATGAGATCATTGGAAAAATAAAGCAATTGAAATAAATGGAGTTGGGCAGGCCATATAACGACACAATGGGACGAGCGGTGGATCAAGGCAATTCTGGAGTGGATATCGCTTAATCGTCCAATCGATATCGCTTATCGCGGCAAACGTCCAAGAAGACGACTGAAAGCACGATGGACTCATGACAAATATTAAATACATTGGACCGACATGGCAAAGAAAATCTCAGGACCGCGAAAATTGGAAGCATGCTGTCGAGGCCTTCATCCTGCAGTGGATGAACACGGGCTGATGATGAATGAAAAAATGAGAAAGCATATAATAAACATACTGACCTTAAACCACTCATCTATAACCGACTCTGGAGGTGATTTTCCATCGGGAAAGGCCAGATCCAAAACGGAAATACCGTTTTCGTTGAGTTTTCTCGCATCGTAATCCTCTTCGCACAGCTTCACTATAGCCTTGACGTTGTGATTTTTCATTTCTTTAACATAATCAGTCATGGAGGCGTTACTTGGCTTCATGGTTATGAGAAACCGGTAGCCTTTGTAGGAGATCTCCGCTGGGGCATAGGTCGTGACGCTCAGTTTGCGACTCTAGAAAGAAAAAAAAATATATTTAATAGCTGATTTCTTTTGGTACAGATTTGTTAATTTTGTTACATAATGTCATTTTGTGAAAATCTTCGAACTGAACTGTTAACATTGGCAGTTTCTTTAAGACAATTTCAAATTTAAAGGAAACACTGGGCAAACATGGATTGGGCTTCCTCACAGTCAAAAATAGAAATTATGTAGGAAAGTAGATAAAAGTATCTTTATATGATATATGATATTTATAGTATTTTTCTTCTTACTACAAAACGAATCTAATTTATAAAATATACCAGGCAGGATTTTATTTATATGCGCTAAAATAACAACTAATGGAAAATCCCACAAATTTTATGGTTAACCCAATATTTAATTAACAACACAAAGTATAGAGCAAACTATTTTTTTCTATATTGTTAACCAAACAAATAGCCCAACAGATGGCGCCAAAATTCTACAATTAGTTACACTAGTACCAACTTACAACAAAAAAAATTGCTTTTCCTACCTTGGACTCTGGCTTTTTAAATAAATAAATCCGTGTCCCTTTGAGGCACTTTCCTGTGGACATTGTAAACCCGAAGAGATTTAGCTACCCATGTTAGCATCATCAGGACATGGTTCAATTCAATCATCTCCTGATCATGCTAATGTGGTTAGCGAAACATGAGTCGAGAAATTAAAGAAAGTGATTTGGTGTTTAGTGGTAAATGTCTTCAAGTTTAGTGTTTTACACCGAAAGTTTCCAAAAGAAGTATTGATTAATCTGAAGCAATTTAAAACGATGTGCTAGTTTTTATCATGTTGTGATGGCATTAACAACATTGGCCGAAGTTTGCGGAGTCATGGTATAGAGACGACACTCATAAAAGATAGTGAACATATATAAAAGTTTGCCAAAGCATTTTGACTAGATTAAAATTTCCTAAAAATAAAACCGTTGTATTGTTGACATTCGGCGAAAAGTGAAGGCTCTTTATTTTTAAACATCGACCAAAAATAACTGATAGTTTATTATGCGCTTTGTTTACTACAAATATTTTCTGGTGGTAAACTGATGTAGGAGGTGAGAATGAAAAATACCTTAATGAATTTACTTTAAGGTTCTGTTTGTCTAGATCAAAATCAAACTATTTTTGTTAAATGAATAAGTCGAGAAAACATGTTGATTATTTTGTCCTGCAATTATGGATCATATGTTAATACATACGTCACATTCATCAGTGTAAAGGTAAATTTTGTGTTAGTGTATATTCGCCCTATATACGAGGATAGACGGAAAAGGCAGGCAGGCACTTTTTAACTGAAACAGTGTTTTATTTGATCGAAAATTTATAATATATGTATATATATATATATATATATATATATATATATATATATATATATATATATATATATATATATATATATATATGCGTCCTGTGTCTCCGCAACAATCTGCGGAGACGCAAGTTGTGGTGTGTTCCACATGAGATTGTGGAACCCAATGGTCGGGGGTATATAACTCCTAACTAATGTTGTTTAGTTGGACGCAGTCCAAAGAAGTAAAAAAACTGGATTTATAAGCCATCCGACGAGAAGTAGGCGAAAATATGGGTTGTTTGATTGTGGAGAGGGACTCCCTATTCTTAGCGAGAAAGCATATGTCGGTACCCTGATGAGTCTAACCACCAACAGACGAAACATGCACCCTCCAATGTAAGGAATGGGCATATATATAGGTTTGTCTGTTAGAGATCGTGATAACTTCTAAACGACTTGACCGATTGAGGTTATATTCACACAATATATTTGTGTTGTCGAGACAATTGATATCATATGGTTCATATGGTTCGTATCATATGGTACCGATAAGTGGCGTTTTAGTTAAGTTATTAACAAATTCTATATTTATAAAACGAGATAATTCATATTTATACAATATGAACATAATTTCTGTGCTATTGCGTTAATCAACTCAACAATTTCATTATTTATTATTAAAAAAAAAATTAATACTAATTATTAAAAAAAATCAAGTGATATAATCAAAATCTAAGGTAAATGATTTAAATAAATACCTTGAATAATGTAAAATCACACTGCGATGTGCCTATTACAATGCATACAGTATGATGTATTCAGTTTCCCCAGTTTATGTTTTATTTTTTTGGAAAACTGGAAAGAAAAAAATGAAAAAGGAGGAAAAAAAAGATAATTTAAGTAAAATTGAAAGAAAACAATATTTTTGATTCTTGTGTCTTGAAAATTCGACTATGAATACGGTGTAAAAAGGATCATTATATCTGGAGAAAAAAAAATTATTGATTTTAACTGTGAGAATTTGGCACATAAACTTACATTTTTAATCGCGAATAACTTTTTAATGTCGACTACTGGAGGTATGGGGTTTTGTTTACAAGATGCCCAAAGATATTCCATACCGTTTATGATACCGCTATCTATAAGAAAACGGCGGGAGCAAAGTTGTATACCTTTTATATTCCCACAAGATAGCGTAGCAGGACCGTGGAGAGAAATATTTATTACAGAGATCTTTCACTCATTCTACATGTGATAAAAACAGCTCACAATCTTAATAAAAATCAAAAGACAATGTTAAAAAGAATCCTCGACCAAACCAAAGAAGCTAAAAAAATGAAATAATTTATTTTATAAACAAAAGCATATCATATCAGTTTTTATATTAGATCTTTGATTTTCTCTAATGATGTTAGCATCATCTCGATATAATACATCTGAATTTTGCACTTCTTTTCCTCGGTATATAAAAGTTGTTGAAGGCGTCAACCATTTACCGCATAAACCTCGAAAGCAACATTCCATCGGAAGAAAATCATGCTCCAGTTTTAGTAACATGATAAAAATGTTACATATTACGAAGTGGCAACTCAGAAAACAATCGTTTTTCACCAAAATCAATGCCAAATCCCTGCGCATAATATTTCGGTCTTTATAGAATTTTCTGAACCACTCATTGATTGTGAAAATATTTTAGGGAATGAAATCGATGTTCTACGATAACCCTGAGAGATTTTACAAACGTTACACAACGAAACCGGTAAAAAATAAGATAATAAGATAGAACAATGGTCAATCAATGATTGATTACACCTTATTTTGTATATAAAATAATTATATTTCATTACGCATATTTCTCATCATTCCATATCTCACTCAACGTCCATCCATTACTTTTAATATTATCAATATTGAATCTTAATAGACGTGCAATGTAACGGGCCATGTTTTAAGTGGAATGACGTCAAACCTTCAGATTTGCATCATCTATATCAACTAATGCTTTAATTGTTTAGTGAAAAATATACGTAATAATATTTTTATGACAGAAGCTATTCGATTGTTTTGATATAACTGACGTTCAAACACTGTTCGATAAGGTAACAAACAAGATTGCATAAAATTAACCTTCGCCGAATGTTCCACATTCAAACCATTGACGATAGTGGTTTAAAAAATGGTGGAAATGCCTTGAATATGTTGAAATACCTTAACAGCGAAGCGCACGTACTGATAATGAAACACGTAAATATTGCCTGAATAAGGCATCGAGAATAATATAAGGGGCGCTCTAAAAGTAAGAGAAACAATTTTTCAAAATAATTTTGTTTCTTTTACCCTAAAACTGATAAAAACTGAACATATTCGTAGCAATGAATACGAAATTTATTAATAAAATGTCATCTTTAAATAAAAAATTGAGCAATCAGGAGAGCAACATCCTAAAAAGATCATCACCTTCGTAGAAAATATTTCAACGCAAACGTTCGATAAATAAGAACTAGGTTTCTTAAACAAAGGGTTCAATTTAGTAGTACCGATGACCCGCAATGCTTTAGGGGATTGGTAACCAGCATTGAAACTCGTATTAAGCATATATCAGAATTTTTCCAAGCTTTCTTCAGAGAATCACATATAGGCAAAATTGCAAAAAATATTTCAAATAAAAGTCAAAATATACCAAAAATTTCCAAGATCGTCAAGCATCCGCGAAAGAGATTGTTTGTATTTAAAAGCGAATAAGGGAATTAGGGTTGTAGTAAAGGATAAATCTGATTATTTTGAATATGATTAAACAATAATTCAAGTCAATATAAACGATTAAACAGGAATCTATTATCAAAAAATAGTTAATGAAGTCAAAGATACATTGTAATTTATTACCTTATTTATCCTTCTTCGAAATATAAATTACGTATTTTAAATCCAACAAGTGCCAAGGTTATATCCTTTACCAAAACTTCATAATCCAGAAAAATCAATATGACCTATTGTATTTGAAGGAAGGAGGAAAAACAAAAAATTTGAAAATCTATCAAATCAACTACCTTCCTGTTCTTTGATAAACCCAACACAATTCATAAGAAAAAAACGTGAGATCTGATGTCTATCATCATCGTTTCTGATGTCTATCATCATCTATCATCATCGTTTCCGGGTATACCGATTCCGCATAACTTAAAATACGTGCGGGAATTACTGCTGTTAAATGGTTTCAATAACAAGATTGTTTCAGAGTACATCTCCTTTAGAAAACTATGTAAGAAATAAAATGGTTTTCGGCATAATAACAGGTTTTATAAACAACAAGCGAAGGCAATGGTTTCACAATCAAATTTAAAACCGAGGCGAAAGATGAATTCAACTATTTTCCGCGGGTCTGGGTAAGCTATGTGTTTCTGCAATTTTCGATTCAAAGTATTATAAGTTAGAAGATTTTGTTAAGAACTTAAATGATAAATCCGAAATTTGAAAAAGAAAATCCTTTTGGTGTCCAATTAACACGGCGGCTAAGAGGCACAAGACTTTGGAAAAAAGTGGACGTTAAGGTAGTCTACAAACCCCATAATAAATTTAGAGAAGTCCTGGGTAATCCAAAGGATAAAGTAGATCAACATGAAAATTCGGCGATTTATAAAATTAGTTGTCAAGATTGTGATTGTGAAGGTATATGGGGCAAACAAAAAAATACATATTGGCAAGATATAAAGAACACATTGTCCATATTAGATATGGTAATAAACACCAGAGCTTCCAAAATCAAAAAAACTAAAACAGATGTGAAAAAAAAGAAATATAGAATCATGCACGAACGTTTGAAAACTTCTCGCTCTGACAAAGAAAGCACAAGATTTTTTATTTTTTTTAATATCTTCATTCATAGTCATGTTGCAATGTCATTCAATATTTAACCCATTAGTGGACAGCGGCCCTTTAAAGGGACGCATCTAAAACACGTCATGCAATAAAAGTAGTCGGAGTAAGCAGTGCTGTTTTAGATTGACACTAGCTGAGCTTACAGACTGTTTAGAAGAAGAGCCTGACATACCTAATTCAAATATGTACTTACTTCCTCCGGCAGAAGATCGAAACGATATCAAAATCAAAATCATTTACCTCGAGGAATTCTAAGTAAACCATGTGAAATTGCTTCAGTAGTCGATAATGATTATAATTCTGAAAATTTGATCCCGTTATTCCTCCGAAAGCAACTCATCATGGAAAGTAGAAAGAAAACCGACTTTACTTCTGCTAAAGGGAAACAACATACCTGCAACCCATTACGACCCACTGATAAAGCCCTATATTCGATTACTCCCAGTGACATTTTTCAGTTTTTTTTTTGATGACGACATGATGAATTTGATAATTCAAGAAAATAACAGATATGCTGGCCAACAAAATAATGATTTAAATTTAACAATGCCAGAACTTTTATCTGGTTATGGAAAGTACACGAACAGGTGTATATACTGGTTCAGTGAAGACGACGTGATGATTTTTTTAGAATAGAATGCGATTGAAACGTTTTGAGATTTAAACTGAGATTTATTCATTTCAATGATAATTCTAAACTTCCGACAGGCGATAGGCTCTATAAACTGAGAGCGTTTTTTGAACTTCTTGGCAAAAATTATAGATGAACTTGATCTAGATCTTGATGAATGTTCATATTGATGAACATCTATCAATAGACAACAGTATAGTGCCCTATTATGGCAGACATTAAAGCATACAGATTATACGGGGAAAGCCAATAAGATTTGGCTATAAAAACTGAGCTCTATATTCAAATAATGGTTCTATGAATGGTTTTGACGTATACACTGGAAAAGATAGCAATAAGGAAAAAAAAATGGTTTGGGTGGTGATGTTGTTATACTCTTACCAGAGCAAGTTGGTGTGCCAAAAAACAAGGGTATAAACTTTATTTTAACTATTTTTTTACCAATCTATCATTTTTGTCCCATTTGGCTGTATCCGCGAAAACAGGCTAGAACTGCGCCCTCTTTTAGAGATAAAGAATAAATCCAAAAGGGGGCATATTATAGAAACGAACGAACTCTTTTAGTTGAGTGAAAGATAACAAAGTTGTATCAGTTGCTACCAACTTTGAAACAGACACCAGTGTACCTGCTTCGCGATAGGACCGTGTTTCTAAATCTAAAAAATATACTTTAAGCTAAAATGATAGCTATAACAAAGACTTGGGGAGAGTTGATAAGATTGATAATTTGGTAGCTACTTATAGATCAAGAATACGACAAACGAAGCGGTATTGGCCACTATTTGCCTATTTCTTAGACATTTCAGTGGTTAATACCTGGTTGCTAATGAAAAAAGTTACACCTCATAACCGAAATTCAGAAAGTTTATTGGTTTCGACAATTGTTCATTCGATGCGTCTTTGATCGACTATTAACAAACGCATCATCCATCGAACGGTAGGCCTTTCCATACCTAAAACATGGTCTAAAATGCAATGGATACGGTCCATCAAAACATTTACAATATCAGCAAGTGCACATACCTTCAGTCGGCGATCAATTAACATGACATTAAAATTGTTTCTGACAATTTTTCCAAAGCATTTGGCAGTTCAGACAGACAAATATTTCAAATATTTGAAATAATACAGCATAACATTATATTATTTATTTGCACTGTATGTTTATATATGTATAAGTCCTCCCGAACATTCATCACCAATCAAGCTAGTACGACCACGTTTAAATTCAGCTGCCCAAACAATGATGCAGAATCCCCGTAAACCACATCCATCTCGGCTTTCTAATGCACGAATTTAATAACGGCTCAATATTCGATTTTTTCATCTTTACAAGAACACTAACATCATCGACTGACATAAAGGACTATTAAACAACAATTGAGCATCTAGTATGGCTGAAGTTATCTTTCAGGCATGCGCAATTATATTACCACAATATTTTTAGCAAGTAACGCCATCTTCATGTTGATGCTCGAAACTTTTCAGACTACTGTCTGTGACCACATATCCCCGTTAAGGCCCAAACGGGCATAAGGGTACGACCAGTGCTGAAACGTCAACGACAAAGTTCACTTGCTACCAAGATTCCTTCCGGGAAACGACAACGCCCGCCACTTTAACTGACAATTATTTGACGTACAGAGTCCACATTAAGTCATTCTGGGACACATTTATGGTCCTATCGAGCCGGATCAAACATTTGAGCTAACATTTTCTGGTCCTTCGAGCCGGATCAAACATTTGTGCTACCAGACATCAAAACATCTCTAAATCACAATTTAATACAAAAAAACTAATTGTAGTTGTACAATACAACGATTTCTTTAAATAATAAAAAAGTACCGATACATAATAGTTTTCATGCGACTAGAGAAATTTTACTGAAGCACTATTCTATATTATTTGTACGAATAATCTGTTTCTCGAAACTAATGGACCAATTGTAAGACAATATCATATTAAAATGATGGAAATTATTATTGATTGATTTGTCCGATTGATTGATTGTTTACAAAAAAGCTTAGCAAACTATCTATACCAAAAAAAGGGGTTTCTAGCACCCTTTGACGTTAGCAACATATTCCCGAATATTCCGAACAAAGATTGTCTACTATTAATAGATAAGTTACTGATAAAAAATAACACCAATCCAATTATTAAGCAAGATATTTTAGAACTCTTTAACTTATGCATTAATGAAAATTATTTTCAATTTAGTAACGTTTTTACAAACAAACGGATGGTCTAGCAATGGGTTCCCCACTAAGCCCTTTTTTATCAGAACTGTTTATGTCAAACTTGGAACATATTTTTTTAGAAACGGATAAAGCAAAAAAAATATTGTTTTGGTTTAGATATGTAGACGACATTTTGGTTTATTATACTGGAAATGACAGACAAAAAGAAGGAACATTAAAGCATTTAAATAGTATCCATCCAAAAATAAAATTTACACTAGAAAAAGAACAAAATCAAACCATAAATTTTGTGGACCTTTCAATATCCAAACACAATAATAAACTCGTATTTAATATCTATAGATAACCCACATACTCAATTATAACAATTACAAAACAATCAATCCACCCCATTACACATAAATATGCTGCATATAAGTTTATGATCCACCGAACTTTCACAATTCCACTATCTGAAAATAATAGAAAAATAGAACTGAAAAAATAAAACTAATAGCACGAAATCAATGGCTTCAAAGAAAAAGAATTTAGTTACTTAATAAATAAAAAACGGAAACAATTACTACTTCATCAAGTATATCGAAAAATAAAACAAACAAATAATAAAAAGTACTGTAAAATTTCATATTTCGGTCCAATTTCAGAACAAATAGCTCGCTCTTTGAGGAAACATAATTTGCAAATAGCGTTTAAAACCACCCAGTCAACCACTAAATTAATTGTTAATGCCAAAGATAAAACATCAGCAAATACAAAATCTGGAGTTTATATGTTAAGTTGCAACGAGTGAAGTAGCTGCTATGTTGGACAAACCGGCAGAAATTTTATATTAAGGAAACAACACTCTAATTTTGCGAACCATTTCATAGATATCGGACATATATTTCCCGAGATTACAAATATGAAAATTTTACACAAAATTTTACAGCGCCCAAAAGTAAAAAATTAAACATTTTAGAAGCTATTGAGATTTATAAATATAATGAAGATCCGTCTAGACAGCTATTAAACGATCAGAAGGATCTCCGAAATTCGCCACTATTTAAAATATTGTAAAAAAATTAACCCCAATAAAAGTATAAAATTAGGTATATAGAATATACAAAAAACAGCTGTAAAACCTTAGTTTTAAAGTAGTGTTTGAGAATGTAAAGTCGTTTTACAAAACTATAGTCACACAAATTTTGTTTAAAAATAAAAGTGACAGATAACAAAGTAAAAAATTGTTTTATTCCTTTTTTGATGGAAATTATCTAATTGTTCGGAAAGTTTTTAGAAATTTGCTATTAGTTGCTCTGTTAAATTTTGTAAATAAAAAAAAATGTGTCGGATTAGTAATGTTTGTTTATATATTATTAATTACAGTGATATTTCCAATGTTTACGTTCAGATTCGCATTGATTTTCCTTCAGTTAGTCACGTTCATTCAAACTGGAAATATCTGTCGATAATTTGCAATTATGCCTTATTACGTTTTTATTTCTTTCAAAAAGAGCAAAAACGCTGTCCAACCAAAAAACAAGATTAGTGCCGTTTATGGACAGGGTCTTGTTAGAGAGACCACGATGTATAAATGGTGTGGTTGGTTCGGAGGCCCAGATTTTAACCTGAAAGACCGGCATTGTTCTGGCCATCCTTCAAGCACTGATATCAAGGAAATAAAGGCCGTAATAGCTGAAAATTCATGCACAACGATATACGGTTCATTAGATAGCAGATAAGGTAAAAATAGGCAAATATTTCACAGTTTTTGACCACCTGAAACAAAACTGTACTTTGCTTACATACCCTTACGTACCTGTACGTACCCTTACGAACTTAATGCGCGGAATCTGTATTTTTAAGGCTCCATTTCTGAAGCGGATTGTAACTGATGAAAAGAGGATTGTGTCCAACAACGTGTAACGAAAAAAATCAAGGGTATTGTCAGGGTCAGTGGTTTAAAATAAGGCGAAAGATGGCCTTCATCCGAAGAAAATTACCTATATACTTTGAGCTTCTTCTACGTAACCGAACTATCAACACTGATCTTTGATGTTCACAATTAGATCAGCTGTAGCTAGCAATTGAAACAATTAAGGCCAGAATTAGCAAACAGGAAAAGTGTCCTGTCCATTCATGACAATGATAAGAAGAAAAATAGTGTTGAGCTTCATTGGGGATGTTTTGCCCCATCCACCTTACTTACCTGACATCACATCCACAGTTTAGCATATATTTCACGCCATGCAAAATTATATAAATGGGATTTTTTTTAAACGGAAGAAGAGGTTGACATTTTTTGGCAGTAAATATGTTTGTTTTTTAAATAAAGGCCTTATGGGCCCGCCACTACGTTGGCAAAAAGTTGAAAACAATAATGGTAATTACATAATAAACTAAATAAATATTTACATAAACTATTTGCGTTAGTCTCTCTCTTTAAAAAAATCCTACAAACTTTCCGACAACCTGATAATTGGCAAGCATCTATGGTTTTTTTACTCATAAATAAAAAAAAGATTAACGGTTAGAGGCGCATCAGCATCTAAGGCTATTTAGCGACTGGACCTACAGCTTAACGTGGGTTCCGAACCACGGCCATCAGCTATTGACAAACCCAGACCAGCACCCCCCTAAAGCTATCAACCCTTGGTTATGTGCCTACTCATAAGTCTATCAGGAACCCTACCGACTGGCGAGTGACTATCGTAGAACACTTCTCAAAAGGCATCCGGCCTTACCCAGCCTTTAACTGGCGTGACTAAGGGGTAATTCGTTGTCGGATTTTACACTCTTGCCTAGAAACAATCACTGACATTTAGGTGTGGATATGTGTGGGCGTGTGTTTGTATATAAGTGTATGTGTAGGAAATAAGACGGACAGAAGAATTAAAGAAAAACACCCATCCGAGTGCTGGAATCGAACCAGCTACCTTTGCATTGCCAGGCAGACGACTAACCCAACAGACCACCGCAGCCGGTCATAAATAAAAACATTTAGATAATATTTTAAATTGATCACATTATAAAGAATAACTTATAAAAAAAATTATATAAGATCCATTATTACCTGAGTGTAATCACCCAAAATACTTTAGTATTTTAATAATAACAAAATATAGAATCATGCTTACATAAAACTTGCAAGGATCAAGTCAAAAACTAAATCATGCACAGTGTCATAGTGTTGAGCAATCAAAACAAAATGTATCAATTGATACAAATCAGTTGATACAGCATCTAGTAAGTATCAATACTTAAGGTATATCTCAGCCACCATAGCTTGAACATTCCTGAACTTAACGAAACCTAATTTACCATGATGGCGTCTTGTTTACAAGCCAAAAAAGTTTGATGTACAAACAAAATCATGGAACAAAGAGTTGTTATTAAATTTAATGTAAAACGACGTCAGAAACATTTCGGTTGATGCAGCAAGTATACGGCGATGATTGTTTAAGCAAAACAAATGTTTTTCTGTGGCATAAACGTTTTTTGGATGGCAGAGTATCGCTAGAGGATGACAAACGTGACGGGAGATCAATTTTAGCTTGCGCTCCCGAAATGACCGAAAAACTTTACCGACCGTTATACTTCGCTAAAAATAAGGGAAGAGGTTTTGAATATCGTCAAAGAAACGATTCGACTCATTCTTCACAAGGATTTGGGTAAAACAAAAGTGTGTAAAAAAGTGTAAAAGTGGGTAAAACAAAGGTGTGTTCCACACACGTTGACGGAGGAGCAGGAATAACTTCGTGTCAGTTATTCTATTATTAGAGAGGTCATCGCAACAGCCAGAAATGATCAAAACTTCCTGAAATCAATTGTTACGGGGGATGAAACATGATGCTTTCAATACGATCCAGAAGTTAAGCGCCAATGTGCGGAATAGAAGTCGAAAATCCCACCACATGCAAAAAAACACGAAAAACTCCTTAACAAATCAGGACAGTGTTCATTGTTTTCTTCGATAGCAAAGGCATCATCCACAAAGAGTTCATTCTAACTGGTCATACTGTCACTGGGCAGTACTACTTAGAAATACTGAAACGATTGATGCACATAATTCGTCGCACTCGGTCAGAATATCGGAGTATATCTTTAGTTTGTTGTGAGTCGTTAATGTTGCGTCAATTTTTGGCTCGAAACCAAGTCTGTGTGATCAACCACCCACCGTATTCAGCAGATTTAGCCCTTTGTGACTTCTCCATATCACCAAAGTTAAAATTAAAGTGGAAAGGATGTTTTTTTAAGACAATCAGACCTTCCAAACAGCTTCGACACGTACTTTGGTGGCTATTCCACAAAATGAGCTGGAGCACCCATTTGAATCACCATTGAATTGATGCAACAAATGTATCGAAGCGAGAGGAGAATACTTCGAATAATAATTCATAAAAATGCCAGGTATTTCGATTTAGTTACATTTTCCCGGACTGATACTTACAGGACGCACTTTGTATTTACAAAAAAATATTTAATTTAATTCTTGATAAGATAATTCATGCGACCTAAAAGCAAAAATAAATTCACGAAGATTTTTTTTAAATCACTGTTAATTTGCAAATGTTAAAACCTATGTGGTAATTTATTTTAAATATTTTTTACACCTTCGTAAATAATATTCGATTCGACTCCTTTAAGTAAATGAATACGACAAGCAAGGTCGTATATAAATTCGTATATATATAGACTCTCGTATATAGTAGTCTCGTATATAGTAGGCTTGCAAATTGTCGATATTTAATATTAAAATCAATGTTCTGTAAGCCAAAATTATATAGTATTATATGGGGCATAGTATCATCCGATCGAGCGATGTATTCGCCGAATTCCAAACTCATTTTATGCTTCTCGAGATAAAAATAAAAACAAGACAAAATGTATTTTGCGTTCCGAAGAAAACATCGCCGCTGTTGCTGGTAATGTTGATAAAGATCCAAATGGGAATCATTACAGAGCGACGATCAATGATTATTTACTTCCGAATTTGAATGATATTGATCTGCAGGAGATGTGATTCCAACAGGACGGCTCCACATGTCATACAACCAACGCAACAATCCATTTATTGAGGGAACGACTATTGAGGTATGGACTTGGCCACAAAAATTATGTAGTTTAACGCATTTCGATTATTTTCGCTCGGATAGCCAACATAACTCGGATATAAGACACCAATTGCTTGAAAAAGTGGTCGGAAATTTGATTAACCGAATGTGCTTTGTCAGAAGTCCTCCAGCATGAATGCCATTCAATGTTATTCCACATAAACTAAATAATTTCAAGGCATCTAATTCGGCTGTTGTTTTATATGATCTATAGGTTCACAGACTGTCTAAAAATTTCAGCCGCCTCCTGAGTGACACCAGTATTTCCCGAAACCACTTCCTAGCTTTATGTCTTTTAGTACTGACCTTTTTTGAAAGGCAATGCGAATCGTATTGCCCAATACCATCCAAAGGCACCGCCTTTCTTCCTTCTCTCATTTTCCCTTCCTAAAAAGAATCAATTAGTTCATACGTATGTAAACTAACAAGTGATAGTAGCACTAACTATACACTATGAAAAGCTACTGAAAGATTAAAAAAACCTCTCATGCAAATTCCTCCAATTAGAATGAAAAATAGCAAGTGGACGAGAAATAATCAAGAAAAAGCTGATAGATTTGCAATTAATTTAGAAAATACATTTTAACCAAATGAAGGTGATGACATCTTGCACCAAGAAATTAACCACAAAGATGAGGAGATCAATCAACCACCACTAAATAAGTTATTAAAGAGATTAATGAAAACATTGATTCAAGGAAAGCTCCTAGATTTGATCTCACTACTGTAGAAATCCTAAAACAGCTTCCCAGAAAAGCAAGGGTTAAACTGACCCATCTAGTAAATGCAGCATTTATACTAAGGTATGTACCATTGATGTGGAAATTAGCTGAAATCATAATGATCCCCAAACCTGGCAAACCGCCATAAAAAATTTCCTCCTATGGACCAATTTCTATATGCTGCCTGTATTATCGAAACTATTCGAAAAACATCTGTTTTTCGAATAGTTTCTATTAAAATGACTAAAAACAATCATAAATGAATGTAATCTGATCACGTCGCATCAATTTGGGTTCAGAGAAAGTAATTCCACTGTAGATCAGATTCACAGAATTACAAATACCATAGAAAAGTCACTAGAAGAAAATAAAGTCTGTTTTACAATCTTCCTTGATGTGGTACAGACTTTGGATAAAGTTTGGCATAAAGGTTTAAAACATAAAATGAACAGGTATTTACCTAAACAGTTTTCTGATATTCCGGCATCCTAAATTTCAAAAATACATTTTAGAATTAAGCAAGAACGAGACTCCGCTTAAGGCAATTCATGCAGGAGTACAGCAAGGAAGTGTATTAGGACCTGTCCTATACCTTTTATTCACAAGCGATATTCCTAGACTGCAAAATGACACCATAGCAACGTTGGCAGATGACACTGCCATTAGCAATAGATAAGACTATTAGCAGTAGATAATGACAATGAAGAAGCAAGAAAAATTGCAAATATCAGCCAACAAAATTAACAATTGAACAAAAAAAATGGAGAATCAAATTAACTGAATCAAGGCTTGGCTTAGTTAATCTTACAAACAGAGCTAATCAACAAATACCCATAACCATAAATGATAAACGAACTCCATTTTCAAATACAGCTAAATATCTTGGTATTACTCTTGAAACAAGGCTACATTGGAAAGCACCAATCAATAAGAAAAAAGAAGAACTTACGATTAAATATAAATAATTGTAATGAGATAATTAATTAAGTAACCTCCACGATATCTCTTCATAATAAACTTATGTTATATAAGCAGATACTTAAACCGATATGGACCAATGGAATTCAGTTGAAGGGCAGTATCCAGTCAGAGCAACGTACAAACCATTCAAAGATTTCAGAATAAACTGCTAAGAAACATCGCAGATGCACCATGGTACATACGAAACAGTATCTTCCTTCGGAACCTGGATGTTGATAGTGTTAAACAAACCAGATCCAAGATTCATGAGCCAGGAGTCATGAACAACGACTCTTGCAACTTGTCAACGTCGAGGAGGAGATCCAGCTCCTGGACAATGCAGGATTAACAAGGAAACTCAAAAGAATCAGTCCAAGAAAATCTAACACTACATATATTGTAGTTCGCTGTAAGAGCGAACGAGGTACTCATCTGCCAAATACATATTGATTCAAAATGTATTTGGCAGATAAGCCAAATATATATATATATATATATATATATATATATATATATATATATATATATATATATATATATATATATATATATATATATATATATATATATATATATACCATCCACTGCAGGATGAAGGCCTCTTTGGAGCTCCTCTGGGTCTTATGAAAAAAGAACAACATCATCTGCGAATCTAAGATGGTTAAAAAATGCACCATTGACCTTTATTCCATCCTGCTCCCCATGTGTGTGTTTCTAAATCATTTCGGGTGTCGATCCGTTGGTTCTGTGAAGAGTCACGACGTTTCGCAAAAATCTCATTTGGCATTTTCAAGTGTTGTTCGCTTCGACTGAAGAGTCCAACTGCTATATATATATATATATATATATATATATATATATATATATATATATATATATATATATATATATATATATATTAATTAATGAATTAATTATTTAATATATCTACCATAAAGTAATAAATAAAGAACCGAAAAAACACGATCATAATATAAACATTAGTAACTTAAAACTCTTTGAAAGTGTGAATAATAATAGGGTGAATAATAGAGGGAACAAAATCTAAGAAATTCATGAACCAGAATAAAGAATATATAGTCAACTTTTCCAATAATTAATGTAACGCTTAGTTAACTTCACAATTCATGATTTTTCATTAGATACGTTTATCATATAAATAGAACATAGTTTAGTTTTATGATTAGATTGAATTATCTCCTGATTATGCTAACATGGTTAGCGAAACGCGCATCAATAACTTAAAAAAGTGATTTGGCGTTCAAAGGTAAATATTTTCGAGTTTAAAAGTAACCAAACATTTAAAAAGATTTCTCATAATTGCAGGAGTTATTCTTGACTCACTGGGTAACAATAAAAAAAATACCTTAAGATATAGAGTGTATTCGTCTCGGCTCATCACGAAATATCTTGTATCCCTCTCCATCAGGAACCAAAATCTGAAAATATTGCTGGCAACAACAATCCAATCAAATGTCTACATTCAGGCTATAGATATACTTTATCCACGATTTTAACAGATTCAAATAGAATATCACCAAACATCTCATAACGCGAGCTGAATCGTAATCTATTTCACACCATATTAGCGAAAACTATCAGGAACGACAAAAACGAACTAACTGATGACGGTACTGAAAGGTCAATAGCGAGACTAACGTAGTCGTACATCGCGCACCGCTTTGTTTAATCGCGATTTTTTTGTGTTGTACTTGGTGGGGACTGTCTGTTTATTAATAAAATGTTAATGGGTGAACGATAAAGTCAGCTGATTAACAGGAAATCGATTGATAAAGAGAAGAAAACCAGAAGAATGCGATTTCTAACCAAATTCGATAATATTAAATTTACTACATTCGAACTAATACATAGTATAACGGTAATATAATTAAAAGAAAACTACTAGCGTCATCTATAGAAACAATATATAATCTGAAAGCTGAGACTGCCATGATTAGAAACGATCAACGACTCGTCAAGTTATAGCCCTTAAAGTGAGAGTACCTTTTGTCACCTCATCACAAAAACATGGACCCCGTAGACGTGTATTTGAGTGGTATAAGTGATTTCAGGATGGTCGAGATGTTTTGGAAGACTGACCAAAACTGGAAAAAGTGCTTGAAATGGTCACATACGATGGGAATGCGACTGTGATATGAATTGCAGAGGAATTAAATACGACCAGACATGATTCATGAAACGTTGACAAAGGATTTAAACAAACGGAAAGTCTGTGCTAAACTTGTTCCTCCCGCCTTACCAACCAGACCCTACCGTCTAAATATTCATATGCGCTTTCAAGTTAATTTAATTAGGTGTACGAATAGAACGTGGCGTTAGTATATATTGCTCCGGTTAAAATATCGATAACAAAGATATTTTCTTCATCCTGTCAAAAGCTGGTCGTGTTTTATTTGCAAACAAGGTGTCCACGTCAGGTGAAAGTAAAGTAAAGCAAAAAACCCTTTCAAAATGGAACATAACGTAAATTTTCACACCAACAGAGAAATTAAATATTATTTTATTTAGTTTTATATTTAAATATATTGTAATGAACTGTAATGTAATGAACGAACGCAAAGTCGGCCGTATGAAAACTCATACGTTAGACTTCCACGAAAATAAAAATATAAGTGTAATGGATGCGTAAAATAAAGCTTGAAAAATGTTATTTTTTATTATTTTTAGGACACCTCTTACAACAGAAGAATTGTTAGCTTGTTTAGAAGAATCTGATATGGAAGAGAAAATCGTCAGTACCGAATCTATCGAAGAGGGTATATATACCACCTGAAGGGGGCGGAGATAAAGACGTCAACGAGGTCGCCAAAGATGAAAATATAGTAAATATTGTGAATTTGGTGGGTCCTGGCCTCCTAGCTGTGTACTCTCAAGTCGAACTAGTTTCGCATACTAATGAAAGAAAATAAGTTTTATTTCCGAAATCCAATAAATAATCAATCTTTTTCAAAAGACAAATTTAAACCAAAACATAAAAAGCCAAGGATTGAGAAAAAAACGTCTTTGGGAACCTATTGAATTTGAAGTAGAGCAAGAAGAGCATTTTGACTTAAAAAGTAAAAATAAAGTTGGGGACCGGCCGCGCAAAATAGAAGAAATGGTGGAATTAGGAGCACATCCTATTGAGTTTTTCAAGTTGTTTTGGCCATTAGAATTTGTAAAGCAGATATGCAATGGGTCAATAAAATACTCGATGTATAAAGATGAAAATGAATCATTACACCATAAACCATCTTGCTTTTGTCTGTAGACGTATATAATCGGATACTTACTTACAATAATGCTGTTTCTAATGTCATGTCTCGAAATAGATTCCTACAAATTTTTAAACATCTTCATTTTAGTGATAACAGCACTAATCCAAAGGATAAATGCAAACAAGTAAGGCCACTAATAAATTACATGTCCTCAAAATGTCAACGATATGCTGATCTATTACTTTAAATATGGTCATTACTGTCGTCATAAATTCAAGCAGTTTATTAGGGGAAAACCGATACTTCTCGGATTTAAGTTTTTGTGTTTGAATAATCCAAATGGTTACTGCGTGAAATTTGAGCTTTACAAAGGGAAAGCCAACAAGATTCAAATATGATCTTGAGAAGTTATGTTACAAAGATAATAGTATTAGGATTTGTCCCTGAGGGAAGTGAACTTTTTTTGAATAACTATTTTAATTATTTACCCTTGCTTGAAGAACTGAAAGCCCATATCGTAACAATTACAGGAACAATTCGAGCTGATCGCATAGAAAACGCCCCTTTAAAAGATTTAAAAAAAAGAGCCCTGAGGATCCACATATGGCCATCAATGTTACTATCATCCGCTGGCATGATAATAGTCAAGTTACACTATCGACCAATATAATCCATGATCTTATCAACGAAACTACAACATGCAAGCCTTACAGCTAGGCGCGAAAACCAAGGTTAATAATTTTACAACCTTCCTTAGTTCATGAATATATTACCATAGCCTGGGGGATGTCAATTCATTCGATCAAAGGCGTGGTCGCCATAGCAGAAATATAAGAAGTCGAAAATGATGTTGGTTCAGCGTTCGCTTCTGTCTAAACGCATCCATCGTTAATTCGTGGATTTTATTTCGAAGTATAGAACCTTGTATAAAGCTAATTGATTTTATTAGGCATATTGTACTGCCAATATTTTCAACTCCATAGCTGCGGATTCTTATGCCAGAAAACCTCAAGTGTCCCTGAAGAAGTGAGGTATGATCGCCTGAATCATTGACCGATAAAAAATCCCACACAGCGACGATGTGCAAGATGTTATAAGTGCATGACTTTTATATGCAACAAATGCACTTCATATGGATTGTTTTAAAGCTTATCATACACGCTAACAGATGTTTTAATTTTGTATTGAGCTTATAATTGGGTTCCTATTACTGCTAAGATACTAAACAATGTATGTTCAATAAAAAGTTCTATTAGAACTTAGTGAATGAATATTTAGACATGCCCTATATTCACCCTACATAAATATTTGTCGTTAGAACAACTTGTTTTCATTATTTTAGTATGTTTTCTAACATTGCACATAACCAAAAATATTTTTCAAAAGAGATAAAGGGTATCCGGTTCTGAGGGATTAAATAAGGACCAAGAAATTACAAGGACCCTATTAAAATAGCTAGACGGAACTGCACATTTCTGGAATTGGCGGTAACTGGTGGTTGAGACTTGGTGCTTCAAGTACGATCCTCAGACAAACCACCAAAATGCTATGTGGAAGACAATGTCAATTTGTTTTACGACTTTAAAGGTATTATACTTCGGAAATTCATGCCACAGGGACAAATTGTCACTGGTGGATATTATCTAAGAGTGTTATCTTATGAAGCGTATTCGCCTGATTTATCTTCGTGTGACTATTTCTGTTCTCGAAACTCAAACTGTATATAAAAAAAATGTTTTATGACAGTGTTGCACAAGTCCAAAAAGTCGGGACGAAGATCATTGAGCGCCCAGCGGTGTATTGATGCAGAAGGGATGTATTTTGAATAAAACTAAATAATTTTGGCAAAATAACTAATTGTTTATTTTTAATTTAAAATGCTACGTTGTCTTTCCGACATACTGTGTATAATAACATCTATTGAACTGTCAATTTGATCAAAAAATGAGATTCATTTTCAACTTGGAGGTTTTGTAAACAAAGAAAAATGTAGCAGTTGAGGTAACTGTGAATAGTGCTCGTTCCCATAATATACTAAAAGAGTTTTTTGGTACTAACCAGACGATATGAACCTTGAACAAATGTGGATCCCTCAGAATGGCACCACTTATCGCACAACCCAAGCATTTGCTCCACCAACGATTTCCTGGTCGCGTGACAGTGGCGGCTCGTGAAGGAGAGCGTTGTAATGTCGCCCCTTTGGCATTTATCACAGTAAAAAAATTTTCAGAGCAAAACACTATATTTTACCTCCTGTATAGGATTATTATAAGTCAATAACACGAAAAGAAAAAAGGAGGAAGGGGAAAGCAAAAAAATTCTTCAGCAGCAGTATTTTCTTCTACACCCTCCCACTTTAAACACCCACGAGCCGCCAATGTCGCGCAATTTAAAATTATTCCCTTGCTACTTCTTTATGTGGGATAATCTGAAATCTAAGTTATATGCCAGCAGTCCACAATCAGATGTCGACCTCAAAAACAAAAACAGCTCGAAATTGTAATCGAAAATTGTGTGAAAAGGACCCAAATTTGCTGCCGAACTCGAAGTGGCCAGTTAATCGGAGAGTGTGAATTTCAATACCCAATAAAAATATTACAATCTTTACTACTTGACATGATTATACATAATTTAGATAGCGCGGCTATATATTTTGTAAATAAAAGTATTTAAAATTAATCCCCATAAAGTTAAGATTCAATATGTATTTTATCATATTTATTTAAGGAAACCATCGCTGAACAACATAACACAAGATCTGAACGTTATCCTGAGCAACTTCCACCAGAAAAAGCATGTATAAAGTGGTGGTATTTATTCGAGCTATACTCAATTCGCCTGTGAGATCCCGAGTTTTATAGCTGAACGGGATAACACTGGTGAAACTCTTAAGCGATTTTTATCAACTACTTTAAACGGAGTTGAAGCATGTGTAAAACGCACCTAAGATACCGTGCCATAGGAAGACTCAGATCATTTAATTCGGTCCATATCTCGCAGAATTAAAGCATACGAGAGTTAGTATTTACCTATCCAGAATAATAAAAATATATATTTATCATTAAAAATGGTTTTATTGTTTGTAAAAATATTCTCCGCAATGACCGATATAACTTGCATACGTTTGAACCAAGTTTCATATAACTTTTTCCATCCCGATTGAGGTATCTTCAAAACATGCGTTTTGAACCCATCAACCGCTTCTTCAGGCATCGAAAATCACTGACCACGTAGTATTCACAGACGGGAACAAAAAGAAATCATTTGGTGCCAAATCTGGATTGTACGGCGGATGACCAATCAATTCGATGTTTTGACCGGTCAATCGTTGAATTGTTCGGTCCGATGTGTTAGAGCACGCCTTGTCATGGTGAAGAATGATTCTGTATGGCTGGTTTTTTAAAAATTTATTCAAAGACTTCTGGCAAATAAATGGTTGAATTCCATTCGGAACTGACCATTATATCTAGTGACAATATGCCCATTTATCCCAAAAAAACAAACGAGTATTTATTGCATATTATGCTTCTTACGCAAACAATTTCTGGTTAATTTGGCTCATTTTGAAAGACCCTTACAGTCTAGTGTTGTTTACTTTCGGGCTCATACGCATAGATCCAAGATTCGTAACCTGTGTAGATATTATACACGGCTTTGTACGTGCCACGATTGTATTTTTGAGTATTTGTTTACACCAATCGACACGAGCCATCTTTTGTGCGATAGTCAAATTATGCGAAATAGAACGCGCTCAAATCTTTTTCACGTCAAACGTCACGTTTCACGTCTTGTTAAATCTTGGGTATGTTTGTCATACAAATGCCCAGGGATACCTCAATCGCACGGTGTGTCATATTAGGACTGTGACATTAAATGAAATAAATCTTTTTCTTCGCTACTTATAAATCCATTTTTAAAAAATCGATTTTTTTAGAAAAAATAATCGATTCTCCAGAAAAATCGATTTTTTTTTAAATCTGGATACATTTCCATATAATAATAAAACCAAGTTAAGTGGTCTTAAGATGAACGAATATAGATATCTATAATTGGACTAGGTATCTATCTATGAAAGCTTTTTCCCAAGACAAAGAAGTACTCACAGGTTACTAGGAAATAACTCCCATCAGCATCTGTCGTCATGTTTTATAAACGTTAGTTTTAAGGAATAAACGACATAGAAATTATATGAATACGTCATTAAAACAAAAATAAACGAAAACGAAACAAACAAAAAAAAACAAACTTCTGTTCTTAAAACTAAATGTAAAATTTCACAAAACGAACTTCTGTTTTCAAAATTTACACAAGAAAAAAACTATAAAGGATGATTGCCATAAATCTTCAGTAGGAGAGTTTAAAAATAATAATTTTGGTAATATCTTCCCTAAGATACGGTTTCGAGTGGTCCTAACAATATTCACTGCTTTGGAAAACAGTCTTTTTGCTGGCGTGGAAGAGATCATCTCCGGGAGGTGCTTTAGAGCAAACTCGGATAGCTTAGGAAAAGTTCCTACGTAGATTCATACAGGGAGAGAATCTGCTTTAAGACTCGATGACGGAGCCGCAAATAAAGGTCTAATTCTGTATTTTCGGCGCTTAACTTGCTAGCTGCTATTATCTTTTCATGGTGAGCCTACCATATATCTTGCTCATTGACACCGGCTGCTGCTGAATGAGATGGTTCAGAACTAGCCACATGAACTGGCAGAACTGGAGCATCATTGTTTTCGGCGTTTAAACATTTATTTATATAATTTATTGTTTTCGACAAGACTAACGCCTCATCCAAATGGATCTTCTTGAATCTAGGATTCAAAAACGTTGTAACCGAGAAAATGTGCACTATTTGGATGTTGTCGAATCTTTTGCTTAATTCTGTTTCTGTCAATTAATTTGCCAAATCGCCCGCTGGATTTATTGTGTAACAGAGTTTTCAAACATTTGATTCTGGTTATTGTTTTATTGTCATTTGGGTATCAAAATAGGTGCAATAGTGCTACTCAATAACACGAATCGTTCAACCATATATAATTGCGAGTTCCACCTTGTGGACGCGTTCCTTATCAAATGTTTCAGTTTTCCTTCGGAAACATTTTGACGCATTTGTGCTTGTCGTAGTTATTCAGCGCCGACACCACTCTGATGGAACCAAGTCACGATTTTGCGGACTTTATCCACGAAAAGTCTTGTATCAGTTGTAGTTTTTTAGTAGTAGAATTTTCGACTACCCAGTTCAATGTATAGCTCATTCAGGGAAACAATCACGTCATCAAATTAGAGAAATTTACTGTCAATTTAAATCCATAAGAAATAAAAAATAATTTAAAGTTCAAAGCACTCTCTTTCCTTTTTCCTCTAATCCTACTAGAATAGAATAAAAAAAACGTTGAGCCGGCGAATTACATTCTGTAAATTTGCTGTCAAGATAACATTCAGGTTCGTAGTTCTGGACAGTGTTGCCGACCTTACACAACTTTTTCGTAGAATCTGTCATTTTCATGTTCTGATCGTTTTTGAGTTGTGCCTTCAAACGTGAATTTCTGAATTATTTTTACTGTACTCTTTGCTGTTTTAGCTATTTTCTGGTTAGGTTTCTGTTTTTGTGAGTCTTGTAGTAAAAAATCTGCGATTATAATTTCAAAAAAATGCCAAAACCGTTAAGCGGTCAGTATAAGCAGCTTGGCTCGTCACTTATCAGTTATTTTGAACAGGAACGAGATAATGGGGCTCCTCTTTTGTCATTAAACGTTGTGAGAGAGGTATGTATTAATAACTTAGTAGGGCTCAAGGTTAATGGGAGTTTTTTAGCGAGTTTCAGCTGCACTAAATATTAGTATTGGTACAGTTAGTGCAATTTCAAAAAAGTTGAAGAATAACGAAAGGTTAAAATCACTAAAGAAAAAGCGTCAACATCCGAAAGGAGTAACTAATCTAGATCATCTGGAAGTGGGCTCAATTCGCAATCAAATCTATGAAATGTATGAAAAAAGTGAGTAGATTTACATGGTAATATTGTACTTTTATCAAATTTTATTGAACTATTTCAAAACAAACGGTTAATCTTGAAAGTTTTCATGAAAAACTAAAGAACATGCAGCTCTTTGATGGATGTTCATACACTTCTAAAAGAAATTGGTTTCAAATGGAGTAAAGATAGTCTACGTAGGGGCCTTCAAAAATTGAAGAATGACTGAGGGAATATAATCTTCCTTTTGAAAAAACTATATTGAAAAGTGAACTGCTGCAAATCGTTATTCGGTAAGCAGTAATTAAAGGGACAGGTTTGTGTTTCATAATGTTCTTTTCAAGAACAAGCCTAAAAAAGAATATGTGGCAGATCATATGGCTGAAGAGTACAGCCACAAAGTATTTCGTCTTCCCCCTTATCATTGCATATTCAATCCTATAAAATTGATATGGGGGTAGGCAAAAATTATTACAAGCGTCATATAGGTCGAGATAGAAGAACGATTGATAACTGTTTGGATATGTAGAAAGAAGCTTTGTCAACAGTTACACCACAAATCTTGATGAAAAACATCAGACATATAGAAGAAGAGATTTAAAAATGGTCGAATCGCGAAAGAGTATTTGATAGGCCAGAAGTTAATCCTTTATTAATTTACTTGAACAGCGATTCAGATGCTGAAAGTTGTTTTAGTGATACTGAATAATTAAACTTTGTGTGAACTAAATGAAAAGCCCACCGCTACATATTTCAAACATATACGTACAGATGGCGCCGTTCAATTAATTTGTTCTCGTTCACTGAACGGAAACAAACTTCTTACATCCGGCACATTGATGGCGCTGTTCATAAAAATCGATTAAAAAGTATATTTTTTATAATCGATTAATTTAAAATCGATTTTTTATTCCGAAAATCGATTATTTGGAAAAAATAATCGATTAATATCAAAATCGATTTTTTTATCACATTTCTATGTCACATGATGATCTTGCTTTATCAGTTCGCATGCTGTATCGATGTTTTCTCGCACAACAACCGATTTTGGATGACCTTCTTTAAATTCGTCCGTGAGCGAACGACAGCCACGATTGAATTCACTAAACCAGTGATATAAAGTAGTTTTAGACGATACTTCATCACCAAAAGTCGAAGTGAGTTGAGTTCTGAGTACGTATATAGTCAACAATGTCAAACTTTACGATGTATATGTCAGATGGTGCCTAGCAACAGCATCGTTGCTAATTTCGGATCCATAAATAGCAACCCTTGTATCACGATAACCGTAGTGACCAAACTTATTACTAATAATTTTTTGCTAAAATCAAATGTAAGTAAAAAAGGTTTCAAGTGTTCCACATTTGGACTTTAATTCGTGAACTCCCCTCGTATACATCAAATTCATAGATATATATTTTAGTTAATCTGTTTTCCAGCCGCTTCGTGGTTAATTATTGCTTACGAAACGTAGGATTAGTCATACCACAAACAAAACGATTAAAATGTACCCACATGTTAGTTAATTTAAATCTAAAAGAATTTTATTAAGCACAATTAGTACGATTAGTAATCGACAGACAAAAATTTACTACTGGGTCGTTCAAATAATAACTTCATTTATACTTATAGTACTTATAATCACTAACTGTGTTTTAAAGTCTGGTGCACTGATACAAATTTGGAACACACTTTGACACATATTAGAAAACTCAATACAAGATGAAATTGAAATAAAGCTCATATTGTACACAAAATATTTAAAATAGACACAAAAAAAATTCCTGCAACACAAATGAAATTATTCTAAAAACAACCCAATATAGTCTACACCACCGACTGTCCGTTATATTAACTATGTAAAAGTGTTTTATTGCACGCAAACACATAATGATTATGTCGTTGAAAATGGTCTGTATGAATGGTTGGACAAGGCAAGAGGCAACCTGGAAGAAAATAATGTTTCGTGAATAAAAAATGTTGTAAAGGAAATATAAAGCAAAGTGACATAGTGCTTTTTAAAATATGCAAATAAAGATATTATGTGAGGTTTATACCAGTTCTACGCTTGCTAAAGCCCCTTGTGATAAAGTTAAGATAATAATGATGAAAATATGTTAAATTCTTATGTAATATGAATGATCTATAGACCCTCAACTTTGATTTATTATCTCATATTCTGACTATTAACCCGATTTGGCTCCATGCGACCATTTTCTCTTCCAGAAATATGAAGTTGTAACGAGAATTTCCAAAGAAAGGAAAATAAACTCTTTTTTATAACATTCCTAAGACTGAGTCCCTCGTGACTGTCAATGTCAAATTTTCAATTGAAAAAATCTCATTACCAAGTTTAAATTTAATTTTGCTACCAAAAAAATGTATTTCAAATAAATATTAATATCAAAAATTATTAATACCAAAAATATTTATTCAATTTTTTTGTTTATAATAAAAAAATGTCAAATAATAATCCATCAGAGCATATATGCAAGTGCGAAATAACAATTCCAAACATTACCAGGTGTGGCGGTTAATAATTCTTCATTTTTTTAAGAGATGGCACTGAACCCAAGGGCCACTTCATAATCTAATATTTTATATCATTTTGTTGCTACGACAATACCTTTCAAAATGCCATTGATGTTTAAGGTAGTACTATCGGTTATAGAATTACTGTTCAGAATGAAATGAAACTTGGCATATTAGTTCATTATAATAAGATAATGAACCAGTTAATTTTTTGAAGAGCTGCCAAGAACCAGAAAAAAGATATTAATAAAAAAATGTATTGCCTTTACGATTGATCCTTATGAGAAATTACAGATTTTATTTTATTTTACAAAAAATACCGTTCAGATTACAATGCAAGTGGTATCAACGGAAAGAAATAAATCAAACATTTCGGTTACTCACAAATCGAGCTTCAGAGCGTGTAATAAGCATAATTAGCAAATAATAACAAAAAAACGTACTATGTTAATAACATGTGGCAACGCCGTCAAAGAGGTAATGACGCGCGCGAAATTTAAACATACATCGAATGCGGTATGTGGAGATATCAGTGACCTACACATTTTTTTAAAAAGAATAAAACATTTTTTTCCTTTTTAAAAGTTTTATTCTTTTTTAAAAAATGAACTATCACAAAGTAACAGACAAATCAATCCATATACCAGCATTCTTATTTGTTTTATATGCGTCTTCATGCATTTCATAGGACATATTTGCTGCAGCATTTTTTTTAATCATACCTGTAGATACACAATCTTTCAATATGTTCATTCATTGCATTAGGCAAATTTATCGAAAATTTTATTTTATTGGAAGCATCACCACAATTCAGAAAACAACCAAATAAATCATTTGTTGTAATGATCTCATATTTTAAGTGAAACAGAGTTACTGTAAGCCACACATATATATATGGGTCTGTTTCTCTCACTACTACTTTAAGTCTTATGCGCATGTTCGAGAATCGAGTATGTTTATAGACGTGCGTCAGTTTGCATACTTTTATGTTTTTGTGTCACGTTTATTTATCGCGACATTTGAGCACAACGGGCCGAGTAGTAGAAAAGGACATAGAAACAGACGTTTGCTGTCTCAGTTACTCCGTGACACCTCCACTTACAGATATTAGCAATATAGTAGTATTATATATATATATATATATATATATATATATATATATATATATATATATATATATATATATATATATATATATATATATATATAGTCACCTAACGACTTGTGATTGTCGGGGTCCTATGAGAAAGATACAGAAGGCAGGAAAATGGATACCATATAGCTGAACGACTGAGAGATCTTTTGCTTTATCGACATGAAAGAAAGACTTTTTTTTGCATTGAATCGTGATTGGAGATGAAAAATGGATATATTTCGAGAACGCAAAACGCAGAAAATTATGGATCGACCGCAAGACCGAACCATTTTAGAAAGAAGATAATACTGTGCATTTGGTGGGATCAGAAGGGTGTCGTGTACCATGAGATTCTGAAACCATGTATACCAGTTAACACCGTTCGCTACCGTCAACCGTGAATTTGAACCGTGCGTTGATCTAAAATCGATCAGAATGGGCTACAAGATACGGAAACTATTTCTGCACTTGGCTGGGAATTCTTGCTCCACCCGCGGTAGTCACCAGACTTGGCCCCTTCCGGCTACCACTTGTTTTCACCGATATCTCACGCACTTTCCATGAAACACTTCAACAATTAAGGGAATATCGAAACATTACTTGACGGCTAGACCACTTCAAAAGATTTTGAACCACCTTTTTTTACCTTTCTCCCAAATTATTGTTTTTTTTTTAAGAAAAAAATAAGAATTATTAAGTATAAATATTGGTATTTTTTGTTTATAATAAGAAAACGTCAACCAAAAATCCAAAAATCACTGTAAGTACAAAATAATAATTCGAGACTATTAGTTAGTTAGTATGTATCGAGGCTATTAGTTAGTATTAGATTTTTAAAGTTCAAAAGAAAATGAAAAGAAGAAAAGAAAAAGTATTTGCTCTAAATACGTATATCAAAATGTCTGGCCCTTACGCCTTACAAATGATCGTCCTTACCATACAAGAGTCGTTCGAAAAGTTCTTGGTCTGATAGAGATATAAGGGTAGAGTGAAAAATCAGATACATTTTAAAGAATTTTTTTTATCGAAAATCGATTTATTTTTCGACTGAATCTTTTTTTTAGCTCGATACACTTCTCACAACTATTTTTCAACTTTTGTATACCTTTTAAGGAGCACTTGTCAAGGTCTGCGAAATAGTATTGTCTTTCGACGATGATCTCTTCATCTGATCTGAATTTCCTTTCGCCCAACCATTTTATCATGTTTGCAAGGGGAAAGAAGTCGAAGGAGGCCAACTCGCGCAGAATAGGTTAGATGCAGTATTAATTCGTAAGACAAATTGGCCAAGCCGATTAAGATAATGCCTCAGGAATCCCAGAAAACAGTGGCTTTGATGTTTCCAGCTGATGGGTGCATTTTCGCCTTCTTCAGAGCACGTTCACCCGGTAAAATCAATTGTTTTGACTATTCCTTCATTTCTGATATGTAGTGATAAAGTGTAGTTTTATTAACAGTCACGAATCGCCACAAAACTCCTCTAACTACCGCTGTGAGGTGGTCGCTCGAATCCGTTATAGACCCACAGTCGCATTTGTCCGAAATATTTATTATGTCAGCAATCTCTCTAATGTTCTCCAAATTTTGTTGATCATTTCCTTAATAGTGGCCTCAACGAAGCACCATGAGCGCGGAGGGTCACTAGTGATGGTTCGACCACATCGAAACCCAGTAAGCTATTTATAAAGAAACATTCTCGAAACATTTCTTCGATGTGCAAGGTGGTTTCTCTACGCAAAAAATACTATTTAGTCGTTTGACATTACTAGAAAGAAAGCTACTTTTCAGAAATGAATTCGGCTTTGCGATCGCACCGCCATCTATCGGAAAAGTATCTGATTTTTCACTCTATCCTCGTGTAACGTAAGCGTGACCTGTTATAAGGAAATTCAATTTTTAGATCCATTCGCCCAAACAATCGTAGAAAGAGTATTAGATTCCGCTTCAAAAGATTCGTTTTCTTCATTTCTGGCGGTAAAAAGTAGACTGTTGAATTTAAACGTTATCATACATCCAGTGAAGATAATGAATATTCACTATATCCCAAACCGCTATGACTGACAAATTCGTCACAACTTTACCTTCAATCTTCCATCGACAATCATTGAAAGCGACATAGTAAATAAGTTTTGTAGCGATTTTGTAGGTCATAGCGGTTTTTAAGCCTCCTCAACATTCAACAGCTCCAATGCAATGCTCCTCATCCATTATTATAATTCAAATACACTATATGTAGCGATGCTCCCATCTCTTTAATCCGTCCAAATAGTAGTTGACATCTTGTTCTGAAAGGTAGTCGTTTACGAATGTGATGACCTCATTTGATAAAAATCTGGAAAGATAAGAAATGTTGATGGGACAATTGGTAATTTTTTTCTTCAAAGGCGGTTGGCACTTTCTGTCAAGTAATGATGCGTAATATTCCCCGGTTATTGTTTTTCACTTTTCAAGATAGTCGATTAACACAACTTCTTGACTATCCCAAAAAACAGTCCCTCTCACTTTTCCGTTCGATGGAACACTCTTCGGGTCCACTCTTTCAGGAATGTAGTGGTGTATTTAAGTTTCATCAACAGTTATTAATCGACGCCAACACTCTGACTTATTTCACTAAAACTGCTTTAACAAGACTTCGAAAATGTTCATTCAGACGCGTTCTGGTCCTGAGTCCAAATATTCAGCCAATATCTTCTGCTATCTCTCTGACCTTAAGTGGACTATCATCTAACACCTTTTCGTTAACTTTTTCAACGTTATCGGTACTGGTTGCAGTTTTTGGCCATCCCGAACGATCATCATCAACCAAGCTGGTACGACCACGTTTAAATTCAGCTGTCCAAAATTTCGCGGTGGCAAATAATGACGCAGAGACCCCGTAAACAGCATCCATCTCGGCTTTAATTTCAAGAATTCAAAGAATCAAAACGCCGAACATCAAATATGGGTGAAATTTTCAAGGTTATCCTTCAACGCATCCTCAGTTATATTATCAGAATATTGTTAACGAGTAACATCAGCTTCACGTTGAGGTTGAAAACTTTTCAGACTACCCTCGTACAATGGGATACTTTTTAAGAGCTGAAACTTAACCACAACTTAAGCACAACTGGCTGGTTGCAGCACGCCATCTATAGAATCATACTTGAAAAATATTATAGTCACTTGATCTTACTTGCGCTATGTCTGTGTTAAGCTGAGAATTTTTCGAATGTCTTGCATGTAGAAGCGAGAATGTCAAAGGAATTGACACCTATAACCTCCTGTGTTTCTTAGTGATATTGTGGAAGTGTCTTAAACAACGTATGAGTATTCAAATAATATGGAGTGAGGCAAGTACCACGCAACCAATTTGTTTAGGCGGTATTAATTTATTCGTTATATTTGTGACAATTTAAACCTAAATAGTCACAAATACAACTGTTGTGTCGCGCAGACGTGCAGTTTTATTAGGAATAAATGCACGTAAAAAAAAGAACGCAGTGAAATTGTCGTAATTTACATTTAAAAAAGTATACTATTACTGCAACTCAAAGTGAAATTACATGAAAATGTCCTAATCGTCGGGGACCTCATAAAACGACAATTTATCGTTTATTCAATTAATTTCAAGAATTCGGAACAGTTCGCGAGAAACTCCGCGTCGGAGGCCCAAGAAATGTGCGAAGCGCTGAACATATTGCACGTGAAAAGTAAAAGGTGGAAGAATCTCCAGAAACAAATGGAAATTTCTCCATGCATTTTACGCCGAATTTTGGGAAAGGAATTGAACATGTTTTTCTATAAGATTCAAATTATTTAAAACATGTTGCCTTACACATAATGATAAATGATTAGAATACTGTAAGGTCAACTACCACCAAATTAAAAATGGTGCAAAATTAATTTGACCCTCCAGAATTATTTATTTAAAAAGGTTTATATAAATAAGCCCCAAACCATGGACAATATCCGTGCTGAAATCGCTGCATTAACACCAGATATATTGACAAAAGTTATTGAAAATATATTAAAAAAGACAAAAAGTTGGTTGGCTACTAATAGCTCACATTTGATTAACATGATTTCCAAAAATTAGTTTTTACACAAAAAGTAAAAACAAAATGTTGTAGAAAAAAGTATTCTGTCTTATTTCTTTTAAATGTTATAAATAATTAAAATAGTAGAGTGACAACTTGCCCCACCTATAGTGTAGGTGTCATATAATTTAATTGGACTTAAATACAATGTACTTTTATCGTTTTAGTTTATATAATTCCGGTAAAAAATATTATTTATTCAAATAACAATAAAAAAAGTTAATTCATTCTTTGTTTCGCTAGCCTGTCCCAACCGAGTCAATTTCCTAATGGGTTTTCCCACAAAACTACCTCATTTTAATTAACGGATGAATTCCTTTTTTTTTTAGATCGATACTACTCTCTGTGTCAGTGAAACTATTTTATATTTTGAAATAACCCAGAAAATGGAGAAAAATCTACTATTCAAACGTTAACTGTCTTTGATAATGTTTAACATACCAACATACCCTTAAATTTATATATAAATATGTTTGCGTTTTTTTTTGCGCGATTGAAATTATCAAACCAATTTAACACGTAATATATATATATATATATATATATATATATATATATATATATATATATATATATATATATATATATATATATATATATATATATATGTATTGGAATTTTGACTACGCTTAGTATACGAACAATGAAAATGGAAACCCGACTGCAAGAACTGTTAATCGAACAGTTCGTGTTTCAGTACACAGTGAACAGTGAACAGTACAGTTTCGAATGCACGTTAAAAATCAAGGCAAACTATTCCAACACATTGTTTCTCACTAATCCTAACTTTCCATTGGGATACAACTGACTGCAGAACACTTTTACAAGAATGTTTACCTTTAAATCCAGCCTGATAATGGCTAACTAACTCATTTTGTTCTATAAATTGTCTCTTTTGGAGGTTTACTGCAGTTTCCAGGAGTTTTCATATGTAGGCAACATATTAATGGGTCTAAAATATATATATATATATATATATATATATATATATATATATATATATATATATATATATATATATATATATATATATATATATAGAGAGAGAATTTGATTTTTCGCGATTTCATGCGATTTTTCGTAAACCTGATAATAAATTCGTTTGTATCACATTTCCATAATTGTTACTGCAGATTTTTCTCTCCAATGATTCGTCTTATATTATTTTTCAGCTTCTGAATTATTATTTAACGGCGTTAAAATAAATTTTATATATATATATATATATATATATATATATATATATATATATATATATATATATATATATATAATCGAACTTAACAACATACATTCGGATATTATTGGGCTCTGTAAAACACGAAGAAAGGGCGAAGAGTTAATCAAATTAGAACCAACTGGTCATGTACTCTAAACCCAAGGTACGGGGAATGGACGATGTGTTGGAACTGGATTCCTCATCAATCGAAAATTAGCCCAATGCAGCTGAATAAAAAGTTTAAGCTTCAAATCGTCCAAGCTTATGCACCAACTATAAGCCATAGGGATGAGGAAATTGAGCAATTTTACGACGATGTGGCCCAACTTTTAGACAAAGAGAAGTGTAAGTATAAAATCCTGATGGGCGACTTTAATGCCAGAATCGGAGAAGCAAGAACTGGTGAAAATGCAACTGGCCCATATGGAATCTGTGAGTGGGACAATAGAGGTGACAGGCTGGTTGACTTTGTTGAAGGACAAGAACTCGATATTATGAATTCGTTTTACAAGAAAAAGATCAACAAAAACTCACAAGTGAAATTGATTATATCATGTCAAACGATAAAGCAATATTTTGCAATTATACTGTCCTTAATCATTTTAATGTGGGAAGTGACCACCGAATAGTATGAGCAAATAGGATAAACTGCCGAAAGATCAAAAAGGGGCAAAGTGGATTCTGGGAAGCTGCTGAAGAAGGGCAGAGTTTTTGAAATTGCTTTGTCGAATCGATTTGCTGTATTACAAGCCTTGGAAGAGATGGAAATTACATTATTAAACAATGTGCTTAAAACGGCGACTTCAATAGCACCAGAAGATAAATGTTTCAAAGAGTCAAAAATTTCAAATGAGACCATTAATTTAATGAAAAAACGCCGGACATTGAAGAATGCAGACAGTCCTTTTGGCGGAGGCGAGTGCAAAACTATAAGAAAACATATTCGAGCGGAAACGCGCCGATTCAACAGGCAGCTTGTACAAAAAAACTCTGGAAGCAAACCGGGGAATTAACAAAACTAAGCAGAAACTAAGAAAGAAATGGACACGAATATTTCCTTAATTCGTGAGGATAATACAATGTGCAGGGAACGGACGGAAATGTTAAAGGTTGTCCGAAGATTTTATTCAAAGTTATATGAGGACCAGAATCAAGCAAGAACAGCAATGCCCACTGAAGAACAAGTACCGGATATCTTGGTAGAGGAAGTGACAAAGGCTATAGACTCGATGAAAAATTGCAACGCGCCAGGAAAGGATAGTATAACTGTGGAGGTGTTAAAAGCTGGTGGTAGGACTTTACATAAAACACAGGCAAAATTATACTAAAAATGTCTCAAACAACAAGAAGTATCAAGCTTATGGAAAAATGCAGAAGTGATTATTTTAATAAAGTTTTATATTTATAAGAACGGAGCACGGGAAGATTTAAAGAACTACCATCCAATAAGCCTCCTATCAGTGGTGCACAAAGTTTTCAACAAGATAATATCCAAAAGAATACTAAGAAAACTTAATGACGCACAACCAAGGGAGCAAGCAGGATTCAGATGTGGATTCAGTACAATGGATCAAATCCAGGTCCTACAGCGGGTCATAGAAAGACACAACGGATACACTATGCCACTGTGCTTGGCTTTTATCGATTATGAAAAGGCATATATTTCAATCTCAAATCGGACCATAATGGATGCATTGCTTAATCAAGGTGTAGAGAAAGCCTATGTAAATCTACTAGGATCGATATATGTTGAAGCTACAGTGACAGTCCACCTTAACGATCTTGAGGTTGGAAGAAATGTAGAGCGGGGCGTACGACAGGCTGACGCAATATCGCCTCTTCTTTTCTCAGCCAGCCTGGAAGAAGTGTTCCGCAATCTGGATTAGGAACAGGATGAAATAAGGATTAATGGTGCGTAATTAAATCATCTTAGATCGTTCAGAAGACCGACAGTCTTCTTTTACAAGACCCAGAGGGGCTGCAAAGACACGTACAAGAGCTGCAACGGGCTGGGGAACCATTTGGCTTAAAAATAAACCAGAAGAGTCAGGTCATGTTGAATAAATTTGCTGATCACAAAAGGATTTCTATTTTAGTAATGGATTTGGAAGTTGTGGGTCACTACATATATCTTGGTCAGAGGGTTTCAATGGAAGGGGATACCGTCCAGGAGGTGGAACGACGCGATAAATGTGGCTGGCAGGCATTTGGCAGGCTCAACATAGTGTTTAAGAGCCAACTCTACCACTTTACCTCAAAAGAAAAGTCTTTGATCAGTGTGTCCTGCCCGTTATGATATACGGAAGTGAGACCTGGACACATCACAGTCAGTTAAAAAACTTCGAGCAGCACAGAGGGGAATGGAAAGATGTATGCTTGGCATTACTAGACGGGATAGAAAAACCTGCACATGGATCGGAGAACAAACGAAAGTGAGTGACATCATTGGAAGAATAAAGCAATTGAAATGGAAGTGGGCAGGCCATGTAGCGAGGCGATGGGACGAAAGATGGACCAGGGCGGTCCTGAACTGGATACCGCTTGATCACAAACGTCTACAGAGAAGACCGAAAACAGGGTGGACTGATGACATTATTAAGTATAGAGGCCTTCATTCTGCAGTGGATTGATACAGGTTGATGATGATGATATATATATATATATATATATATATATATATATATATATATATATATATATATATATATATATATATATATATATATATATATATATATACCAAATAAGTTACACAACTTACATTATCAATATCATTTCAGAAACTGGAAAACCTCCACAATAGCTCCTATTGTAAATGTAAATTACACTAATAAGCGTGAAGATTTTAGACCCATTAATATGTTGCCTACATATGAAAACTCCTGGAAACTGCAGTAAACCTCCAAAAGAGACAATTTATAGAAGAAAATGAGTTGGTTACGAATTATCAGGCTGGATTTAAAGGTAAACATTCTTGTAAAAGTGTTCTGCAGTCAGTTGTATCCCAATGGAAAGTTAGGATTAGTGAGAAACCATTTGTTGGAATAATTTGCCTTGATTTTAAACGTGCATTCGAAACTGTAAATCGTAATGTTTTAAAACAAAAGTTATGGAAATATATATATATATATATATATATATATATATATATATATATATATATATATATATATATATATATATATATATATATATATATATATACCAAATAAGTTACACAACTTGTAAATGTAAATTACACTAATAAGCGTGAAGATTTTAGACCCATTAATATGTTACCTACATATGAAAACTCCTGGAAACTGCAGTAAACCTCGAAAAGAGACAATTTATAGAAGAAAATGAGTTGGTTACGCATTATCAGGCTGGATTTAAAGGTGAACATTCTTGTAAAAGTGTTCTGCAGTCAGTTGTATCCCAATGGAAAGTTGGGATTAGTGAGAAACAATTTGTTGGAATAATTTGTCTTGATTTTAAACGTGCATTCTAAACTGTAAATCGTAATATCATCAAAGCAATATCATCCCTTAAAGTCAGAAATTACGGCCCCGAGGAACGATTATGGGCCTAGATGTGTTCGTCTTGTATATAAAAAATGTAAAAGTTGTTGAAAAACATAAAATACAACTGTTTGCGGATGACACAATTCTGTTTTTTGAGAGCAGTAATATAAATAATTTGATAGTAACCATAAACAGAGATTTAGAACAAATTTATAGTTGGTTGTGTAGTAATAGTTTGGCTGTTGACGTTAAAAAGACTAAATTTATGATTATTAAACCTAAAAAAATCTGTGATAGATACATATGATTATATTGGAGTAATAATAGCTAATGAGAAATTAGAACAAGTTAATAAATGTAAATATTTAGGTATAAATATAGATGAAACCTTTTCATTTTCAAGTCATGCAACATTCACAACAAAAACAGTAGCTAGAAAAATTAATTTATTATGCCTATTAGAGAAAAATCGCAGTACCTTAACTAGACTATGTATTTATAAGACAATAGTACTTCCACATTTCAATTTTTGTTCCACCATTTTGTATATGTTTTTAAAAAAAGATATAGATATTTTACAAAGAAAACTGAGTCAAGATTTGAGATGTATTTTAGACTGTAATGGATGTACAAGAATCCAAGATATGTTAGCTGCAACTAACTTATTAGGCATAAAACAAAATATATTTTCAATACAATGGTTGTGATATATAAGATAAAGAACAAAATGAACCCTAAACATATATTAGGGAGGGACTCTATATTCTTGGCGACAGAGCATATGTGGGTACCCCGATGAGTCTAACCACCAACAGACGAAACATGTGCCCTCCAATGTAATGAATGGGTGGAGCTTCCTCCCGATCAAATAACTAAACCAATGCTTATTATGGCGGAGGCGCAGGTTGTTGTGCGTTCCACATGAAATTGTGGAACCCAACGGTCGGGGGTGTATAACTCCTGACTACTGTTGTCTTATTGAACGCAGTCCAAAGAAGTCAAAAATAAGCCATCCGGTGAGAAGTCGGAGAAAATATAGGTTATTTGATTGTGGAGAGGAACTCCCTATCCTTGACGAGAGAGCATATGTCGGTACCCTAATGAGTCTAACCACCAACAGACAAAACATGTGCCCTCCAAAGTAAGGGATGGGTAGGGCTTCCTCTCGGTCAATCAACTAATCAATGCTCATTATAGCGGAGACGCAGGTTGTTGTGCGTTCCACATGAGATTGTGGAACCCAATCGTCTGGGGTGTATACGGGGATATTATATATATATATATATATATATATATATATATATATATATATATATATATATATATATATATATATATATATATTCCAGTATACCTCGCCTCGGCAAAAACTACATCCACTTAACGTCTGACTTGTATCAAGCGGTTGAGTGGTCAGCGTCTGTTAACCAGTGGTACGGCTGATATTTAAATTCTGAAACTAACCCCTCCAGTCTTAACCTCTGAACAGTCATGGTTCAAACAATTAATTCAAAGTACAACATGAAGCGTTCTAGTTATTACAAAATTACCCCAGGAGGTAGACAATCATCTGCCAGCGTTGCTAGTACAACCGGACTTTCGGATTCTGGGGCGTCCGGGCTTAAACGCAAAATCTTTCAGAGGGACTCGGAGACCTCTAGCCAACGTTTGGAACCGAAAACAAGAACTTTCTTTGGAACGGTAAATATCAACTCTCCTGCGCCCAGTAAAACTACATGCATTGGGGCGTACATTAAATCAGAAAAAAATCCAAATTTTAGCTCTGCAAGAAACCAAGTTGACAGATGATAACATCTTGGACTTCGGCAACTACAGACTTTTTAAAAGTAAAGCGGGCAAAAGAATACTCAAAAATACACCACATCTTGGTGTTGCTTTCGCTATTTCAGAAACCATTCTTTGTTCTATGACTAATGTTCAGCCAATAAATAATCGACTTATGACACTATCCCTCAAGTGTGCAACAAAAACTATACATTAATAAATCGACACCTCACAGTTAACGAAGAAAATAAATCTAATCCTGAAAAAGTAAATAAGTCCTGGGAAATTCTGGAAAAAACTGTTTCTAAAACTCCCTCTAACCATGTAAAAATCCTATTGAGTGATTCCAACGCCCAACTAGGGAAGGAAAGAAAGTATAGAAAAACAGTCGGCAATTTTCCCGCTCATAAATGGACTAACCATAATGGCAGAAGATTGATTGAACTATGAAAAGGTAGAGCTCCAAATTTCCTTTGAAAAGACACAATACATGACCTGCAACAGACTAAGAACACCATTTCTAAAAACAATATATGGTAACATCAGACGAGTCTCTCAATTCAAATATTTGGGTAAAATAATCATGGAATACGGGTTGGAAAAAGCGGCTAATAAGGATAGATGTCAAAAAATGGAAACTGCATTGAGACTTATACAAAATATTTAGAACAAAAAATGCATATCTAAAAACATAAAACTGAAACATTACAACACAGTTATTAATCCAGAATGTCTCTATGGCGCAGAAACGCTCATTTTCAATAGAAAAAAAGACATCGAGGAGATTGAAAAGAACGAAAGAAAAATCATAAGAAAAATCTTAGGCCCCAAACAAATAAATAGCGCAACATACCGACTTCAAGAAAACCAAGAAATCAAACAATACACAGATATACATAGCGATATGAGAAAAAGAAGACTTAAGTTTTACGGACACATAAAACGGATGAATCCGAGTAGGCTAACTAGACAAATAGCTGAATTTTATGAAAATAGGCGTAGAGCTACAGTAGAAATAATTAAATTGATTGATGTAATTAAAAAGGACCTAAGATCAGTAAATATTACACAAAGTGAAATTCAGGATAGAAACTGTATCAGACACAAGGTTGATGTTTGGGAGGTTGACAAGATAGAAGAATATAGGAAGACCGGAACAACTTGGTCTGACGAAACGAAAAAAGCTCATAGCAAAATAATGAAATCAGTATGAGCGCAAAGGAAGGTTAACAACAACAAACGCCTTTAACTGTACTTCGCGTGGTCCACAATGGGCCCAGACGTAAATAAATATATATATATATATATATATATATATATATATATATATATATATATATATATATATATATTATGAGCTTTTATTTCCATAATAAAATATATTAGCTTAAGGGGGTATTCTAGTCTAGAAATTTGAAAAAAAACGTCTATTTTTCCATATTTCGATAGTTTAGATATTCAAGAATATCTTCCTAAAAGGATTTTTCAAAATTCGAATTATTTTTAGAGTTATAGTCATTTTAGTGACGTAGCTCCTAGACCGGTTTGCGCGGAGCGGCTGTAACAATAGGCGACTGAAGGCTGCAGCTACCTGAAGGTGAATAACTCTCTCTAATTTTTTTCATTATACGGTGAAAATCAGCAATATGAAGTAGAAGAAGGCCCGATGTATGGAGCTGGGATGGATGATTAAGAGAATGTAAGTTATATGTATGCATATATCAGTGATACACTGCCTGACGTAAAACTTTAAACGCGTTTTCGATGCGGTTGACACAATATCTCAAGTTCTAGTCGACCGATTTACTTAAAATTTGGCATGAATATTCTTTATATATTCCTCTATCGTATGAATCAATAAAACATTAATTTTTTTATTTTTAATATTTTTAAAAAATTCGGGAAATTTAAAAAAATTAGTGGGAAAATCGACCTCAATTTCTGAGTAGCCACCATTTTGCGAAAAAAAAAATTGTTGACACTTTTTCTGGTTCATACGATACTGGCATTTATACTGCTAAAAAAATATCCATAATTTTATTTTTCAAATGACCAGGAGGGTAGGTATGACGACCGGGACACGGCTTTTTTTCCCCCTCTACTTCAACGACGCATAACTTGCTGAAATTTCTATATTTTTTAAAATTTTTTGTACTCTCGAAATATGAATAAATAAGCCATAAAAATGGATAGTAAAAATATGAATTGCAATTGCTTGCGTTTTTTAGTGATTCATAAAAATCATTAAAAAACGCTCGAAATTCGGACCTCTAGACTAGAATACTCCCTTAATAATCAAATTAGCAATCAAATTAATAATCAAATCAAAAATAAATAATCAAATAAATAATCAATAAATAATCAAATTAGCTATTAGGATTGGATTCCGCGAAAAAAAATAAGTTTTTAATGCGAACCATTTATCAAGCGAAATTTTCACTTCTTCCTAAGAATGTGAGTGTTGTTCTGAAAGTTCGTGCGACATCGATGGAAATAAATGGCGGTCGGAAGGGGCTAAGTCTGGTGAATACGGTTGATGGGGTAGGACGTTTTCCAAATGATTTTTTTTACAAATTTTGGAAAATGGAACCGAGCATTGTCATGTTAAAAAATGACGTTATCGTGATTAATGATCCCCATTAATCGTTTTATCAGGTTTCAGCAGTTCGTAATACACAGCTCCCCTACTATCTAAATAAATACACACCAAAGACTTATTTCCATATATGAAGCACTGGTTATGATGTTGAAGGCTGGCCTGCGTCAACCCATCATTTTCTACGCTTTGATTTGTCAAAATCGATCCACTTTTCATTACATGTCACAAAAATTAATATAAAAAATGTTCAGGTTTCAGGTTTTTCGTATTTCAGTGTATATTTCCTTCAATTCAAACGGATTCATTTTTCTTTGCTTCTGGATCTTTCCGAATCCATGTAGACGTTCGGAAATGGATTGGACAACATTCATTGCTTCCGAGTTGAGTCTTCATCCAATAAGACTTGCAAATTTGCATGTTCAAACTTTTTCGGCTGTTCTGGGTGCTCTTTATCTTTTATATCTCTATCACCACTTTTGAAACTTTTAAACCACCGTTCACAATTTTTTTTGGGTTAGAGCATGTTTACCATAAGCTTCAACCAACAATCGATAATCTTCGGCAGCCGTTTCCCTCAAATTGAAGGAAGGTTATTAACTTTACCCGCAAAACTTCTTTTTGTGGTACAAAATTGGACATATTCAAAGTTATGAAAAGCACACAGTGACGATTAATAACAAACTGATTTTTGATGGCTATGTTTACATAAACGTCATTAGTATATACCACAAATGTATTAGTAACGCCATTTCTTAGCAAAATTGATATTATTAACCGAAACAGCTATTATATATAGGGCCATGATACATATAAGGCCATGCCAAACCGACCACTTTTGAACCTGACCCCTTTTGATTTCGCTGAAACTTTTGTGTCCTTTTCTACCTTTTCTAACTTGCTTTCTGAAATTGTTTTCGTATTTTTTTCTAAAAAGTGAATTTAAAAGCAAAACTTAAAAAAAAACACCTCCATAAGTCAATTTTTGAAAAAGTTATTGCTATTTAAAACAGAGAGCAATTGTTTTCAAAAACCCATAACTTTTTGTGGGTTGGGTAAAAAAAATTTTAAAAATTCTGAGAAACGTCTTTGGGGGGCTAGAAAAGAGAGAAAGATAAGAATGTGAAAGAGTTTGAATTTTTTTTTAAAAATCAATAAAATAAAAAAATTATTAAATAAAAAAAAAAGTTTTTTTTGAGAGAAAAAAAAAATGTCGGAATTCGAAAAAGTTTTTTTCAAAAAACTGCGAACTAACAAATTTTATAGAACTTGATTTCTGATTTTTTTCGTATTTTTTTTCTAAAAAGGCATTTAAAAACAAAAATTTAAAAAAAAAACGATTCAGTAGGTCAATTTTTGAAAAAATTAGTTATTTTTTCCAAAGAGCCAAAAACTTTTTTGTGTTGGCTAAAAAAAAATTGAAAAAATTCTCAGAAACGTCTGGGGGGGTAGGGGGTAGGAAAGGACACAAAATTTCAGCGAAATCGAAAAGCGTCTGGTTCAAAAGTGATCGATTTGGCACGAAAATATTTGGAATATATATATATATATATATATATATATATATATATATATATATATATATATATATATATATATATATATATATATAAAGTAAAGTGTTTGGGTTAGAGGCGCATCAGCAACTAGGCTATTTAGCGACTGGACCTACAGCTTAACGTGGGTTGCGAACCACGGTCATCAGCTTCCGACAAACCCAGGCCAGCACCCCCCTCGGGCTATAAACCCTTGGTTATGTGCCTACCCATAAGTCTATCAGGAAACCTACCGACTGGCGAGTGACCAACGCAGAACACTTCTCAGAAAGCATCCGGCCTTACCCAGCCTTTAACTGGCGTGACTGAGGGGTAATTCGTAGTCGGATTTTACACTCTTGCCTAGAAACAATCACAAACATTTAGGAAAGATAAACGGACAGAAGAAAGAAAAATAACCATCCGAGCGCTGGAATCGAACCAGCTACCGCTCCAGCGCGGCAAAGCAGACGCTCATACCGCCGCACCAACGCGACCGGCATATATATATATATATATATATATATATATATATATATATATATATATATATATATATATATATATACAGTTATGGCCAAAAAATATGAGACTATTTAAAAAATAGGCTTTCAAGTAAAAAATATTCTTGGATTTCTTGAAGTAAAATAAAGTTGGTACAAAAATATTATTTTTATTATTCACAGTTTTGATAAATGTTTCAAACAAAAAATAATCGCAAGATAAAATAAATTCGAATATGTCATTTAAAAGATAATGTGGTCAAAAAAACTAAGAATGTTGAAGTAGATTTGATATCTTTAGTTCACATTTTATCAGAAAGTGGTTTTTATTGTTTGGTTTGCGTTGTTAGTGTAAGTTTTCTGTGTATACAAACATTTAAAAAAGAGTGGGTCGTACCAAATAAATGAATTGCGATCAAAAAATCAATCAACGTCTCAATAAGTCAATTTTTGAAAAAGTTATGGTTATTTAAAAAAAAGAGTAATTTTTTCAAAAACCCATAACTTTTTTTGGGTTGGGTAAAAAAATTTTTAAAAATTCTGAGAAACGTCTTTGGGGGGGTAGAAAAGAGAGAAAGATAAGAAAGTGAAAAAGTTTGAAATATTAAAAAAAAATCAATTAAATATAAAAAATAAGTTTTTTTTTTGAGAGAAAAACAAATAAAAACGTCGGAATTCGAAAAAGCTTTTTTCAAAAAACTGAAAAATTTTATAGAACTTGATTTCTGATTTTTTTCTAAAAAGGGCATTTAAAAACAAAAATAAAAAAAACGTCAGTTAGTCAATTTTTGAAATTTTTTCCAAAGAGCCTATAACTTTCTTTGGGTTGGCTAAAAAATTTGAAAAAATTCTGAAAAATGTCTTTGGGGTGGTAGAAAAGGGCACAAAATTTCAGCAAAACCGAAAAGCGTCAGGTTCAAAAGTGGTCGATTTGGCATGAAAATATTTGTATTTGTATATGTACTACAATGTAGTTCAAACGGCTGCTTCAATAGTACCAGAAGAAAAATGTCTCAAACAAACAAAAATCTCCAGTGAGGCCACTGATTTAATGAAGAAACGGCGAGCAATGAGAAATGCAGGTAGTCCTTTTGGCAGGGTCGAATACACTGAGCTCTGCAAAACTATAAGAAAACGTATCAGAGAGGACACGCGCCGATTCAATATGCAGCTAGTGCAAAAAACCCTGGAAGAAAACAAAGGAATTAACAAAGCTAAACAGAAGCTGAGAAACAAAAGAACGCAAATATATGCTATAAAGCGTGAGGATGGCACAGTGTGCAGGGCGCGTACCCAAATGTTAGAGATTGTCAGAAGGTTTTATTCCCAGTTATATGAAGATCAGAGCCGGTCAGGGACAGCAGTACCCACGGAAGAACAATATATAATGCCAGATATCTTGGTGGAGGAAGTGACAAATGCTATAGAACTGATGAAGAAAGGCAAGGCTCCAGGAAAGGATAGTGTAACTGTCGAAATGCTAAAAGCTGGTGGTAGGACGTTACATAAAATACTGGCAAAATTATACTCAAAATGCCTCAAAGAACAAAAAGTACCTGACTTATGGAAAAATGCAGAAGTAATCCTTTTACATAAAAAAGGAGCACAGGAAGATTTAAAGAACTACCGTCCAATAAGCCTCCTATCAGTGATGTACAAAGTTTTCACTAAGATAATTTCTAAAAGAATATTTAAAAAAACTGAATGACGCACAACCAAGAGAACAAGCAGGATTCAGAAGTGGATTCAGTACAATGAATCACATCCAGGTTATACAGCAGGTCATAGAAAGGCACAACGAATACACCATGTCACTGTGCTTGGCTTTTATCGACTACGATAAAGCATTTGATTCCATCTCAAAGCATGCGATAATGGATGCACTGCTTAGCCAAGGTGTAGAGAGAGCCTATGTAAATCTATTAGAATCGATATATGATGGAGCTACAGCCACAATTCACCTTGATGATCTTGAAGTGGGAATTAATATAGAACGAGGTGTACGGCAGGGTGACGCAATATCGCCTATTCTTTTCTCGGCTGGCCTTGAAGAAGTATTCCGTAAACTGGATTGGGAACAGGATGGTTTAAAGATCAATGGTGTAAACTTAAACCATCTTAGATTTGCAGATGATATTATTCTCATTTCACAAGACCCAGAGGAGCTGCAAAGACGCATACAAGAACTGCAAAGAGCTGGCGAACCATTTGGCTTGAAAATAAACCTGAAAAAGAGTCAGGTTATGTTCAATAACTTCGCTCAGGACAGAAGAATTTCAGTTTTAGGAAGGGATTTAGAGATTGTGGACAGCTTTATATATCTTGGGCAGAGGATTTCAATGGAGGGGAATACCGCCCGGGAGGTGGAACGGCGTGTTCAATGTGGCTGGCAGGCATTTGGTATGCTCAACATAGTGTTTAAGAGCAGACTCCCACTTTGCCTGAAAAGAAAAGTATTCGATCAGTGCGTTCTACCCGTTATGACATACGGAAATGAAACCTGGACACTCACATCGCAATCAATTCAAAAACTTCGGGTGGCACAGAGGGGAATGGAAAGATGTATGCTTGGCATTACAAGACGAGACAGAAAGTCCTGCGCATGGATCAGGGAACAAACAAAAGTCTGTGACATAATTGGAAAAATGCTGGAGTGGATACCGCTTGATCGCAAACGTCCGCGAAGAAGACCGAAAGCACGATGGATTGATGACATCGTTAAGTATATTGGACCCGAGTGGCAGAGGAAAGCCCAGGACCGTGAAGGTTGGAAGCATGCTGAAGAGGCCTTCATCCTGCAGTGGATCGATACGGGCTGATGATGATGATGATGATGATGATATGTTAGTTATGGCCAAAAAATATTAATACTATTTAGGAAATAGGCTTTCAAATAAAAAAAAAATTCTTAGATTTATTGAAATAAACTAAAGCTGCTACTAAAATATTATTTTTATTATTCACCGTTTTGATAAATATTTCAAACAAAAAATAATCGCAAGATAAAATAAATTCGAATATGTCATTTAAAAAATAATCTGGTCAAAAAAATAAAGAGTGCAAGCGAGCATGGTCTTCGAATTCTTTAAAAAAAATCTCTGGCTTATCTTCTTTTTCACAGTATGCATTCATGTCATAAAACCGTTTTCCTATATTCAATTTTGCCAACTTTGTGTATCGTGAAGCACTAGGCTGATATTCAATATTACTTATTTGCGTAAATAACATTCGCTAAGTAGGTAGAAATGCTATCTCACTCTTGCGCAGTGAAGTGTGGCTGCTATCTCGTTCTTACATAGGATACAACATTGTGTCGCGTCACAATCCCTCTTGGTTCATTACTGTTTAAATTCCCAGTTTCGCGTAAGCGTCGGTAAGTGTTTTGGAACGTGTGGCGAGAAGGTAAGCGTATGTTAGGTAAGCGTTCTTGATAGATTCTTTGCCCTTCTCGTATAACACCATTGACGCTTCCATATGTCATCAAAATTATTCGTATTCTTCTTTAAAGAATACAGCGCTCATCGAACGCTGCGTTGGAACAACAAATGTGTTAATCAACAAAGACAGTCAAATCTCAACTAAAAAAACTGAAATCACGTCGTGCGTTTTTGAGCTGGTTTTCCGTTTACTTAATGAAAGAGAGAGACAGATGATGCAATTCTACTGTGTATGAAGGAGATAACAGTTTTTACCTGCTTTACGCGTGTTGTTTACACAAAGTTAGGAAATTAGTGAAGTTAGTAAAACGTTTTTATGGCAAGAATGCATACCGTTAGAAAGAGGATAAAGCAGAGATTTTTTAAAGAATTTGAAGAAGATGATCCCTTTTAGTTTTTTATATGCAATTTAAAATTGAGCTTTAAGTTTATTTTTACTTCTCCCAAAAACTTTGCGAGTCCAAAAAAAAAATAGATGTCGCTTGCATGTAATTTTGATTTTCATAGAACCCTAGATTACATATTTTAATAAAAAAAAATTGGAGGTTATACCAATGTCTTTTTTAAAAATTCAACTTTTAATGGTGACTTTTGGAATTTTTCAAAACAAAAAAAAATTAAAAAACCTGTGGGCCCAATATTGCTTTATAGAGGCTAAGGAGATTTAATTTTGTCAAACGATGCACCCAACACCTTGTGTATATATATATACATATATATATATATATATATATATATATATATATATATATATATATATATATATATATATATATATATATATAAAATTTATTTTAACGCCGTTAAATAATAATTCAGAAGCTGAAAAATAATATAAGACGAATCATTGGAGAGAAAAATCTGCAGTAACAATTATGTAAATGTGATACAAACGAATTTATTATCAGGTTTACGAAAAATCGCATGAAATCGCGAAAAATCAAATTCTCCAGCTAAAATGCCCGATAGATGATGTATAATATTTAATTTTTCTACAAAAATTACCGGATATTATTTGACAATTTCTCTGTTCCATTACTCTATCCAATAATGAGGAAATAGCCAAATTGAAAGTTAAAAGTCCTCAAGAGTCACTAAGTCAATATAATCCCTGGAAAGCCTATTAGTGACAATATATTGGGTTTCAAATGCCTGTCTGAGTCTGCATCGAAGAACATTTTTTTAAAGACGTGTTTTCATATATTCAAATATAGGAAATGAGATAATAAATGTAAATAATTCATCACATTGACGAATCAAAGTTTCAAAAAATTAGTCAAAATAATGTATTAATTGATTGTTCATTCCATATCATTTTTCATAGTTTAGTTGATAATTTCCGCAAAGATAAAAGCACTGCATATAAACACATACACAAAAATAAAAACTATATGGTTATTCTAGTCATTTTTCTGTTTAAAAAAACCATGATATGATGTAGGAAACCAGATTGATAATGACAAATCAAATTCGCAAAATAGTAATGTTAACTGGCCGCCAAGATCTTGTGATGTCATGCACCTGAATAAATTTTTGTGTAAATATGTTAATTATTTAGTTTATAGAAATAAACCCCGAACAATTGTTGACTTTGAACGAAACATTCAGGCCACCATTAAAAAGATACAACGCGATATATGTGAAAGAGTAATCAAAAATGTAGTCCCCATCATGAATTCCACCAGACAAAAACGACGCGAGCATTCAAACCACATTATTTTCAAAACATAACGCCATTCTTTGCTCTTCAAGATCAAATAAAAATGATCAGATTATCACTTATAGAAAATTTTATTAATAGTGATCATGATACAACTATACATTCAAATTCTTCTAAAAATGTACAAAGCTCTATATTAGGGTGTCACAAGAATTTATCGAAATTCATCATGTATGATTAGTGATTTTAAAACGTAATTAAGGCAAATTGATCAATTTTTTATGGGGCACTGATAACTGATTTCAAAGAGCAACAAATGAAGCATGTAGAAAGGCAACAGACACAAAAATATGCACAAAAAATAGGCCATTATTTGGTAACAACAACAATAATAACAACAAATTTTAAAATAAAAAATTATTACATTATAAACAAAAACCAGGAGTTAAGAAGCTGATGGAAAGAACAAACTCAAAAGGCATCCAAATCAAGAAGTAAATAAAAAAAGTAATTAAACAGGTATTAGCAAGAAACGAAGAATAATATAAAAAAAATACTTTTAAAGTGAACAGCGTAGAACAGCGTAAAAATTAAGAATAGCTTAATCAAAAATGAGAAGAATTGAGAAGACAAAACTTGGCAACCATTAAATTGCTGAATGAAGTAGGAAAAAGAAAGAAATGGCTGTGGAACAAAAAGAAATATAACAAATATAAAATACAAGAAGAAAAAGCATGATGGGCAAATACAAAACTGAAAAATATAGAAGAAGGTCAAAATAATAAAGTGAAGCAATTCTATAGAGAGGTATAATTTAACACAATGGGGCAACAAGTAGAAGAAGAGGAATAAAATATATGAAGGGAAACCTAGAATATCCTATTGATAAGACATATATGGAAAAATCATTATAGAAGGATATTATTTACAAAGTAAAGGAGAGAAATATGAGAGAAAGTTGATAAAGAAATACAGTAAGAGATATGAAGACTGAAGAATGACGAAATATAGCCAAAACTGTTAAAGCAAGGAGAGAAACAACTACACGTACAACAATACCACCCAATCAAACAAATATTAAAACAATTAATTAGGCCCAACACTTAATTCTAGGCGCCTTAGTTTCATCGACTATATAATTTATTCAAATCAGGGTTTTTTTCCCGCTATATAGTTATTTAAAGCTGTATCTTTCATACAGCAACATTTGAAGCAGTGCCTTCTTTTCGCCCTTCGTATTGCTGGGTATAAGCGAGATCAGCGGGCGTCATGCATTATGAGTTGCTCCAATCGGGTCAAACGATGACCTCTGACTATTGGCAGATGATTCGTGTTAGTGCCACTCTGGAGGAAAGAAGGCTCCATATTAGCAAGAAAAAACTAATTTTACTCCAGGACAAAGCACTGTTACCTGCAGGAAAATGACTCTGATTTTATCACACTCTGCGTATTGGCGAGACATGGTCCCTTCAAATTTTCATCTCCTCCGACCCCTGCTTCACGTTTCTTGAAGAAGTCGAAAAGAGCCTCAATGAATTTATCACTTCAAAGCCACAATATTTTGTTCGATCTGGGATTTGACAATTGCTTTGAAGATTATGTTTGTCTTACTATTTATATAAATAAATATCAAGGGTAGTAAAAAAGTCCGAAAATATAATATATATATATATATATATATATAGAACCTGACAAATTTTCTAACAAAATTAAAACAAGAAAAATATCATTAATATCCCCCATATTTGCCTGATTTGAGTCCGTGAGACTTGTGATTATTCCCAAAAACTAAATAAATATAGAGGAATAGTTATAACAACATCAAATATGAGTGCATCTTTTCAGCTTTGGTCGAAAAAACTGTTTTGTAGTAGTGAAGCAATGCATCTGAAAACATGTCGAGATGACCGAGAGAACGTTGATGATCAAACTCCAGATCTAACAGTGCAAACTGCAAAAAGCACTTAAAAATTAGATAAAATTGTTCAAAATGATAGTTGTATTTATCGGAATCATCCATCCATCAGGAAAAATCCACTAGCATTTCTAAAGCCACTATACATCCAGTTTTAACAGAATATCAATAAAAGAAAGGTGGTATTTCACTAATTTTCATCTAATTTTACTCCATCCAAAACGAAAAATATAAATGAAAGGAAAGTAAAAATGCACTCAAATAAGTTTCTAAAAATATTACTGAAAAAACAAGCAAAACAACTCAGAAAATAACAAAAAGTCATAAAAGTGAAAGAATCAACTTATATAACATTTTTACCTGAGATATTGCGAGATGCTCGTGTTCCTCCATGATTTCCACAGTTTTCAAGACAACCAAACAACGCAAACTACCCAAAAAATTATCAATCTAATTGTTCACTGTGAGCACCTTGAATCGGCAACAACAAGACATTGCTGAATGTTCCAATTACTGAACGATATCGAGTTCCGTTTGCTGCGTAGATTACTATTAAAAATACGCATTCTGACCGGGTGGTGCCGAGAACGAGTCTACGGTTTGGCAAAGTAACCAGCTGACCGATACGTGTTCCCGATCTGTTCGTCTCTGCTGGCTAAAAATAAGCTTTTTCCCATCGGAAAATGAGGGGAGTGTCATCGAATTGGTTGTTGTTTGTTGTTCTTTTTATTCAAAGCAATTATTACGACGAAAATTGGAATTGCGTTGTGTGGTTATTTTAATACCGTTCAGGTGATTAAGGTTTTTGATAAAAATACAGGGAAGATAACTAGAAACGACTGAGTCCTACTCAGTCAGGTGATTCGCGTAACCGAAAGTCCGTGTACTGTAGGTTAGATTTTCGTTTATGTTACTTGTGTTGCAACTCTTTGTTTAATGAGTTTTTTATCGTTTTTTGCTCTCGAGTTTGCTGTTTAAGCGGATTTTAGCTCTCAATATGCAATGATCGCGGACGAATGAAACGGATGACAAGAAACAAGAAGAGAAAGAAAGCATTGGGGGATAGAAAAATTAAACACAAATATGAAGAAAAAAAAGTAAGATAGAGTCTAAGGAAAGAAATGGTTGTCCAATAAGATCGTCAAAGCTTTAAAATCATAACTACAAGTAAAGGGACTTTCAAATTGAGTGGTTTTATAATTCTTGAATAAAATACAGATTTGCGTGTATTTAAAAATTTTTTTATTGATAATTGAAGTATACTGTATGACAATTAAATACGAAAGACAATATCTGCCAAATCATCACCTCTTGCCGCTTCACAGGCCTCCATTCTTTTGTCAAATTTTTGGATGACATTTTGGCATAACCGTGGATCTATCTCACCAATGACTCGAATAATTTCACCCTTTACTACAGGAATCGATTGTGGATAGTTCTTATAGTCAAATCACATGATATTGGGTGGCCAATTTGTTCTCTCAATAAATTAATTGTTTCATTAGCATAGTGAGGTGTCGCGCCATCCTATTGCAATCACACGATATTGAACACCATTCAAAGTTACAGGTTCACCAGCAGCTTTCTGAAAGAAATACGGCCCCATTACACCTCCTGAACCTAATGCATACCAAACTGCAATTCGTTTAGGATCTAAAGGTTTCTCGTGAATCAATCATCAATCCTCGCCTTTTGAGAAAATTCATGTTTGTTCTTTGATCCGATTGACAAATACATTACGTTTTGAATGATCCAGTGGCTTTAGTTCCGGTGTTATTTAAACCTCATATGCCTTCAGAACTAAATATTTTCGTAAAATGCGTCATGTTGTGAACTCACTGGGTCCAAATTGTTGTGAACGTCGACTAATGGAAATTTTTGGGCCTTCAGCAAAACTTTTACATACTAAATCAATATGTTTTTGTGAACGATTACTGTGACTGTATACTCTTGTTTTATCTTTCACCGAAGCAGTTTCTTGAAATTTTTGAACAACTTGATTGATAGTACTTTTGATTATGGACACCGTAAATATCACGTCATTTTCAAGGTCGTGAGAACGCATATTTTTGGAACACCAAAAAAAGTTCTGAAAAATGGCAAAAGCAAACAAACATTCCGGCTTTGATTCTACTAACTTCGTAGTCAAGTCACTTGATATTTTTGTCCATTCTGAAAGTAAAACAGTTTTTAAAGAATTTATATTTGTATAAAAAATCAAAATTATTTTTTTTAGTTGTGAGTTCGTCACTTAATACTTTGTTTTCTATTATTTTTTATTAATTGTGAGTTTATCACTCAACACTTTGTTTGCTATTAATTTTTATTAGTTGTGAATTTATCACTGAACACTTGGTTTCCTATTAATTTTTATTAGTTGTGAGTTCGTCACTGAATACTTTGTTTTCCAATAATTTTTATTAATTGTGAGTTTATATCACTGTGAACACTCTGTTTTCTATTGATTTTTATTAGTTGTTTAAAGTTTATCACTGAAAACTTTGTTTTCTGTTATTTGATATTAATTGTGAGTTTATGTCTGAACACTTTGTTTTCTATCAACTTTTATTAGTTGTGAGTTTGTCACTGAACACTTGGTTTCGTATTAGCTTTTGTTAGTTATGAGTTCATCACTGAACACTTTTGTTTTCTATTGATTTTTATTAGTTGTGAGTTTATCACTGTGAACACTTTGTTTTCTATTAATTTTTATTAGTTGTGCAAGAAATATTTTTGTTTAGTATATATTTTTAAGACATCGGTTTCATCTCAAATAAAACGATATGCCTATCGTTTGTTTAGAACGTCTTTTAGCATACAAATGTAAGAAATATGTTTGCTTAATTTACATCTTCCGGTCTTTTGTCCCATCTCAGGCAAAAAGATAGTTTTATTGCCTTTTTCTTTGGTAAAGATGGTTTTTATCACATTGGACCAGATCCCGACTGCATTTCATTTTTCGCTAAAGTTGACACTAGGTTGTGTTGTGTTTATACTCAATATAAGTTCGCTTATTCTATCTAAAAGCTTCGAAAACACTTAAGGGTAGTTAACCGCCAGATGTTTGATAATGGTGGGGTATCTTTAGAGATGGCTTCATTTTCAGTATTTGAAACCAACGTTTTCATTTATACTGTGAACAAGTAAAGTGTGAATGTATCACTGAACACTTTGCTGTCTATTAACTTTTATTCGCTGTGTATCACTACACATTCTATCAGTTTATATTAGTTTTCAAATGTATCTAAAGTTCTATTATTTCTACTTAATGTTTTCACTAATATTAAATGATTACTATATAAGTGAGTGTATCACTGAACACTTTGTTAATTTATTATCTTTATTATTTCTATTTAATGTTTTCATTAATATTAAAGAATTATTATATAAGTGAGTGTATCACTGAACACTTTGTTATCTGTTAACTTTTATTAGCTGTGAGTTTGTCACTGAACACTTTAGTTTCTATCGATTTATATTAGTTTTGAGATATATTTAAAGCTCTGTTATTTATATTTAATGTTTTCATTAAAATGAAAAGATTGCTATATAAGTGAACTTTTCACTGAACTTTGTCTTCTATTGATTTTGGCATTTTTGATAAGTATTTAAAGATTACTCAGTTTCTCTTTCTCACAGGATGCTGTTTTGATTATTATCGATATTCAAGTACAATTAAATTAAGTCTGTTAGTGTTCATTTAATATAATATTTGAAACAATGTTTCTTGATTAATGTTTTGATCAATATTAAATGATTTCTATTTAAGTGAATATCCAAACTTTGTTTGAGTATATTGTTAGATATTTTTTTAGACTTTGTTAGATATCCATGGTATTGTCGCGCGCTCTCCCTTCAATACCATGAAGTGGGTAAATGCTGTTTTGCTTTTCTAGTATCTGGAGCGGGTACATCGTGCGCTCTCCCTTTGTACCCATTGCACAACTCAGTACCAGAGGTTACACCGTAGGGTGTAGTTGGATAGTCCATTGTTTTGTTTAGCTCTTTGGGTGGGTATCTCGCGCGCTCTCCCTTGATACCCCGTTCATACCCGAAGCTGGCACTGTTGCGCGTTCTCCCCTCAGTCTCAGGAACAGTACCCAGAATGATAAGTATTATTATTTAGTATTATTCTTATTAGTTTTTTTAAAGTTTATCGCTGAACACTTTGTTTTCTATTAATTGTGAGTTTTTCACTGAACACTATTTTCTATTGATTTTTATTAATGTTGAGATATATGTAAAGCTCATTACTGGAGATCTTTTTCACAGAACACTTTGTTTCGGTTATTGTAATTAGTATTTGAATATTAGGCTAGAATACTTTATTCTATTATTTGTATTTCCTTTTCTCACAGAATACTGTTCTGATTATTGGCAAAAAGTTAAGTATAATTGAACTAAATCTGTTACCATTCATTTTAAATACCGTAAAAAAAGGCGTTTCTTATTTTATGTTTTAATTAATATTAGATTATTTATATTTCAGTCAATATCCAAACTTTGTCTGAGTAGTGGCATCAGCATGTTCATATGATTTGAAATTTAGTTAATATATAGAGATAATATCCATGGTATTGTAACGCATATTTCCCTTACAATATCATAAAGTGGGTAAATGCTGTTTTACTTTTCTAGTATCTGGAGCGGGTGCATTATATAATGAAATTTTATATTTTTTCTCCTTTATTTGGGGGTTTCGCCACTGTCTAAAACTAAAAAAATATCAAAAATACCTGTTCTTATTTAAAGAAAGAATCACTGGGTAAAAACAAAAAACCAAACGGACACAAATTTCTCAGTGATTCTTTTTTGTAATAAATTTGCCTAACGAACAAAATTTTAAAGATATAAAAATGTTATAAAAAAAATTACAAACTTTTAACGGTAACGTTTCGGAGGGTAATCTCCCCCCGTTTTCAAAACTAAACTAAAAAATAAATTATATTAATTTGTAATATATAAAGTAACGAGTGAAAGTAAATATATTTTTTTGTATGTCAACGATACTTACATTGACAACAATGGATTTTCATGACAGTGACATACTACCAAAAAATATATATAGGTAATGTTTACTGTGTGATTGTTTATTGTACTGATTGTGTATTCAAATATTTAAATGTTTTTAATTGTATTCTTTAGAATTGGGAACCATATTGAATTTAAATCTACCGAAGGCATAGCAATACAGTTATTTTTATTTAAATTAATTATAGCGGTTTCTTTTAATCTTCTGTATTTTGTTACCGATTCTTTTAATACCGTTTTGGAATTATTTCAATTGATTTTATGACCCGATTCCCATGCGTGTTGACAAATTCTAGATTTATTAAAATCGCCCTTTCTAAGAAGGTTTTTATGCTCTTTTACTCTGACGGTCTAGATGTCTCACCTATATAGAATTTGCCACATTCGCAGGGAATCTTATAAACCACATTTTTGGTATTTTGTTGTATATTGTTTGGTTTAGTCTTTGTTAATAGAGATCTAAGAGTATTTTTTGTTTTAAATGTCGTTCTTATGTTGTATTTATTTCCTACTCTTTTAATTGTGTCAGAAATACCGCGGATATAAGGAATTGTGAGGTTGATTGTTTGAGAGCTATTATTATTGTTATATATTAATAACTTGTCTGTTTTGTCTAGTATCAAAATTTTTAAGCGATTTATCTATAAAATTTTTTGGGTAATTGTTTTTTGTTAAAATGTCTTTTATGTGATTTGTTTCTTTTTGTAGTGTATCACTGTCGGTACAAACAAGTTTTGCTCTGTCATATAAACTTTTAATTACTCCTATTTTGACCGATTTTGAGTGATTTGAAAAGAAATTGAGATACCTATCTGTGTTTGTCGGTTTTCTGTAAACTGTAGTTTTTAATTTGTTGTTTTGTTTTATTATTAAAGTGTCGAGGAATGGCAATTTATTCTCCCTCTCCATCTCTAAAGTAAACTTAATTGTAGGCTCTCGAGAATTTATATCTTGTAAAAAAATATTTAAATCGTCAATGCTATGTTGCCATATAGCAAAAATATCATCAACGTACCTAGCCATAATGGCTTTTTAAGAGATTTATTTAATATGTCATTCTCGAGTTCCTCCATAAAGATATTACTCATCAAAGGAGAAAGAGAAGAACCCATTGCCATTCCGAAATTTTGTTGATAATAATCATTTTCTAATTGAAAATATGTGGTTTTTAAGCACAGAGTTAATAATTCGAAAATTGTATTTATGTTTAGTTTAGTGGGGTCTTTTAATGTTGTATCATGTTCTAATCTCTTTCTAACTATTAATAGTGATTTATCAACTGGTACATTAGTAAATAAACTCAGCACGTCAAAACTAACCATTAAATTTTGGTTTGTAATTTTAATGTTCGAAATTTTATCTAAAAAATCTGAAATATTTTTAATATATGAATTTGTTCTACCCGAAAGTGGATTTAAAATGTTTAATAAAAATTTTCCTAGTTTATAACATGGGGAATCTATACTACTAACTATAGGGCGAAGTGGTATATTAGTTTTGTGTATTTTTGGTAGACCATAGAAATGAGGTGGTTTACTATAATGTGGTGTAAGTTGTGATCTTTCTAGATCTGTAAATTCACGTTTGTGTTTATATAATGTATTGTAAATTTGTCTCTCTAATTTTAATGTTGGATCTGTAGGCATTTTAGTGTAATTTCCCTCATCAATTAAAGTTTTAATTTTGTTATTATATTCTGTAGTGTCCAGAATAACTGTGGCGTTACCTTTGTCTGATGGCAATATATTAATAGATGTATCTTTTTTTAATTTATCTATAGCTAACCTTTCCTCATGGTATAAATTTGATTTGATTTTAAATTGTTTTTCTAAGATAAGTTTTAACCTAATTCTGTATTCATTTGCACTTTTCAAAGGTAATTTTTGAGCAACAGACTCTTGTGCCGAAATAAGGTCTAATTTAGGAACATCTTTCAATATAACACTAAAATTTAGGCCGGTCGCGTTGGTGCGGCGGTATGAGCGTCTGCTTTGCCGAATCCGCGCTGGAGCGGTAGCTGGTTCGATTCCAGCGCTCGGATGGTTATTTTTCTTTCTTCTGTCCGTTTATCTTTCCTAAATGTTTGTGATTGTTTCTAGGCAAGAGTGTAAAATCCGACTACGAATTACCCCTCAGTCACGCCAGTTAAAGGCTGGGTAAGGCCGGATGCCTTCTGAGAAGTGTTCTGCGTTGGTCACTCGCCAGTCGGTAGGTTTCCTGATAGACTTATGGGTAGGCACATAACCAAGGGTTTATAGCCCGAGGGGGGTGCTGGCCTGGGTTTGTCGGAAGCTGATGACCGTGGTTCGGAACCCACGTTAAGCTGTAGGTCCAGTCGCTAAATAGCCTAGTTGCTGATGCGCCTCTAACCCAAACACTTTACTTTACTTTTACTAAAATTTAGTCCTTTAGAAAGTACATACTTTTCAGAATTAGATAATATTTTATTTGAAAGGTTAACTACAGTTTTATTAATGAAATTTTTGTCTGTATGTGTATTAATGTATTTTGTATGTGTTCCATGTTTTTCAATAATTAAATTTTTAAATTTCTTAATGTGAGTATTTTTTTGGATATTGAAGTGATATGTGTAACTGGAATAGACGCTATTATAAATGTGATTAAAATCTATTTCAGTTACTTTTTCGTATATTTGTTGTAATGTATTATTAATGTCAATCTTTAATTGTTGTTTGGTGTATATGTAATGTTGGATACAATCCAACATTACATATACATTATACACAAATATATATGCTTCTGTTTGTGTTATAAGGTGTGCGTAAACGTAAACCTTTTGGTATTATGTCATAATCTTTACATTTGTAAAGAAATGTTAAACTGTTTTCAGAATGTTGTAGTTTAATATATTTACTTTCTAAATATCTAAATAAAAAACAAATCTCAGGCCCATACCTGTAATCTAAGTAATGTCTGAATGATTGTGGCGTGTTCATATATTTTTTCTCCTTTATTTGGGTTTTTCGTCACTGTCTAAAACTCAAAAAATATCAAAAATACCTGTTCTTATTTAAAGAAAGAATCAATGGGTAAAAACAAAAAACCAAACGGAGCCAAATTTCTCAGTGATTCTTTTTTGTAATAAATTTGCCTAACGAACAAAATTTTAAAGATATAAAAATGTTATAAAAAAATTTACAAACTTTTAACTTTAACGTTTCGGAGGGTAATCTCCCCCCGTTTTCAAAACTGAACTAAAAATTAGTAACAATCACCCAAAAAAGTTTATCGATAAATCTATTTTTCCCGATTCTAAATAATACAATTAAAAACATTTAAATATTTGAATACACAATCAGTACAATAAACAATCACACAGTAAACATTACCTATATATATTTTTTGGTAGTCTGTCACTGTCATGAAAATCTATAGTTGTCAATGTAAGTATCGTTGACATACAAAAAATATATTTACTTTCATTCGTTACTTTATATATTACAAATTAATATAATTTATTTTTAGTTCAGTTTTGAAAACGGGGGAAGATACCCTCCGAAACGTTAACGTTAAAAGTTTGTACATTTTTTTATAACATTTTTATATCTTTAAAATTTTGTTCGTTAGGCAAATTTATTACAAAAAAGAATCACTGAGAAATTTGTCTCCGTTTGGTTTTTTGTTTTTACCCAGTGATTCTTTCTTTAAATAAGAACAGGTATTTTTGATATTTTTTGAGTTTTAGACAGTGGCGGAAAACCCAAATAAAGGAGAAAAATATATGAACACGCCACAATCATTCAGACATTACTAATGAAATTTTATGTCATGTCATTGTTGTTTTTACACAATTTGTTCAAATATTTTTTCCCCCACTGTAGGAACTTCCGAGATACATTCTCAAAGATAGTGCTCGTTTATGCGTTCTCCCAATTTCGGTTTCCGCGGACGGCAGATTTATTGAATGCAAATATTATTGGCTCATCCAGCACAATATACATAAAATTAATGAATGTTTTAATAAACAAACAATAAATAAATTTACATCCTGCAATTACTAATTAGACAGAATAAGACTTTAAATTAGAAATATACATCAGTATAGTATTTATGTATTCAGTATATATTTTCCCGACACCGGTATCATCTCAAATAAAACGATTTAGAAGGTCTTTTAACATACAAATCTACGAAATATGTCGGTTTAATTTACAGTTTCCGCTCGCTTGTTCCAGTGAATATCCAAACATTGTTTGAGTAGTGGCATCAGCACATTCATAGGATTTATAATTTAATTGCGAAAAATATCTATGATATTATTGCACAGTTTTCCCTTCAATACCATGAAGTGGATAAATGCTGTTTTGCTTTTCTAGCATCTGGAGCGGGAACATCGCGAGTTTGCCCTTTGTACCCATTACACAACTCAGTACTAGAGGTTGCAGCGTAGGGTGTAGTTGGATATCCATTATGTTCTGTTAGCCCTTTGGGTGGGAATCTCGTGTATTTTCCTTTGATACCCCGTTCACACCGGAAACTGGCACTGTTGTGGGTTTTTCCCCTCAGTGCCAGGAACAGTACCCAGTGTGATATTTGATTATTGGCCGATAATATTATCATTGTAGAAGTTATGTAGAACATCTCTATTTGAATCCATGTTGATTGCTATCATGCATTATAACTGAGGTTATAATGAGTATCTCTCATTGAGAATGTGTAACAGTAACAGATAGCAACAAAGTAACAGATAGTAAACAAAGAAAAGTTGAATGGATTCGGAGTGTTCAGAGTTACTCTTATTTTCAGGTATTTAAAACTGCAATGCTTGAAAGCCACCACCATGCTGCTCAAACTCATGTACCCAACTAGCCGCCCAGTTAGAGCAATTCTAGTTAAGCCATCCCCGTTAATATTAGGGAGATATGTATATCTATTTCTATATTAGATATGTTTATTCAAACAAAAAAAAATCCTTTCATTCTTTTGTCGTATCGTTACACTATTATTAGATAGATATGTATATCTTTATCTATACTATATATTTAAAAAAAATATATAATCCTTCCATTTTATTTCACGTGATTTGTATCACGTTCCTTACATACACTTAATTTAAAGATTAAATCATTTTAGTTTTACTGTTTGTCACTACGAATATAAAAACTTTGACTAGTTGCATCATGTTTAACAAAACAACTTGTACACTATGTTTAGTTACTTTTCAATGATGAAATATATATCTAAGTTTGCATATTAGCAGTAAAATTGTTAATGTATGTTAATTAATAAAATATTGAAGTATTCATCGTTCTAATCCAAGGCGCAATTTCTCTATTGCATTTAATATTTCCAGCAAACAAAATAAAATTTTGTCGCTATAGAACCAAGTACAGGATGGTTCAAAAGAAAATTAAATATATTTTATTTAACACGTTTTTTTTGTTTTCTTATTTGACAATAAGAAAAAACGTACTATATGCAAATTGGCAGCTAAATTTTTGGATATTTGTGCTGCGAGTGACGTTAGAAGACAAAGCAATCCACGAACATCAGAATCAGCTCAAAACATCCAACACGTAACGGAAAGTGTCATGAAAGATTCAGCAACATCAACTCTACGACACTCAGCTCAACTGGGAATAAAAAGATGGTCCCTAGAGCGAAGATCTTCATATACATCTGTACAACCTCATGATTTTCATCTGAAATTATAATTTTAATCGTGCTTTCTTAAATCCTACAGATGCACATGAATGCACATTTTAACTTGAATGAATTTATTAATAAACAAAATTCACGTCACTGAGACATAAGAAATATGCAACTAATTCATAAAGGGTCTCTCAATAGTGAGAAAATCCCAGTATGGTGTACAGATTCCGCACAAAGAAGATGGGCAGAATCCTTGTAAACGTGTACTTTAAATAAAAGAGAAGCAATGTTTTGTCTACTTGATCGTAGTAATTATCAATATATAATATAGTTTACACATTTGAACTTTTTTTATATACCTCGAAAGAAATGTATGTAAATATGTTAACCTACCTTCCTTAAACCTAAAAGTTTTAGCAGAAACATTCTATCTCATAATTAAATGGAATTTTCAGTAAACTTTGTTTTTTAAAACTTAATTTTGAAACTAACAATTAAGTATTACAAAATGCCTTATGACTCTAATAACTAAGTATTCGGAATCGATACAGAAAGACCGTAGTCGAACCGTCTACAACAAGTTACAGAATGTCCTCTATGTATTTGCATTTGTAAGTATTGCGAAGGAATTAGGTCTACGACCTGAATTCCTGATGAGGACCGGGTGCCTGCGGTCAGCTGGTTGTGGTAGCACAGGTCGTGATTAACGTCGTTTGTCGCCTCTGGGGCCTGTTGGCACTTATATACTTATTCTAGTCTAAACAAATCCCAAGAGGGTTACATTATGGGTGATAAGAAATTTATCTATTAAGGCTAGTCAGATCCTATGTAACTAGTCACATAGGTCATTGGGATTGCAGGGTGGTTACACAAAATACTCTTGTTTCCTTTGTCCGTGGGACAGCAGGGCTAGAGAGCATCATTATGTAAGAAAAGAATGGCCTATTCGGAACGAGTATATTCCGGGCAAAATGAACATAAAACATGGGTCGTTGGTAGATCCAAAAGACATTAGTATATCCCCCAGCACATTAAATTGGGACTTATGAAAAACTTTATGAAAACGCTAAACAAAAAGAGTGATGCTTTCCTGTATTGTACAAAAAATCTTTCCAAGTATTACAGAAGCAAAACTGAAAGAGGCGATATTTGTTGGCCCACAGATCCATTCAGTTATAAAAGATCCTCAGTTTAAAAGTATTTTATCTGTTAATGAAAAAGCTGTTTGGAAGTGATTCAAAATGGTTGTGGAAGAATTTTGGGAAATAAAAAAAGTAAAAATTAGAAAACTATTGTTGGTGATTTATTGAAAATTATCAACAGATGGGAGTGAACATGGCATTAAAGATTCATTTCTTGCACTCGCATTTGAGTTTTTTCCCTGAAGACTTCAGAAGTATGAGTGACGAACAGAGGGAACATTTTCACCAGGGTTTAAAGATTTTCGAAGAAGTACATCAAAAATTTTGGGATGAAAATATGTTAGGGGATTACTGTTGGTTCATTATAAGAGAAACCAATTCAAAAAACTATAAAAAGAAGGCAAAAGTTAGCCATTGTTTTTAAATTATTCATACTAAGATTTTTGTCCATTTTGAAGTAAATAAATATTTCTAAAAGCAGACAGGAATTTTTTACTATTTTTTCTAGATAACTTTTACCGAAATAAACAATAATAAACAAGCTGCAGCTAGGGTATAAAAACCGTTTAAACTAGTGTTATTAGAGACTCTTCCTTTGGGAAGTAAATATGTTTTACCCTGTTAAAGTTATGATACCGTTATTGAACATCACTTTAGAAACACGCCAGAAAAATGTTCAAATAGATTTTGTTTTACTTCAATTATATATGTATATGTATCTGGAAAGATTTCGTTTCTATTAAAAATTAATTAAACTGACTTTGAAATAACAGTGAAAATTGTTCACTGTTCACCCCTGGCCAAATTAAAGTACAAATTTTGGTCATGAATTATAAAAATATTATAAAAACATTATGAAAAATATATAAAACATTTTCTTTATTTACAATTTATTTAGAACTCATATGTCGTTATTTAAAAAATTATATTATTATATATAAACCTGTTTTATCAACCTTAATGATGGCAATGAAAATATAAACATAATCATACATAAACAAATAGAAGCTGGTCAGCTAAAAATGTCTGTCAAATACTTTTTATTAAGCAGTTAGTTTATTTGAGGTTATTTTCTAAATATAGTCTAATTATTACAGATTCGAAGCAATAGGCACAATAACAAGTGTGGAAAAAGACGTCTCTAGTTGTATGCATTACCATAGCAAAATCGAGTCGGGCAGTAAAAAATTCATCCTCTCCCTTTCCACAGTAGCTAAAATGTTCAAGACCGATTATAATCATGTAAAAAGACTGGAACAACTTGGTCTGACGAAAGAAAAGAAGCTCGTAGCGAAAGAATGCAATCAGTATGGGCACAAAGGAAGGCTAACAAAAACAAAAGCCTCTAACTGTACTTCGCGTGGTCCACCAGGGTCCATACGTGAATAATAATAATAATAATAATATTCATTTATATTGTAGAGTTGTGAGGATGGTTTGTAATTAAAAACGTAAACAAAACAATAAAAAAATAATAATTTACCGAAAATCCTAAAAAATAATTAAACAATAATAATATCAAACAGGCCTAAAAATATATGTATTAAAAAAAGAATATATATATATATATATATATATATATATATATATATATATATATATATATATATATATATATATATATATATATAAAGTTTTTTCACTTCTTTGGAGACCAAACCAATGCTCATTATGGCGGAGATACAGGTTGTTGTGCGTTCCACATGACATTGTGGAACCCAATGGTCGTGGGTTTATAACTCCTAACTACTGTTGTCTCATTGGACGCAGTCCAAAGAAGTCAAAGAACTCCATGTATAAGCCATCCGACGGAGAAGTCGGTGAATATATGGGTTGTTTGATTTCATTAACGTTTCGGTTTATTTTAAAATTGTAAAAAATAATAATTTATTGATAATTGACTGAAAATCCCCAAAAAACAAAAAAAATAATAATACTAAACGGTCAAGAAAATACATATAATAAAATTTATATATATATATATATATATATATATATATATATATATATATATATATATATATATATATATATATATATATATATCTTATAAGTGTTCGGTTTCTTTGCTAGCTTATACTTGCAAATTAAACCAATCTATAGTTAGATCTATTAAGAGATCTAGCCAAATTTCAATTTAAGAATTAGGTTTAAGGTTTTTTATAAAAGGTTTTATATATAAAAGGTTTTTTGACTTCTTTGGACACCAAACCAATGCTCATTATGGCGGAGATGCAGGTTGTGCGTTCCACATAAGATTGTGGAACCCAACGGTCGTGGGTGTATAACTCCTGACTACTGTTGTCTCATTGGACGCGGTTTAAAGAAGTCAAAAGACTCAATGTATAAGCCATCTAACGAGAAGTCGGCGAAAATATGGGTTGTTTGATTGTGGAAAGGAACCAATTCTTAGCGAGAGAGCATATGTCGGTACCCTGATGAGTCTAACCACCACCAGACGAAACATGTACCCTCCAATGTAAGGGATGGGTGGGACTTCCTCCCGGTCAAGCAACTAACCAGTGCTCATATATATATATATATATATATATATATATATATATATATATATATATATATATATATATATATATATATATATATATATATATATACATATATAACCCTTGGTTACCCACAGAGTATTCATATCTCATACTAGTTATTTATAAACCTGTTCCAGGTTTTTCTTTCTATCTTGTGTAAATCTCTTCGCTTCTGCCCACGTTTTTCCGTTCATTAAAATCCTTTCCACCACTTTGTCCCATGTTTGGTTTGTTCTTTCTCTTTTTCTTTTCTCTTGGGCTCGTTTCCCATACCTTCTGGACTTCTAATATAGGCCATTCTGTAGAGATGTCCCCACTATCCAAGTTGTCCTCGTTCTATATATTCCTCTATGTATTCTTTGTTCAAATCTTCTCTAATCTTTTCATTTTTAATTCTGCCCTTTCTTATTACTCTTCTTAGGTTTTTGATCTTAACTGTTCTTATTTTACTTTTTTCATGTTCAGTAAGCACCCGGGACATACATCCATTTATCATATATATGCGATGTGCAAATTATATCTAAATCAGTGTCCTATTCGCCAAACTTATATGGCACGTGAATTTTATGGTGCACATAATTGCCCAACCGAGCGATGTATTCGCCGAATTATTGTCAAATTCCGAACGCATTTTACTCTTCTCGATATTAAAACAAAAACTGTGCGTTACAAAAAAAAATCCCCGCTGTTGCTGGCAGTGCTGATGAAGATCCAAATTTATTAATTCACCGCCGTTCGCAGGAAGTTGGCCTTTGTTATTCGAGAAAATGTAGTTCCAACAGGACGGCTCCACATATCACATGGCCTACGCACCAATTTATTTATTGAGGGAACAATTCGGTGAGAAAATTACTTTGAGGAACATATGTCCGACTTTTTTTTTTAAACATTAATGCCACTGAATCTTATTTCACATAAAATAAACATTTTCAAGATATCTAATTTGATTCTTGTTTTATTTCAATTTAAAGTTCGGACGCACTAAAAAAATCACTAATAGAACAATTAGAACGATTTTCTGATGTTTTTTGAATTGCCCAATATAAGAATCGGTTTTATAAATTTTAAATCGAACATAAATTATGGTCTCCGATTATCTTTCCGATGTCCTGTAAAAATATGAGTAAATTTTGTTCATGGTTCTTTTTATCCGCTTCATGATCTGCCAGTTTCAATATATCCACCATCTGGGTCAATAACTAGTCAAATAAGCAAAGAATTTTACTGGATGTAATACAAGGGAATATTGATAAATATTTGATCTTAAAAGAGTTCTAGAAGGCAAAAAAATTACGTTAATATTGAAAATATTATCAATATTGAACGTGGGTTAATCCCAGTGAGCCATTAAACAATACCGCAGAATCAAAAATCCACGCCAAAAAGATGTTGCTCTGCATATAGCGGGAACATCTTAGCATCGTGCATTGCGAGTTGCTCCAATACGATCAATCGATCACTGTCGATTATTGTCAGAAGTAACTGTCGTGTGAATTGATGCTTTGGAGGAAAACTTAATATTTTCGTCTCAAAATAGTAGATTTTATCTCATCCGGTGTATTCTCCAGATTTGGCTCCATCGAATTCTCATCTTTTCGGATACTACTTTACCTGATTAATAAACCCTTCATATCTCTTGAAAAAGTCGAACAAAGCTTCAATAACTTTACCACATCAAAACCACAAATATTTCTTCGATCTGAAATTCGACAGTGGCCAAAAAGTTAGCGAAAGTGAAGGAAATTATTTCGAAAATTAATTTTGTACTATTCCTTTCAAAATAAAAGTAAACAGTCATCAACAAAGGTCGGATTTTGTTTGCTTAAACTTAAAAATTCCCGTGTATAGATCAATTTGTAATTCCAAATATATAAATATAAAACAGAAAAAAAAATTCAAGAAAAGAAATTAATCTAAAAGTTATTTTATATAACTAAAAATCCTTTTACGCACTTCTGACGTCAGTACAGCTTTAGGGTTTAAATTTATCTTAATAGAAAGGATGTGATACCGGAACAAAAAAGTCCGAAGGCACAGTGATGCATCTGTAAATTTTATTAAGCCGGAAACATTACTCACCATTTTTCCTTCAAGTCTGACAATGTTTCTATAAAAAAATTAAATTTATCACTCTCGATTCACATATTAGCACTGGTCTCATTCAATTGCGATTATTCTCTACCTATTTTTCAGTGTCTTTATCGATAAGAAGGCAGAACGCGTCAAGCGAATGATAACGACTGCTCGAAGGACCAAAATAAAATTGCCGCCGATAAATCGCTATCACGAAACGTTTAAACAATGTTTTAAAATACCGACAGGTGCCGAGTGGTAAATACGCCTGAAGGGGAATTTAAAATGCAAAACTCCCGATAGATGTCATCTCGTTTACCGATAAGAAACGCTACGTCATTTCTATATGAAGCGAGATAATTTGCTCTTGGTTACGATATTTTTTTATTAGTAATAGTAGCTTTTAAAACATACTCTGATTGGAGCTGGTGATGCAAATATCTTTTAGATGTAAATTCGATAAGAGATTATTAATATGCGTCATTGAATTTGACGTCAAATGTAAAATAATTAATTGATTCTGGGTTTAATTAAATATATAGTTGTATAAGGTTATATATAATTAACAAAATAAATAATTATAACAAACGTAATATGATAACAATTAGTTAGAAAGTGATCATAAAAGCATGAATAGATAGGAAACTTCTGATTTTTTTTGGCAATTTTGGCAGTAACTATGTGTAGTTGCATAATAATCAGTTCCTTCAAGATTTTAAATTTGACATTACTTTTTTTTTTAATTTTTGATATATGTGCAATCTACCTGAAGGTAATAAGCAATTGTTATAATACTCAGGGCAAGGCAACAAGTTGCCAAGCTTAATTTTATCTTAAATTCTATAACTTATCTCTAAGGGATCAGAGTGTTTTAGTCACTGCGTCTGTTGGCCATTATCCAGGAGGCTGAATGCATGACAGTTGGGGTGCACCCAAGTCGCGATAGATACCAGGTCTGTAAATATGAAACTGGAATTTGCCCATAGATGGCCCTAGCTGTCAATGTAGTTACCATCAAACCGCTTCATTGGTGTCATTTCCTTGTTGACATCTGACAACGATTTTCAAGTCAAAAGAATATAAGCTTCATACAGCAGCATAGTTTGAAATAGTGTTGAACATGTGGAATCTTGTGTCTGGAAACTACGATTTACGGACAGCATTGATTTGCTTTAGCATTTGAAGAAAACTGCTGAAGAATCGAATCGAATCGAATGCTTGTCGAAGCTTATGCTGAGCTGCGCATGCTCTTGGTAAATCACAGTGCTTTAAGTGGTTTAAATAATTCAAAAATGGCAATTTGGACGTGAGAAACGACGAAGATGACCAGAAAAACCACCAAAAAAGTTGAAGACAGCGAATTGCAAGCATTGTTGGATGAGGATGACGCTCAAACGCAACAACAACTCGCAGATCAATTTAATGTGACACGAGAAGCCGTCTTTATATGTTTGAAAGATCCAGAAGATGGGAAAATGACTTCCATATGAAGTGAATAAAAGACAGCAGTAAAACAGAAAAACCACTTGCGAAATGTTGCTGGCCATGTACAAAAGAAAGTCATTTCTCCATCGAATTGTGACTGGCGATGAAAAGTGGATATATTTTGAGAATCCTAAGCGTAAAAGATCATCGGTAACTCCAGGTGAACCATCGACATCGACTGCAAGGCCAAATTACTATGGACGGAAGACAATGCTCTGTGTTTGGTCGGATCAGAAAGATGTGATCTATTATGAGCTGCTAAAACCTGTTAATACTAAACGCTACCGACAACAAATGATCGATTTGAATCAAGTTTTGTGTGAAAAACGACCACAATATCAAAAAAGGCAACACAAAGTGTTTTTGCTTCATGATAATGCACCATCCCACACAGAAAAACGGTCAAGGAAACAATTGAGGCGTTTGATATGCACTTGCCGAGCAGCGCTTCATTTCTTACGAAAATGGCTCGATGACTGGTTTCCCTCAAAAGAGCAACAGCTTTTTTTAACGTGGCATCCACAAATTGTCAGACGGCAGAAGAATGTATAGCTAGCAGCGGTCAATACTTCGAATAAAATATTTTGTTTATCATTTTCATACAATAAACGTGTATTTTCTATACGAATATTCCGGTATCATACTTACATACCTGGTATTTTGCAATCGCGCACTTGACTTCTAGCACAGCCTTTATGTTTAGATTCGGGTGTAAAGAAGAAAGCCTGATTCGGTGGTCTATTTGGCACGAACCAAGGACCATCAATAATTATTCTCAGGGTTTTGGACTGGAATCTTTGAAGCATATCTATATTGGACACAGTCGCAGTACCTCACAGTGGTATGCCGTAATTGCATACAGGTTTGAGGATCGATTTGTAGATGGTTAATTTATTAAATAACAATAGCTTGGATTTTCTACCAGTTAAAGTAAAGTTAAAGTACAGTTTGGATAATTTTAAGCCAAGTTGCTTCCTCTTCGTAAAAATGTTATTTCCAGTTTAGTCTTCAATTAAGTCACAAGATATTGGAATTTTTGGAAAACTATGGAAACTATGGATATATTATATATAACTCCTGATTTTGATTTGATGATGATTTGACAGCAAAAAATATCTGTTCAAGTATTATAGCAATATATGACAGTATGGTGTAGGAAATTTGGACTTAAGTTTGTTAAGATTGTATGGTAATCTTAGGTACCACACTCTATCGAAGGCTTGCATAACATCCAAGAATGCAGTCGAGCAGTATTTTTTATCATCAAAAGCGTTATTGTTCGATTGCTGTGTGTTTTTCACGAAATCCGAACTAGTGTGCTGGAACGATATTCAGTTCGGCTTCAGTCACAACAGCACAATATTTTGTTAAATTTTTATCAGTGGCGGCTCGTGAGGGAAAGCGTGGGGCGTCGCCTTATACTCATTTATCACAGTAAACAATTTTTCAGAGCAAAACACCATATTTTATTTCCGTTCAGTTTATTTCCTTTAACTCAATGGATTTCAATAGCACGAAATGTATAAAGTAGAAAGGGGAAAGCAAAAAAATATCTTCAGCAGGACTATTTTCTTCTACGCCCTCCCACTTTAAAAAGACACGAGCCGCCACTGATTTTTATATACTTTATGTCAAAAAATAAATAAGCTAAGATTAATATCTAAAAATTGCCACTATATTTAAAATTGTATATATAACAATTGTTTCGACACACTGTGCCTTTTTCAAATAGAATTTATGGTAAACTAACAGTGAGAAAAGTAATTATAGACTCAACTCACTAATAACTAGACTCAACGTCTAGGAGGGTAATATAGTCATAACGTCTAGAAGTAAATAGTAGGTATTTTCAGAATTTTATCATATTAGCTTTCTTAATAGATAGGTACGCACACGCCCGTCCTCCCTGATTGTCTTAATGCTCCTCATTTGCATCCGCCTCCATGGAAAGTCCCAGCGCCCACTGAGGGGCGGTACCACCCCCTTTTTGAAACCCTTGGTGTACACTAGTAGCTCTTTTTTATTTTCTATAAATTTTCAAAACAATCCAACATACCTTAAAATTACGTCTTTAATTTTCTCTAAAAACATTAAACAATAGCATAAAAATACTATTAACCTGAATAGATAATGGCTTTATATTTCCATGAACGATATCACATGAATGCCATAAATATTGACGCATATATTTTTAAAAACACACCTTTAAAATATAACGATCTATAATTGCATTATCAAAATTACCTCATAAATAATGATAACAATATATTGTTTGTTACTATGTACTGGTAAAGTAGCAATATAAAATAGAAAAATATCGCTGGAAGAGCTTTGAATATATTATTCAAAAATTAACATTCTATTTTTACATTCTTTTTGAACTTGACTGAAATTCAACACGGGTGTGGGACGATCGTTAGTTTTTAATTCAACTTTCTCCTCCAAACTTAAATTAATCATTATTAACTGTTTTAAATCATACACCTTCATGTTTGCAATTAAAAGTTGATTATTTTTATTTATAAAATACTACTCAGTGTGTACACACGTAGCAAATCCCAAATCAAAACAAGTATATGCGAAGCGAACGAAATATGCGACGCAAGACATATATAACGATCCGTACGCGTCAAATCAGCGTATAAAACTAATTACGATACGCTCGGTCGCAGAGAATCTACGTCCAAATTGCATACTTTAGAAAGCAGTTAAACCCCCGAATTCTGGCAACCAACATAACATGTAACGCCAACGACGTGAAAAGATGGCGTGGGGTATGGTTCCTAGAGCTAACGTTCGACAACGGATATAAAAATTGTGGCAAGAGGATGGAATTTTTATCCGCATTATTTGGTGTGATGGGTCGACAGACGTTATTCTACATTTGGAGATTATAATTTTTAATAATACCTTAAAATGAGTTTAAGGAAAGAAACTGAACAGAAATAAAATATGGTGTTTTGCTCTGAAAAATTGTTTACTGTGATAAATACTGGAGCGACGGCGCCCCAAGTAAGAAACCCTTGTAAGAAACCCTATATAAATAAAATTAATTTTAGATTATGCAGCCTATTTAGTCGTACAACTCTTATATAGTGCGGTTCAAAATACATCGTTGATCGAATCAACAACTCCTGTCGTAACGAAACCCGGCAAAGTCGCAAAAAAGGTAAACAGGGCCGGGCCTAATAAAATAAAAAGTAAAAAATATAACAATAATTTTATTTCTGGTTTAGTAGTTTCGAAATATTTTACTTTAGTTCGCATTCTTTTCTTAAACAGTGCAGTTTTATAATTTCGATGGCATTTTTTATTATTTCAAATATGCTGAAAATGTGGCGTTCTTGGCAGGATAATAATCATAGTGCCTCCGGTAGTGTTAATTTTAAAAGAAAATATTTATCGTCCAATGCTAAGCAAGTTGTTAAAAATGTGTATGTTTCTTTATTGAATAGGGGGCTTAATGTAAATGCAGCCGCAGCAGAAACGTCTTCATTCACGAAAACGACATTGTCAACAATTAAAGATGTTGTGACGAAGCCAATTAAAGCCAAAAAATTTCGTGGTGATTCCGGTAAAAATAAATGTGTTGACAAAAGCGACAAAAACTGTGCCTGCATTGCATTCATTGTAACAGCGACTAAGGAAAGATGAAACCAACAAAGATGAAACCAGCAGCAGAATAAATTATTAGCATTAATAAAAACCAGCATTAATAAAAGACAAATATTAATGGAATCACAATGATTACGACGATGGCAGTTTGACTTCGTAAAAAAAATATACATATTAGAAAATCGTCCCATTATCTACCTAAACAAGGTTCGATACACATGAGACGCCAGTAAAAGGATGGGTAAATATATCAAAAAAGAAAAGTTGGATAAATTAGATTAACCATGTTATTAAAATAGAAGATTCCTATGTATCATTTACTAATAATATAAAACTACTTATTATTATTGCAGATCAAAGTGACAGTGAGAGTGAAACCGAATTAAATGTATAATTAAATTTAAGTTATAATTGTTATTGTAATAATAAATAAATTAATTTATTTATTCATTTTTAATGTACTAATAAATTCAAAATACACAAACCAATAAACAATGTTTTAGTCATACATAATAATAATAATTTAATAATATTTTATTTTTTCCAAAATTATTCAGAAATTAAAACACTCCGACTCTGGCGCCTTTGAAATTTATTGGAGCAATTAACATTTTGCCGAAAGGCAAGGAAATATCTTGAACCAAACTATACTTAAATGTTTTCTCTATCTCCAGCCATTATCAAGATATCACCCGATATCGCAATATTGGGACGCCCTGTATAAAAATAAAAATAAAAATTGGATAATTTAAGTAAACATAGTTTTAATAACGTAATAGTTTACTGAAAAAAAACAAAAACTTGATTCTGTTCTTTTTTGCAAATGTGCGTATTAATTCTCTATACGAACACGTCTCGACAATTATCTAACTGTATATATCTCATCGTAAAACTGATAAAACAGTATCGACCAGATAATTCTAACCAGGTGAACAAAGTGATACTCTGAGCGTGACCAATCACACAGGATGTCCGCGATATTCGTCATGTGATGGTTTTGAAAAAAACACCAGTTGTGCAGTGGTCTGTGGTACATCGTCGCCTCTTTTAACATTAGTATAATTTTATTCCATCTATTTAAAATAAATCCATTCGTAGTGTAAAAATTGTTGTTGAACAAACATGAATGATAAGGAGCCTGTGATAACATCTCAGGATTTACCGATGACATTTATAGTAAAATATCTGGGTAAGATTCCGCTAATTTTTTTGTTAATAATATTTAGTTAGTGCAAAAGTTCCTTCAATTTTTTTGAGAAAAATTATGTTTACTAAAAAGTATATTTAATCAATATAATATGTACCGTTGTATTCGATGACCTTTCTCCATCTCTCCGGTAGCTGCATAATCCCGCGCTCATAGAAGTTCTGAGGTTTCTGGCTAAAGATCCGATGCAAGTCCTCCAAGAAAGTAGTTTTAGAAACTTTTTATCATATAAACTGTTTTGAAGCGATCTAAATAAATAAAAGTCGAGGGACGCAAAGTCGGAAGAATACGGTGCATAGACCAAAACTTCCCAGTCAAGTCGCACAAGTGAGTGTCGGGTGGTCACAATTAATGGTCTGGTTTTCAAGCAACAGCTTATCGATTATCTACCAATCACCAAATACATGGCATTACTTTCTACATCGATCTCTTAGTCTTACAGTATTATACACTTGTAACCACCTGCTGTGTAAATGCTTCGATTTCGTTGCGTTTCAATTAAGAATCGCAAGCAGAAGTTCGGTCTTTCAAACTTTCTCGGTTAACTCAAACTGCACCCAAACATTTGCCTTACTAGCCAGTGCAAGTTGACGTAATCGCTTTGACAATGTTGAGTGGTTTATTCCAAGAATTTCTCCGATCTCTCGAGTTCTCCTATAATCACATCATCATCATCATTATGATCATCATCATCATGATCACATTATCAGTATCGGCCGGTCATCCAGAAAGTAGTGTATTGTGAGGATTTACATTTCTTTCTATTTCTGATATATGCATGGGAAGGATAAATCTATAAAACAATAAAAAAGTATGAAATTAAAAATTAAGTAATCTTTAAAACAAAAAAAGTTTGTACTATTTTTTCGACATTTTTATCCCAAAAAACAGTTTATTCACACGAAATCTTTAAAACTTTAGGTATATCCTTCTAATAATGATATAGAAAACAGCCTCCCAAGATGTCAGCCAAATCAATCAATAACTTTTTAAGTTACAGAGCGAGCAGTTTTTGAAAACACAGTTTCGAGATAATCGCATTTAAAGTTTTAGTACGATAAAACGATCAGTTTTAGTGACTTACCGATGAATCAGCGATCCCATGTGCATATAATAGAACTTCAGCCTCTTCGAAAAGGTGGTTCTTCAACCTCCTGCTGTTTTCGGGCTGTACGAGGTCCTTTTGTCTCGGAAAGACTCCTCCGGTTGTCTCGTTACTCGTCCCTCATCGGTGGTTTCAGCGAAAATTTTAGCATAGGTGCCAATAATTATACTTGCACTATACACACAAATACACTTGCACAATCTCTTGTATTTGGCCCGAAACTTTCTCCGTGTTTATCAGTAAAATGATTATTAAATGACGGTTTGTAGAATTTTTTCCAGCGATATTATATAAAAACCTAAAAAAGATATCTTAAATAATATAAAAAGCACAGAAATGTCTATACATCGTATTAAAACAATCATTTTATTTATATAAACAATGTTAAATTATTATATTTATAAAAAAAAAGTAAAAAATTAGACCTACTAGAAATATTGAAAATAAAAATATTCTTAAGAAATGGTCATATAATAACCACAAATGACCAACTAAATTTCCATAACACCCCGGTAATAGATAAGATCATATTGTAATTGAATAGATCGGTTTTTACCTACCGAAATTTACAGCTCACCATCTAAGGTTTGGATGCGCAGTAGTCTAACGGCCTAAGATCATTTGAAGCAGTGCATTCGTCGTGCTAACATCGGTTTAGTACTGTACATTCGCAGAAGTCTTCGTTATCTGTCTCTGTTAGACAGCGACAAAGTCACTTTTTCTAAGATGCTAATTAAGTTATCTGGGTCGCGATATGCGGGCTTCGGCGCGCTCGACTGTATGTGCTATAACTCCGTAAATATTTAATATGTTTGTTTTTCCTCTTGTCAATATACTCTCAATATAGTATTGAGATGTCAATTTTCGAAATATGAAAAAAAATCGATTTTCTGAAATTTCTAAAGGGATTTCCCCCCTTAAGCGTTTAAATTTAAGTCTTTAATCACAACTCGAAACTAACTTTTTTCCATATTTCTAAATAAACAAAAGTTTCTTCAATCTTCAATTCTTCAATCAAGAATAAGAATGGAACCATATTTATATCCTAAACATTTATATCCTAAAATATTATGTAATCTCCTCTCACATGCTATACACTTATTCTAAAATTTTTAAAGTCTTCGAAACAGTTTTTATACTATATTTCTAGTGTTTCCTTCGAAGTGGGCAGCGAATTGTTTTGAATGATTTCTATCGACTTAAAATAGCATCCAAATAGTGGTCTCTGCTATCGAGGAAACAGGAAAATGTCACTCGGTGCCATATCTGGTGAATATGACGTTTGTGCAACGGCATTATTATTACGGTATGCGATGGTGCTTTATCATGGTGCAAAAACCATAAATTGTTTTGTCACAAATCTGAACGTTTCTTTTTCGAAAAGAGGTAATTCTAAAATATAATTCTTTATTAACTATTTTTCCAGTCCAGAACTCTTTGTTCAATCTACAATACCACGATAAACGAAAAAAAAAGTAACGACCGGCTTTGAGGTGTTTTTTTCGGCGTTCATCTTCAGGATCATACGCGTTTGATTGCTGAGCTATTTCTGGATCATAAGCATACATCCGTGTCTCATCACCAGTAATTATGCACTTCAAAATGTCATCCAAATAAAACATATCGTCAGCAATTTCAACACGGCGATGTTCAACACGGCGAAAACATGCGCAATATGAAAAGACGTGCTATTTTCAGGGCAAGATTAGATATACGAGACACGACTAAATTGTTCTTCAAAACTAACTGAATTCATCAAGATGAAAGTTCAGTAACATCTACAATATATCTTAATTTACAAGATCCTTGATTTTAATTTTTTTCTTTACTGGTTCACGTGAAAGGTCTTCCGGATCAAAATTGATCTGTAACTACTTCTCTATATAGGTCATCGGTTTACAGAGTTCTATGGCACCTTCCATTTCCTAATCCTCATTCTTCTCTAAGTAATGTCTGAATGATTGTGGCGTGTTCATATATTTTTTTCCTTTATTTGGGTTTTTCGCTACTATCTAAAACTCAAAAAATACCTGTTCCTATGTAAAGAAAGAATCACTGGGTAAAAACAAAAAACCAAACGGAGACAAATTTCTCAGTGATTCTTTTTTGAAATAAATTTGCCTAACGAACAAAATTTTAAAGATATAAAAATGTTATAAAAATTTTTTACAAACTTTTAACGTTAATGTTTCGAAGGGTCCTCTCCCCCCGTTTTCAAAACTAAACTAAAAAATAAATTATATTAATTTGTAATATATAAAGCAACGAGTGAAAGTAAATATATTTTTTTGTGTATGTCAATAGTAACATACTACCAAAAAATATATATAAGTAATGTTTACTGTGTGATTGTTTATTGTACTGATTGTGTATTTAAATGTGTTTAATTGTATTCTTTAGAATCGGAACCATATTAAATTTAAATCTACCGAAGGCATAGCAATACAGTTATTTTTATTTAAATTAATTATAGCGGTTTTTTTAATCTTCTTTATTTTGTTACCGATTCTTTTAATACCGTTTTAGAATTATTCCAATTGATTTTATGAGCCGATTCCCATGCTTGTTGACCAATTCTATATTTATTAAACACGCCCTTTCTAAGAAGGTTTTTTACTCTTTTACTCTAACATCTAACGGTCTAGATGTCTCACCTATATAGAATTTGCCACATTCGCAGAGAATTTTATAAAGCACATTTTTGGTATTTTGTTGTATATTGTTTGGTTTAGTCTTTGTTAATAGAGATCTAAGAATATTTTTTGTTTTAAATGTCGTTCTCACGTTGTATTTCTTTTCTACTCTTTTAATTGTGTCAGAAATACCGCGGATATAAGGAATTGTGAGGTTAATTGTTTGAGAGTTATTATTATTGTTATTAATAACTTGTCTGCATTTATAAAATTTTTTGGGTAATTGTTTTTTATTAAAATGTCTTTTATGTGATTTGTTTCTTTTTGTAGTGTATCACTGTCGGTACAAACAAGTTTTACTCTGTCATACAAACTTTTAATTACTCCTATTTTGACCGATTTTGAGTGATTTGAAAAGAAATTGAGATACCTATCTGTGTGTGTCGGTTTTCTATAAACTGTAGTTTTTAATGTCTTGTTTTGTTTAAATATTAAAGTGTCGAAGAATAGCAATTTATTTTAATGTACGAAATTTTATCTAAAAAATCTGAAGTATTTTTAATATATGAATTTGTTCTACAGGAAAGTGGATTTAAAATGTTTAATAAAAATTTTGCTAGTTTATAACATGGGGAATCTATACTACTAATTATAGGGCGAAGTGGTATATTAATTTTGTGTATTTTTGGTGGAGCATAGAAATGAGGTGGTTTACTTTAATGTGGTGTGTAATAAAAATAATAAATCTAGTAATTCGCATTTGTGTTTATATAATGTATTGTAAATATAATGTATAATGTATTGTAATATATATATATATATATATATATATATATATATATATATATATATATATATATATATATATATAATATATATATATTTATATAATATAATATATATTTATAAATATATTATATATATTTATATATAATATATATATTTATATATATATATATATATATATATATATATATATATATATATATATATATATATATATATATATATATATATAATATATATATTTTTGATATTTTTTGAGTTTTAGTTAGTGGCGAAAAACCCAAATAAAGGAAGAAAACTCATTCTTCTCTGTCTTTCCATAATTCTTATAGCAATTCCGTTTCTTCGTCGATTCGGTCACCCCAGCTTTTCTTTTGCCTTTACCTCCTTCTTCTCCCTTGTGATGTATATGTCATGATTTCTTTTGATTTGGTTTAATTCTTACTATATGTTTGACAACCATTGTTTCTTGATTTTTTTTAATTTCCTTCTATTTTTGCCCCCGGCCGTCTCCAGAAATCCATTTTGATTTTTACAAGAGTTGCTATTTATGTATCCAGAATTAGCAACAATGGTGGTGACATACACATCGTAAAATTTGATATTATTGACTGTATACATACTCAGAACGTTTTATCATACGGGTGCTATTTCTGTTGTTTAGTAACTCGAAAATTTAATTTCAGCGAAAAAATGGGATTAACTGGTGAGTTGATTTACTATAACTTTCGACGTCAATTTTCTCAACATCATTGCATCGATCAACTCACTTTTGACGATGAAGCACTTACTAAAACCGCTGTATATCAATGGTTTAATGAATTCAATCGTGGCCGTCGTTCGCTCACGAACCAATTTAAAGAAGGTCGTCCGAAATCGATTGTTGTGCCAGAAAAATATCAACACTGTACGCGATCTGACAAAGCAATATCGTCATGTGACATACCGTGAGATTAAGGCATCCCTGAGCATTAGTATGACAATCATACACAAAATTTTACATGAACATTTAGACTTGAATAGATATATAATAATATATAGATATTTGTACATGAATAGATATTTGTTGGCCATGATATTAGCAAAAAAAAATGTGATATACTTTCTTAATGCCGTTTTTCGAGATCTATCCAACAAAAGAAAGTTTATGAAAATCGGTCCAACAATAAAAATTTTAAGGGGTATTAATTCCTTATCCTGGTCACACTGTATAATTTTTATACATATTTAAAATTAAAAATGTTAAGTACTACTGTTCAAGCTATATAAAAAAAGTTTACAAGTGGCACAAGGACATTAATGCTGGAACGGCAACCCTTTACTAAGCTTTGCTATACTGACAAAGCAGTACTTTACAATCAACTGAGAAAGCTATTCCAAAACTGTTTGAACAGTGCCAGAATTATCAATAAAGAGTTTAATTTGACCCACACAACCGTTCATCAGATTTTGGCCAATGACTGCGGGATGAACAAAATTTGCGAGAAAATGGTTCCGTAAAATCGTAAAAAGGACAACAGGAAGGAAACATATTTTGACTTTTTGGAATGAACTGAAAATGACACTACCCGGAAACAAAACGTCAGAGCCAGCAATGATACACTACAATCTCATCACCGCCTAAAACACAAGAATGTGCAAATCTAAGATCAAATGCATGTAATTTGATTTTTTAATAGCTGAGGAATGGTCCTTAAAAGATTTATGTATCAAAGCCAAACTGTAAAGCATCATTTTTACCGGTAAAAAGATTCTTGAAAGACTTCGAAAAAGGGTCGTTCGCCATACTTGAGTCCTTGTTACTTTTTCGTTTTCTGAAGATTGAAAATTTGTCCGTTACGTTGTTACGATAAAACAATTTTGTACTTTGTTTATCACCTTTATTTGTAAATTTGTGTGACTATAGTTTCGTAATACAATGTTACATTCTCCAACACTACTTTAAAACTAAGGTATTACAGCTGTTTGTCCTATGTACCTAATTTTAAACTTTTATTGAGGTTAATTTTTTACAACATTTTAAATAGTGGTGAATTTCGGAGATCTGTCTGATCACTTCATAGCTGTCTAGCGGGGTCTTTATTATATTTATAAATTTCAATCACTTCTAAAATATTCAATTTTTTGCTATTTGACGCTGTATGTCAAATTTTTAAATTTGTAATCTCGGAAAATATATGTCCGGTATCTAAGAAATCGCAAAATTAGAGTTTTGTTTCTTTAATATGTGTGTGCCGGCCGCGGTGGTCAGGTGGGTAGTCGAATGCCTGGCTATCCAAAGGTAGCTAGTTCGATTCCAGCGCTCGCATGGGTGTTTTCTTTTAATTCTTCTGTCCGTCTTACTTCCTACCCTACACACACATATATATACACTCACCTTACACACACACGCCCACACATATCTACACCTAAATGTCTGTGATTGTTTCCAGGCAAGAGTGTAAAATCCGACAACGAATTACCCCTCAGTCATGCCAGTTAAAGGCTGGGTAAGGCCGGATGCCTTCTGAAAAGTGTTCTACGTTGGTCACTCGCCAGACGGTAGGTTTCCCGATAGACTTATGGATACATACATAGCCAAGGGTTTATAGCCTGAGGGGGTGCTGGCCTGGGTTTGTCGGTAGCTGATGATCGTGGTTCGGAACCCACGTTAAGCTGTAAACCATTTCCTTTCCTTTTCTATAATATCTACACAGATTTGTGTTCTTTGAAGCTGGTCTGAAAATTTCGGACGGTTTGTTCCACAACAACTGCAACTGTGCAACTTGACATATAAACTCCAGATTTTGTAATTTGTAATGTTTTATCTTTGGTATTAAAAAATAATTTACTAGTTGACCACAGGGTTATAAACATTATCTGCAAATTATGTTTCCTCAAAGAGCGAGCTATTTGTTCTGAAATTAGACCGTAATTTTACAGTATTTTTATCATTTGTTTGTTTTACTTTTGGGTATACTTGATGAATTAGTAATTGTTTCCATTTTTATTTATTAAGTATCTATTTTTTTTTCATTGAACCCGTTATTTTGTGCTATTAGTTTTATTTTTTGCAGGTCTATTTTTCTATTATTTTCGATAGTAGAATTGTGAAAGCTCGGTAGACCATAGACTTATATGCTGCATATTTATATATAATGGGATGGATTGATTGTTTTGTAATTGTTATATCTGAATATGTGGGTTTTCTATAGATATTATATTCTGGTTTATTATTTTGTTTGGATATTGAAAAATCCAGAAAATTATTGATTTGATTTTGTACTTTTTAAAGTGTTAATTTTATTTTTGGATGGATACTATTTAAATGCTTTAATGTTTCTTCTATTTGTCTGTCGTTTCCGGTAAAATAAAACAAAATTTCATCTACATATCTAAACCAAAACAATATATTTTTTCTTTTACCCGTATTTAAAAAAAATATTTTTCAAGATTGACAGATACTGTTCTGATAATAAAGGACTTAGTGGAGAACCAATTTCTAGACCATCCTTGTGTTTATAAGAAGCGCTTGAAAATTGAAAATAATTTTCATTAATGCATAAGTTAAAGAGTTGTAAAATATCTTGTTTAATATTTGGATTGATGTTATTTTTTATGAGTAAATTATCTGTTAATTGTAAGCAATATTTATTCGGAATATTCGAAAACATATTGCTAAACTAGGAAACATAATTTGCAAATAGTGTTTAAAACCCCCCAGTCAACCAGTAAATGACTTTATAATGTATAATATATAACAAAGTATAATATTGTTTTATTCGATTGAAAATTCACCTGAAATGACACCATATTGGTACATTGGAGAATATTGAATAGGCGGTAACCGACCAATTGAATTGAATCCCAGTATCTGAGTTCCAAAAAAAAAAAAATTAATAATAAAAAAACCATCTTCACCGATGTGTGGTTTTCCAATGTAACTACTTTGAAGGACTACTTTGAAGGACACAATGTACAATGTAGAATTGTAATTTCAATTAAAATGTTATATAAAAGCATTCTCATTATTTTTTTACAAGCCTCGTAATTCATTGTTGTTAGGCTGTTATTTTTCAAATTTAATGAAATTAAAACGAAAGCATAGAGAAGATGCGTTTCTTACTTTTCCGTTATCAAATATTCGATAATGGAATTATATTTATAATTAAGAACTGATACATTTTTAATCTATTTTAAAAAGATTTCAGAGAATTATGTCAATATGAGATTAAATACTAAAACCACCTATAAAAATAAATGACATCTATACGAAATAATGATGATACATTTATAATTCCTATTTCATAGAAAGAATATATTTAATGAGAGGTGGGGAAAATATTTTCTGTTGTAACAAAGACATGGATTTACTTGAAGTTTTATATACCAGTTGTCCCATTAAGGATGGATCGCGGCCGTATCTTGAAAACTATTTATCCCACACCTTTGGGGAAAAAAATTGTACTAAAAACGATCATGAGAAATTCACCAAAAATATTTTTAAGCTTCTAAAACGACCGCAAGAGGGCGTGACGAGCTAAACATTTTTAAAAATCTTTTTTTTTGTATTTTCTAGTGTTAACCGAGTAAGAAAAATTCTCAGTTATAATTAGCAAACTGTCTCCTACAACTTTGTTTTATGACATTTTGTCGTAATTTCACGAATAGAGGGGCGGGCGGGAGTTTTACCTATTTAGATAAAAAGTCGTCTAATGTCCGTTTGCCTAAACCGATTTTCCTCAATTTGGATTCATTTAAAAGGCAATTGCTGGGACAATCAGATAATCTGGGAGATAAATTATTTAGTTTATAAATGAAACCGCGAGGTGGCGTTACATTCAACAATAGCTTTTTGAAGTTTTGTTCAGTTTTTTCAAATGGAATGGTACAGCTTTTATTATATAGCTAGAAAGGTAATTTAAAGAGGAATCATCCAGTGAAAACGATATCTCTGACATATCAAGAGATATTTCGATTTTTCTGAAAAAATCAGTTATTATTTCACTACAACCTGCATTAAGTTAAAAAAATATTAACCTAATATTTGCCTTCCTTCACACTTTACCCAGGCTTAGGACTGGTCCAAATTCTTCGTGCCATATTAATTTGGAGCGTGTTAAAGGCCAACGGGCCAACAACGAAGATAATAATAATAACAGTCAAATAAAATTAACAGCACAACAGTCTAATAATTAATAGAATCTGAACTTTAACGCCTTTCTAAATGTTCAAAATGCCTTCCATCCTTAGAAATACAAAGATTTATTTTTCGACGAGTACTAAAAACGGGAGCTTCAATTTCCGCTCTTGAAATGCTGGTTATTGAATTTTGAATTCTTTCAATCATGTTTTCTCGTGTGGTAGGACAAGTTTGAAAAACAAGGTCTTTTAGTCTTCCCCACAAGTAAAAATCGAGGACTGTCAAATCCGGTGAGCGCGCCGGCCACGAAAATAAACTACCCCGTCCTATCCAACGGTTTGGAAACGAAGTATCCAAGAAGCTTCGAACCACCTGCGAGAAGTGGGCAGGGCATCCATCATGCTGGTACCACATTTGTCTTCTTGTTTCCAACGAAACATCTTCCATTAATTCTGGCAGTCCATTTTGTAAAAAATTTAAATATATTTCACTATTCAAATGTCAATTAAAAATAAAGGGATCAAGAATTTTGTCTCCCAAAACACAACACCATACGTTCACACTCCATCTATTTTGGTGGTTGATTTCTAACATCTAGTGTGGATTAGCAACTGCCCAGTAGTGCATATTATGTAAGTTAACACCTCCATCACTGCTAAAAGTAGCTTCATCAGTTGTTAGTATGCGTTTTAAGAATTGTTTATTTCCACTACACATAGTTTATTTTATATTATTTTTTAAATAAAATTGTTGCGGTTGCGATTGCGACCTAAATATTAAGACCAATTTTTAACTTAATATTACGGTAAAAATTAAAACTAACTGATATTTTTCAGAAAAATCGAAATATATGTTGACATGTCAGAGATATCGATTTCGGGTTTTCAGAACCGAGACTGGACGATTCCTCTTTAAATTACCTTTCTTGCCATGTAGTAAAAGCTGTACCATTCCATTTGAAAAAACTTAACAAAACTTCAAAAAATCTATTGTTGAATGTAACGCCACCTCGCGGTTTCATTTATAAACTAAATAATTTATCTCCCAGATTATCTGATTGTCCCAGCAATTGCCTTTTAAATGAATCCAAATTGAGGAAAATCGGTTAAGGCAAACGGCCATTAGACGACTTTTTATCTCATTAGGTAACCCCCCCCCCCCCCTCTATTCGTGAAATTACGATAAAATGTCATAAAACAAAGTTGTAGGAGACAGTTTGCTAATTATAACTGAGAATTTTTCTTACTCGGTTAACACTTGAAAATACAAAAAAAAAATATTTTTAAAATGTTTAGCTCGTCACGCCCTCTTGCGGTCGTTTTAGAAGCTTAAAAATATTTTTGGTGAATTTCTCATGATCATTTTTAGTACAATTTTTTTCCCCCAAAGCTGTGGGATAAATAGCTTTCAAGATACAGCCGCGATCCATCCTTAATGGGACACCTGGTACGTAGACTGATCAAGAAGTGTCTAGCCTGATTCATAGATAGCAATATTAATTGGAAAAAAAACGTGTAATAAAGTATTAATTTTTTCTTAGGAACACGCTACCATTTTAATTCTTTATAACTTTTAAATGAAATAAGACAACATTTATTTTCTATAATATGTTTATTTCGTGTTAATTAATTTTTGAAAATCATGTTAATCATATGTGACCCATTAGCTGCAATGTAACTCTGTGCCCTTTTTAACACATTTTCAGATAATTCTTTTCAGAACTTTTGTCAACATATCTGGAGTTAATGTAACGATTTCAGCACGGATGTTGTCCTTGAGTTGTGCGGTTTAAAGCTTTTTTAGGTATATCTTTTCCTTGCAAAATTCCCATTACAAATTAATCCAGAGCCGTCAAATTAAATCATTTTGTATAAAAATTGTCAACTTGATCGAAATGGTTTTGGTGGCATTACAATATTCTAATCGCTTATTATTGTCTGTGGTCAACAAATCTTAAATAATTTGAATCTTATGAGGTATATCCACACGTTCAACTTTTGATTGTCAAGACGCAAACATGTGTTGAAAGGTTAGACACATGCGCTGTTGAACGGGAGGCAGGCAAGAACGCAAAGAAAAATCATGATGCACGAATAGACGCAGAGGTAACGCACCATTCTTAATATAATCTACAAGTTTTTTGCAATAGTTTACAAATTTAATTTATTGTCAAGTAATTTAATTTAATTATATATTCAAGAAAAAAAAATTAATATATAATTTTGAAAGAACTTTTTTTGTCATCAGGACAAAACGAAATCACAGAAGAAATGCTAAAATATATAGAAGAAATAGCAAAAGAATGATTATCGTTACTAAATGATATCACAATAGAGAAGAAAGTACCAACAAACTGGAATATTGATATAATATTGCCCTTGTTTAAAATAGGGGATATCAAAGAATGTTAAAACTACAGCAATCACACTAACAAGTTTACCTGAAATAATATTTATCAGAATAATAGAGAATAGGGTGAGAGAAAAATTACAAGCAACATTAGAGGAACCACAGCATGGTTTTAGAAAGTGTAGAAGCACACAAGATCTGATATTGATAATTAGACAACTAAGAGAAAAACTGTTAAGAAAAGAAACTGAAATCCATATGTGTCGTGTTTTATTGACCTGAAAAAAAGCATTTGATAGAGTAAAAAGAAGGGATGTCTAAACAAGTCTACAGGGAACAGTATTAAAAGAGGGAGTAATTGAAATTTTCAAGGCCTTATTCAACAACAAGTATAAAGTAAGAACGCAAAAACAGATTAAGGAAAAATTAAAACAATGTCAACACGAGAATTACTGTTCGCTGATGATATGGTCCTAATGGCAGGATCAGAAGAAAAACTACAACATAACTTAACGATATATAACGAAGAGCTAGGAAAGGTAAACATGGAAATAAATATAAAATATAAAATATAAAAATAAAAGATAATGGAAAAATGAACGGTGAAATTAATGAAAAAAAGGGAAAAACAGACCGACCAACTCTACAACACCCTAAAAACAATATTCCAAGGAAAAGGAGAGATACCGAAAGAGGTAAAAGCGCAGGTGCATCAGAAAGTAGTGAGACCATCAATAATCCACGGCAGCGAATCTTGGACCTTAACAAAGAGAGACAAAAATAGAATTACAACTGCCCAAATGAGATACCTAGGCAAAATAGAGGGACTTACATCCTTCTTCCCCCATCCGCCACCCAAAGCGCCAGCAAGCGTCTCCCAGTACCGGGGGCCTTTTTCTGGCCTTAAGCCGTCATCAGCTGGGCTCAAGCTGAACGCGTGGAGAGCAGATGAAGGGAATGACTAAAGCCATGACCATATAAATCGGCCATGTCAAATGGCGGCTGCAATCACATGCAACTCTGCCATTCTATGGCAAAGGGCCGCGACAGACAAACTGTGCGGGACCGTTCGTGACCCGTCTAACCTTGGGTAAGTACCAGGTATGTTCAAAAATAATGATGAAGTGAGCTCGAGGAGAAAGATATTCAAAACAAAGAAAATACACCCGCACTCCACGTTGGTGCTTTGTCATCGACCGTCTACGACCAGTAAAGAAGATAGCGTGTCGTTGTATATTCTAACTCTCATTTTTCCACACTTTTCTTCTACATAGGCTGCGAAAGTCAAACAATGAATATAAAAAAGGGGACTTCAAATAAATTTCAAGAAAATCAAATCCATGTAGATGGTGTAGAGAAAAGATACTTAAACTTAGATGACAGAGGTAGTGTAAGGACCTTCCAAAGCTCTAAATACCTTGGAACAATTATATCCAATATACTTATCTTCACTTCCACTTAGAAGTGAAAAGGAAATAAAACATAGAGCTATAAAAGGCAGGTAAATAAGATCAAACAAAAGCTATATAAGAATATAGTAGAAAGCATAGCACTATATGAAGCACAGGTGTGGAAAGTGTCTGATACACAGAGATTGAGGGGTGTGGAAATGCACTTTGGCGACGCAACTGTGATAAGACACTTATAGATAAAGTCAGAAACGAAAGAATAAGGAAAGAAATGGGAATACCCTTTCACATAATAAACGACAATTGTATGAGGCTCCGGGTAATAAGGATATTTTTGCCCAAATACACGTTAAGTTACAACAATTAAATTATTTCTTTAATATAAATTTCAACACTTTCACTGCATTCTTTCGGCATGTATTTATTCATAATGAAACTTGCAATTAATATTCTCATGTGAAACAATTAATACTAACTTAGTAAATGTATTAAATGAAGTCAATATTTTTTCCTTCTTCTTCTCCTTCCTCAGGTGCTACAGCTCATCGAAAACCCTTGATCTCCTTCAGCCTTCGCCTCCATCTAGATCTGCAGCTGCCAGTTTTTAATATGCAGTAGTTCACCGCTTTTAGTATTCAGCTTGTGCCCCGTCCCATCTGAGCCGCTAAACCTTCACATAATTTACAACATCCAGAGCTTTGTACAATTGGGTTTTTGAATAAAATATAATTATCAATTTTTTTACTTTATTTAAAACTTTATTATAAATAATATTGATAATCGATGCGAGAAACTTGTTAAACATTTATTACAATTAATTATGAATGAATTAAAATCTACGTGACTGCGAACGCGACGTGATTTGCTGCCATGTTTGTGACGTCCTACTAGTAAAGTGTTTTCACGTCAGTAGTAGTAAAAGGACGTGTATGTCCAGAACAGTTCAAGTAGTTCAGAGTCAAGCTTATCAAACTCAACAAGTTCAGAGTAAAGCTTATAATATACATGTAATGCTTATAAAAAATAATATAAATAATAATTACAAAAACAAAACACATACATACTGTTTAAATCACTAATTTTATTTCAATAACAAATACACTGTTAAATATACATAAAACTTCCCCCAACTAGGATGATATGGATAATAAATTACAGTCGATTATAATTTGTAAACTACATTAATAATCAATTCAGAATATATATATATATATATATATATATATATATATATATATATATATATATATATATATATATATATATATATATATATATATATATATATATATATAGTGACCCCTTTGTGGATCAGACCTTGACGTGGTAAAGGGGGGTTTGAGTAGGGCAATGAAGCTTTGAGCTATACCGTCTGGAGTCTATGCTCCTGGGAGGGTCACCCCTGGCGGACAGGTCAAGGCGGAGGCCTCAGACTAACATGATCCAAAATCTGCCAACCAGCATTGGACCAGCGTGGCAGATTACGGTGCATACCTTCAACATGGTATTTCAATATGTTGAAATATGACAGTACAACCTCAAACACGGCCCTCATTCCCCGGAGACCATGGGGCAACTACCTACGGCAGCGGGAAGACCTGCCCCACAAGGCAGAGGGTGCTAAGAATCACCGGGTTAGATCAGGCTGCCATTGGACTTTTGACATTGCAACGTTAAATATACGGACTATGAAAACAGAGGCCCGATTGCAAGAACTGTTAATCGAACTTGACAACATACATTGGGATATTATTGGGCTCTGTGAAACACGAAGAAAGGATGAAGAGTTAATCAAACTGGAACCAACTGGACACGTACTCTACACTCGAGGTACGGAAAATGGCCGATGGGGCGGAATTGGATTCCTCATCAATCGAAACCTGAAGGACAGTGTGGTAAAATTTGAAAGTACATCCGACCGATTAGCCTAATGCGTCATTCAGCCGAATAAAAAGTTTAGGCTTCAAATCGTCCAAGCTTATGCACCAACTATAAGCCATAAAGGTGAGGAAATTGAGGAATTTTATGATGATGTGGCCCAGTTTTTATACAAGGAGAAATGTAGGTACAAAATCCTGATGGGTGATTTTAATGCCAGAATTGGAACAACAAGAACAGACGAAAATGCAACTGGCCCATATGGAACTGGTGAGCGAAACAATAGAGGTGACAAATTAGTTGATTTTGCTGAAAGACAAGAACTATATATTATGAATTTATTCTATAAGAAAAATATCAGCAGAAAATGGACATGGAAAAGTCAATCAGGGCTCACAAGCGAAATTGACTACATCATGACCAACGATAAAACAATATTTACCAATTGTACTGCCCTTAACAATTTTAATGTTGGAAGTGACCACCGAATGGTACGAGCAAGGGTTCGGATTGACTGTCGAAAAGAGCGCGAAAGAATGGTAAGATCAAAGAAGGGCAAGGTGGATTCTGGAAAACTGCTGGAGAGAGGAAGCGATTTTGAGATTGCTTTTTCAAACCGGTTTGCTGCGTTACAAGATCCAGAGGAGGGGGAAATATCAGTTCAATATGAAGAAATCGCCAACAATGTACTTCAAACGGCTATTTCAATAGCACAAGAAGAAAAATGTATCAAACAAACAAAAATCTCCAGTGAGACCATTGATTTAATGAAGAAACGGCGAGCAATGAGAAATGCAGGTAGTCCTTTTGGCAGGGTCGAGTACACTGAGCTCTGCAAAACTATAAGAAAACGTATCAGAGAGGACACGCGCCGATTCAATATGCAGCTAGTGCAAAAAACCCTGGAAGAAAACAAAGGAATTAAAAAAGCTAAACAGAAGCTGAGAAACAAAAGAACGCAAATATATGCTTTAAAGCGTGAGGATGGCACAGTGTGCAGGGCGCGTACCCAAATGTTAAAGATTGTCAGAAGGTTTTATTCCCAGTTATATGAAGATCAGAGCCAGTCAGGCACAGCAATACCCACGGAAGAACAATATATAATGCCAGATATCCTAGTGGAGGAAGTAACAAATGCTATAGAATTGATGAAGAACGGCAAGGCTCCAGGAAAGGATAGTGTAACTGTCGAAATGCTAAAAGCTGGTGGTCGGACGTTACATAAAACACTGGCAAAATTATACTCAAAATGCCTCAAAGAACAAAAAGTACCTGACTTATGGAAAAATGCAGAAGTGATCCTTTTACACAAAAAAGGAGCACAGGAAGATTTAAAGAACTACCGTCCAATAAGCCTCCTATCAGTGATGTACAAAATTTTCACTAAGATAATTTCTAAAAGAATATTAAAAAAACTGAATGCCGCACAACCAAGAGAACAAGCAGGATTCAGAAGTGGATTCAGTACAATGGATCACATCCAGGTTGTCCAGCAGGTCATAGAAAGGCACAACGAATACACCATGCCACTGTGCTTGGCTTTTATCGACTACGAAAAAGCATTTGATTCCATCTCAAAGCATGCGGTAATGGATGTACTGCTTAGCCAAGGTGTAGAGAGAGCCTATGTAAAGCCTATTTAACGATTTTTACATTCTCAAACACTACTATCAAACTTTTTTAAAGTTTTAGAGTAGTGTTTGAGAATGTAAAATCGTTTTACGAAACTATAGTCACACAAATTTTGTTTAAAAATAATAGTTATAGATAACAAAGTAAAAAAATGTTTTATTCCTTTTTTACTATCATATACGATTACCTTCCAAATTGGTAATCGAATTTTGTTCTTGTCTATTCGCGTTTTCTTGAATATTGTTATTCGTATCCTACAATATAGACGATCCTGTAGGGTTTTCTCACTGTTACTACCCTCGGTTGTGTTGTAGAGATTCTTTGCGGACACCCAGGAATATTCCTTCTTATAAATTTGGCACGTTAATTTGTTTTCCCTGCATGAATTAAATAATATAAATAAAAATTATAAAAACGAATGCAAAAAACAAAAGGAACCAGTGGCGACTCGTGGGTTTTTAAAGTGGAAAGAATAAATAGAAGAAAATAGTGCTGCTGAAGATTTTTTTTTGCTTTCCCCTTCCTCCTTTTTACTTTTCGTACTATTGGAACCCAAGAACCAAGAATACACGAGGTGAACCAGGAAAATGAGTTAAAGGAATGAAACTGAACGGAAATAAAATATGGTGTTTTACTCTGAAAAAATTTTTACTGTGATTAAATGATAGAGCGGCTTTGTCCCAAGTCTATTTTCAAATCAATAGCAAACCAATAAATGCAGTCAAAGATATAAGTTAAACCTATTGAACAATGACTAAGATCGATAAATTGTTTTATTTACCTGAGACTCGGATTATCTTCGGAACGAACGTGAAAGAAAATTTCGGTGTAACTTCCGAATCATTCCGAGCCGACCCGATATTGGCTTTCGTTACTATTGTGAAGTCACATGTTTTTTTTCGGGAACTGTCAGCACGTCATCGGTACAAAGTTTAAAAATGTATTTTCAAATTGATATAATTTTTTAATGATAAGAAAAAAAATAAAAATAGTTTTATTATAAAAGTTATATATGATTTTTTCATTTATGACAAAAAACATTGTTCAAAATCCCAATTGCTTGAGTTCGAAATTATACCTGATCTTTCAGTCTTCATTATCATTCACAATACCATAAAGTCTTCTGATTACTCTTCTTTCAAACCCTGCAAGCATCTCTTCTGTTTTTCTTTTTTGTAAGGGTTCACGTCGCAGCCATAAGTGCCTAGAGACCGAATGAATGTTTTGTAGATCTTAACTTTTGTGTTTCTTTTATACAAGTTTAATACTAATAATACTAATAAAGAAAATATACAGCAAAACGAACGTAACATTTGATCAGTCCTGGATTAGTTTGAACCTAAAGTAAAAAAAGCGTGTGTGTACTTATATATGCACGTAAGAAGATTTACTTCTTTGGCGTAATTAATAAAACAAAACAAGTCTTGATAAAAGGTGATAGTATCATACTTTTAAAAAGAAAATAATGAATTATGTGTTACATCGGCGCGCGCAACTTCGTCCACCCGCTAAAAATTCACTCTGATCTGTTTTCCAAATGCGCCATAAGAAGTATAACTTCAAAAATGTTGAAATAACTCCATCGAAACAGATGCCATGGAACGAATAAAGAAGAAGACAAGCATGCGCATGATCGTAGATTTTTTATGGAAAATATCAGGAAGCATATAATAAAAACTAATACAAATATTTCACGAACAAATCTCGTTGACAGATCTAGGGGAAATTTTACTTATATTTTGTTGGTGACAAATGATACCACCTTTAAATAATTCAACATAAAAAAATTAAAGTTCCTATGTTTAATAGCAAAGTAGTTAGCGAATAGCGAAGTTAGTCTGAAAAGTTTCCAGCCTAGCACAGAAACAAGTTTTTTTTTTGTAAAATTAGGTTTTATTTCTCAACATAGTCTCCTTGAAATTCTATAGACTTTTCCCAGCGATGCTCTCATCTCTTTAATCTGTCCAAATAGTAGTTATTATTTTGTTCTGTAAAATAGTCGTTTACGAATGTAATGGAGAAAACAATCGCTTGGAACCAGATCTGGTAAATACGGTGGATGATTAATCAATTCCAATCCGAATTCGTAAATTTTTGCCATGAGTTTGAATAATCAAAGTATCTCTGCCCTTTCTAGTTTAAATATTCGTAAGTCTAAAGTCCCAGCTAGCATTCCTCATAATCTAAATAATGCCGATGATATTAATAAATACTTTGTCTCTGTCTTTGAATCAAGCTATCCATCAATTACTACTCTAAATTTTTATAACACTCATAAAAAATGATGCCTTTAGTTTCACTTTTAAACCAATCAACATATCTGATTTATTCATCTTTGGCAATAGATTTAATGCTAAAGGATCTGATGGTTTGACTCTGCAGTTGATAAAACTATGCATACCTGCTCTTGACAAGTATTTATGTCATATTATAATCTGTTTGGTGTGTGGCTTTTTCCCTTCAGTGTGGAAAGAGGCTCTTGTAATTCCTCTTCCTAAAAAATCTAATCCGTCTGAGCTTGGCGATCTACAACCAATAAGACCTACTATCTTTCTGAAAAACGCCGTGTATAACCAAACTAATGAGTTTTTAAGTAATGTTAATATACTTTCTGCTACTCAATTTGATTTTAGAAAGGGCTATAGTACGGAAACTTCCTTGCTTTCTCTGTGTGATGATGTTTGTCGTGCTATGGATGATGAAAAAACGACCGCTCTTCTTTGTTGGATTTTAGTAAGGCATTTGATACAGTTAATCATGCTCTATTGATTGCTAAATGTGAATATATTGGCTTTAACGAACCATCACTTAACTTTCTTTATATGTACTTGAGCAATCGTACTCAAACAACAAAAAAAAATTAAATAACCTGTTATCGTCAAGCTTGAATACAATTTCTGCTTGACATTGCTTTTCTTAATTTACGCCTTCGATTTACAGATAGTTATTGTAAATTGTAATCCACATTTTTTGCGGATGACACACAACTGTATAAGGAGTTCGTGTGCGATGATTATGAACGTGCAGCCAAAATCATTAATGAAGATCTTTACATCTCTGCATTCTCGGCAAAACATTACCTACATTTGAACCCTACCAAATCTAAAGCTATAATTTTAGCTCAAATAAGAAATGGCAGCTTCTGGGTTCTCAAATAAATCTATACATTAATCAGCAAAAAATCCAAATTGTAAATTGCGCAAAAATTTTAGGTTTATTTGTTGACGAAAGGTTAAGCTTTTGTGAACATATAACTTATTTGACACAACAAAGTTATGCTAGCCTAAAACTTTTGTACTCTGCTAGAGATGTTCTATCCTTTAACATGAAAACGACACTATGTGAAAGTGTTTTATCAAAATTACGTTACTGTATCACTGTGTATTTTCCTTGCAGGGATGTCGTAACCCGCTACTGTCTCCAGAAGATATAAAATTCCTGTTGATATTTTGTATGTGGTTTGCGCAAGTATGATCACATTTCGGGAAAAATGACTGATTTAGGGTGGTTAAAGATGGACTTTTTTTTTTAATATTGCAAATTATCGAGTATTGAACGTTTAATGATTACGTCCTCTCCACTTTGCCTTAGGAATAAATTGGATTTTCGCCGAGTTATTCATGATTCTTATTTTCGACACAGTGCCGTTCTTATGGTGTCACGTTATAGCACAGCCTCTACTATGCTGCTAAATTGTTTAACTCTCTAAGTAGAGATTTGAGATGTCATTTAATCAATTCTTCTATTGGAACCTTTGATGTGAAACACTAAACTTGAAGAAATTTACCACTAAACACCAAATCACTTTTTTCGAACTGTTCGACGCACGTTTCGCTAACCATGTTAACATCATCAGGTGATGTTTTTAGATCAGAAGATCAGGAGAAGATTAAATCATCTCCTGATGATGTTAACTTGGTTAGCGAAACGTGCGTCGAGCAGTTCAAAAACAGTGATTTGATGTTTAGTGGTAAATCTCTTCAAGTTTAATGTCATTTAATGTTCTACAGAAAGCACGTCAGATTTAAATTAAAAAATTTCTGCTATCAGCTCAGAGATAGAGCCTTGTATGTTATTTTATGATTATCTTCATTTTTCATCGATGAATTTTAGTTATTTTTCTTGTTATTTATTATTACTTGTTTTTGTTTGTGTGTTTTCTTTTCGCATATACGTTGTTATTATTTGTATTTTCATCTGCAGAATGTTAGTTTATATTTATATACCTTATGTAAGCCTAGTATTATTTATTGTAATTGGTTTCTGGACCCGGGTTGAATATGTATGGCTCGTTGAGCTAGATTGCGACCTATCCATTAAAATTTAATTAACGAATAAAGGCATTACTGTAGAATCTCAGCTCACGCTGGCCGGTATTCCAATGCCAAGATGAAAAAGCAATTCAGCTCCTCTCACCCCAGCATAATATCTTACGAACAATGTGACACGTCTGCAAGAGCACGGCACGCTGTCCCACTATGGCAATCGATCTCGAGATCCCGAGGCTCTCGAGGTTCTTTGAAAATCTCTTACTTATCAGGCCTTCGGCGGATATAACGAAGGGCACTACATCTACCTTACTCAGTTTCCACTGGTTCTTCAAGTCGTATGCCAGATTTTCATACTTTGTGGATTTTTCTATCTCAGTTTTTCTAATGTTGTGAGATAGTGGCACTGCGATGTCAATTATAAAAGCCCTCTTGTCCTTTTTGTTGATTAGAACAATATCCGGCCTGTTATAATCAACCGTTCGATCAGTAGTGATTGGTCTGTCCCAGTAAAGAATGGTATCGTATGATTCAAGTACAGGAGAAGGCGAGTACTTATAATATGGAGGAGGTGCATTTTCTAATAACGAGTATTTTTTTGCAATTTGTTGATGTATAATTTTTGCCAGCTGATTATGCCGTCCTAAATAAGCATTAGGAGCAAGGGCCGGGCAACCGCCAATAAGGTGCTCAATTGTTTCCCCCAAAGTACCGCATTTCCTGCACTTATCGACTACGTCCAAATGCAGTATGTGCTTTTCATAGTTTTTTGTTCTTGTTACCCTATCTTGAATAGATATCGCGAAACCTTCTGTTTCTGGGTACAAGAGTCCATGGGTCAGCCACTTCAGAGACAATTGTTCGTCAATGATGTCATCTTCGAGTGACTTAGGAAACCTTTCGTGCAATGTTTGTCCTTTCCATTCTCGAACACAGTCCGTGAGTGTTGTTCTGCTATCAATACGATTTTGTTTATTTAGGTTCAGTGGGGTGAAACCCCGATCCTCATTTGCAACCAATTTCATTAACGTACTGTTTGAATCAAGGAAGTGTTTTCTCATTCTATTTTCTTGATTGAGACAGAGATTTTTTACGTTTACAAGGCCTCTACCCCCCAACTTTCTTGGGATGTATAGTCTTTTCGTAGATGAGTTTGGATGCAGGCATCGGAACTTTGTCAATGTTCGGCGCGTCAACCTATCGAGTTCATCAAGGTCAGTTTCTGACCATTTAACTATGCCAAAAGAATATGTCAGAGTTGGCACCGCCCAACCGTTGATCGCTCTAATGAGGTTTCCTCCGTTCAGTTTGGTGTTTAAAAGTTTTGTAAGTCTCTTTTGGTATAGAGTGGAAAAGTCCTTCTTTAACTGGTTATGATCAAGTTTATGCTTTTGGGGTATTCCTAAATATTTATAGGATTCTTCTGGTGCTAGTTGTTGTATGTTACAAAGTGTTGAATGTTGACTCTGAACCTTTCCCTTCTGTATACTAATGGTAGAGCATTTGTCCAGTCCGAATGACATTCTGATATCCCTACTGAATGTTTCAACCGTTTTTATCAATGAGTTTAATTTTTCTCTAGTTTCTCCATATAATTTAAGGTCATCCATATATAGTAGATGAGAGAGCTTTCTTGGATTCCTCATGTTAAGTTTATATCCAATATTGCTGTTGTTGAGTAGTGTGGACAAAGGGTTCAATGCTAAACAGAACCAAATTGGAGAAAGGGAATCTCCCTGAAAAATTCCCCTCTCGATATTTGTAGCAGTAATGCATTGTTGGCCGACAAAAAGATTCGTTTTCCACTTCCCCATCAGGCACTTTAAAGAATTAATAATCTGGGGGCTAATTTTATAGAAATTCAGAACCTCAACCAGCCAATCGTGAGGGACGCTATCGAATGCTTTCTTGTAGTCTATATAGCAGATATTTAAGTTGCGTTTTCTTTTTCGCGCTTGCTCAAGAACTACAGCATCGATCGTCAATTGTTCCTTGCAGCCCATACTTGGTCTTATACATCCTTTCTGTTCTTCTTCAAAAATGTTGTTTTTATCACAATGTTGGTAAATTTTTTCATTGAGTAGGGCTGTGAACAGTTTATATAACACTGACAGACATGTGATTGGTCTGTAGTTATTGGGTTGCTTAACGTCCCCTTTTTTGAACAGTAGGTATGTATTGCCCTCCATTAGAAAGTCAGGGAAAGTGTCTGGATTTATTAAAACCTCTTTAAATGCATTTGCAAGTAAAGGCATTTATTATTATAATTATTATTAGGCCGTTTATTATTGAGGCCGTTTTTTGCCCAAATTCTACCTTCAAATTGTCAAATAATAATGCATAGTATGTCGCTGTTATTATTTTTCCGTTTTCAAGAGAGTCGATTAACACAGCTCCATGACTATAACAAAAAACAGTCGCCATCACTTTCCCGGCCGATGGAACTGTCTTCGCCTTTTTTGGATTCGATTCATCCTTCGCAGTCCACTGTTTGGACTATGCCTGCCCAAAATTTCACAATGGCAAATAATAGTGCAGAGTCGCCGTAAACAGCACCTATCTCAACTTTGATTGATTTTGCGTGGGCGTATTGCAACACGTTGCGCGTATTGCAATTGTTGGGCCTTACAAATGCAACAATTTAATAACGTCTCGACATTCGATTTTTTTCATCTTTACAAAAATACTAATATCGACTCAAATAAATTGTTGTTAACCACAACTAAGCATCTAATATGACTGAAATTTTGAAGGTTATTTTTCAACGCATTCGTAGTTATATTATTAGAATATTCTTAAGGAGTACCATCGTATTTGAAATAGATTTTTATTTTAGGAAATCACCCAGCTAAAGGATTATGGGGTATAAAACATACAAGAAAACCAGTCGATTACCTAGTAGCAGAAGCTAAAGCTTTACCAGCTGGGACAATTTTACCTATTGTGGAAGTAGAAGTATCCAGAGATGGATTTTCATTCACTGAAGTTCGAGGGAAGATAGCCAGAGGAGAACCCCACCAATTCACAGTTGAAGTTATTTCATATGGTGTACAGGATCTAGTTTATACCAGAGTATTTAGTATGATCATTGTCGCAGACGAAAGCCTAAAAAGTGGTAAGAAATACCCAAATATTTACCGATTTACGAAAAGAAAGTTGCGATTTATTAAGAAATGATAATAAATACAAACAATTTTTTTTACTACAATAAATTTTCAATTTTCAAATTTGTAATCTCGGGAAATATATGTCCGGTATCTATGAAATGGTTCGCAAAATTAGAGTGTTGTTTCTTTAATATGTATGCAGATTTATGTTCTTTGTATCTGGTCTGAATATTTCTGCCGGTTTGTCCAACATAGTACTTACTGCACTATCACCTACTGTTTTATCTTTGGCATTAAAATTTAATTTACCGGTTGACTGGGTGGTTTTAAACGCTATTTGCAAATTATGTTTCCTCAAAGAGCGAGCTATTTGTTCTGAAATTGGACCGAAATATGAAATTTTACAGTACTTTTTATCATTTGTTTGTTTTACTTTTGGATATACTTATAAGCCGTTATGTTGTGCTATTAGTTTTATTTTTAGCAGTTCTATTTTTCTATAATTTTCAGATAGTGGAATTGTGAAAGCTCGGTGGATCATTGACTTATATGCAGTATATTTATGTGTAATGGGGTGGATTGATTGTTTTATAATTGTTATATCTGAGTATGTGGGTTTTTTTATAGATATTAAATTCTAGTTTATTATTTTGTTTGGATATTGAAAAGTCCAGAATATTTATGGTTTGATTTTGTTCTTTTTCTAGTGTAAATTTTATTTTTGGATTGATACTCTTTAAATGCTTTAATGTTCCTTCTATTTGTCTGTCATTTCCAGTATAATAAACCAAAATGTCGTCTACATATCTAAACCAAAACAATATATTTTTTGCTTTATCCGTTTTTAAAAAATTATGTACTGTTTATGTCAAACTTGGAACATAACTGTGCATGTTTGAAAGTAATATAACCGTCTTTCCTTTCTTCGGAACGTATAATGCTAAAGTTGTATGGTTTTTGTTGAAAACCAAATAAACTTGTGCATATATTTCCTTGCGCAATATCGTAATCACATAGATTACAACTAAAAATCTTTGTAAAAAATGTTTGCACTTGTAATCATGGTAGATTAGGAAAAATAGAAATTTATTAATTGGAACACATATTTCTTATCACAATATGTTTGTGAACTAGCCCATAACAACGAAATAAATCATTCTGATTTACTCCATTGAACCTACTAATCAGTTTCTAGCTTTTAGTTATATAGAAAATTATGATAAATGGAATTTTAGTGTTTCAAAAATATTTTTCAGATTCGAATGTACTCATGAATCAATAATAATTAATCAAAAAGATTATTTTTTAATTTAGTTTAAAACTGGCATGTTTTGAATCAATTTTATATGAGTCAAATGTTTGTCTCTCAATGGTCACACTAGTGGATCTAAGTCATGGATTATTTGGAATTAATTCCTAATAAATTCTTCTTACCGATGCCTCAAAGGAAATAATCCAACCATGCCAAATCCTCAGATCTCCCTCTCTGATTTAATATATAAACACCTTTTTAAGGAAAGTATATACGAAGTGTAAATTAGTGAGATTGGTGGTGTAACGTTCGATCTAGCATCACTGTTAACTTCCCCCTTTTAGAAACGGGGACAGGTATTCAGTAAGAATTTAAACTCTCTAGAGTCACTTGGTAGTCAGTAGCAATTCTTTTGAAATGGATTTCTCAATTGCGTTCTGAAAGTGAATGACAACAACAAGTTTTGTTTACGGAAACAGCGTTTTGTCAGGAATCCAGATTTTCAAGTGGTTTAACGGATCTTCGGGAAGCTGAGACTCGATTGAAGATAAACCTGACATATTTCACAGGATCAAAAGGACAAAGGACAGATTTTCTTCGGCCTTAATTCATTGATCAAAATGTAATGAGCAATTATGTGAGTCAAATTTAAATATTCCGCAATCATTCTGATCGTCAACCAACGATCAGAAAGCATAAGATTCCGAATTCTGTGGTCATTTTCGTCATTTCTTTACAAATTTTTCTTACATTTTAACTCTCATTGTCTTATTTGTATATTTTTCTTTGTTTTCTTGTTAGAGTTTTCCATCCTTAATTAAATGTCTAATTTTCTCTAATAGACTTATACGCATTAGTATATATAAACAGATAAAACGTCTGTATTTTTCACAGTTAAAACTACTCTACTGTTGAAGTCACCACCCTGATTTAATCTAATTCTAAAACTAAACTATTTGTTCTATTTATATGAGAACCCGCTGACCTACTACCTGATTGCTAACCTACTACCTAGTAATCATACTACCTACCTAATGACGCGTGTAAAAAAAAGGATACAACAAAAAAGAAAAAAAGGGGAAGAGGAGAACAAAAGAAAGAAAAAAGAACATTAATAATTGAAAAAGTTGACTGAACCGAATATGTCCTTTATCCCTGTTGATGATTTCGTTGCATTTTTCTATTTAAATACATTCAAATGCATCCAAAGCCTTATTGTTATTCGCACTTTTAACCACTCTTAAATTATTAATGTCTATATTGTGGTCATGTTCGATTGCATGCTAGGCAACACAAGATTTTTCATTTCTCCTATATCTAATGTGGACAATGTGTTCTTTATATCTCGTTAATATGGATCTTTTTGTTTGCCCAATATACCTTCGATCACAGTCTTGATACCTAATGTTGATCTACTTTATCCTTTGAATTACCCAGGACTTATCTTAATTTATTATATGGTTTGTACACAATGTTAGGGTCCTCTTTTTTCAAAATTTTGTCTAGTCCTCGTGTTAATTGGGTATCAAATAGTATTAGCATGAATTTATTTTTGCTCTGATCCTTATGTTTTCTAATTAATGTATCTACAATGTTCTTATTATAACCGTTCACTTCGGATACCTCCCTAATTAATTTTAATCCTTTGTTATAATCTTCTTTATTTAAAGGAAAATTAATTAATCTATTTACCATAAAATTTAAACTAACCATCTCATTTTGGAAGCCATGATTCGAATCGTTAGAAATGTATCTCGAAGTGTTGGTGTTTTTTCTAACAATATCAAAATATAACCTATTTTTATTGTTTCTACTTATCAAAACATCTAGAAATGATAAACTATGGTTGTTTTAAAGTTCATGCGTGAATACTATGTTTTGGGATTTACTATTTAAGTTCTTAATAAAATCATCTAAGTTTTCATTTTTTGAATCGAAAATTCCAAAAATGTCATCCACATATCTTAACCATACCTTTGGAAAATAACTGAATTCATTTTCTCCTCGGTTTCAAATTTACTCATAAATAAGTTGACCAAGAATGGCGACAGAGTATTGCCCATTGCTGTCCCTTCTTGTTGTCAATTTTGCTTCAAACATAATCTTGTTAAGGAAATGTACTCAGAAACAATCTTGTTATTTAAACCATTTAACTCGGATAATTCCCTTAGGTATGTGGAATCAGGACACTCGGAAACAGCGATGATACCAACATGATACAAGACAATACAACGACGATACAACGTCAAAGGAAACCAAGACCGCGCCTTTCTGTAAATGTGTGTTTTTGACTTTTTCGATTAATTTTGCTGAGTTTATCACAGAACAGGAAGGTAGTTGGTTTGGTAGATTTTCAAATTCTTTTGTTAACCATTTTACCCAGTTGTATGTTGGAGAATCAATAGCTGATACAATTGGCCTCATTGATTTTCCCGGTTAATGAATTTTTGGTAGAGCATACAATCTTGGCACTTTTAGATTAGAAATATGAAGTTTGTTTTTTAGAGAAGGAGAAATAAGGCTGTTACACGATTTTAGTGTATCTCTGACTTCGTTGACCATTTTTGACAATGAATTCCTCGATAATCGCTTATATGGACCGTCTTGAATTAATTTTTCAACTCGTTCAAAGCAATCAGATTGGAAATAGGGTACTACAACCCTATTTCCCTTATCCGCTTTTAAATTAAAACAATCCTTCTCTCGCAGTCGCTTAACAATCTTAGAAATGATTGGCATATTTTAAATTTTATTTGAAATATTTTTTGCAATTTTGCCTCAATGACTATTTGACGAAAGCTTTGAAAGACTTCGGTAAGTATTTAATACCAGTTTCATTACCGGCTACCATATCGTCCAAAGCAATACGGGATGCCAGCAAAGCAAAATTGAGGCCTTCATTTAAGAGATCTAGTTCTAGATTGTCGAACGTCTGTGTTGAAATAATTTCTGCTATGTTATTACTCTAAACATGTACATAAATTCGGTTTTCTCGAAAATTGAACACCATTCTATTAAAACTGAACCCAAAGACTCTGTCAAAAAAGCAAAACTGGTGAAACCCTTACTACTAAAATCGAAATTATCAAGAGACGGCGATAATATTGTCAAAACCTGATGACGCATGAAGATAGTTCCAAATTAAGTGAACCTATTGAATTTCCTGATAACTTAGAACCAGAAATTTTGCAATGCAGCGCTCGGGAAACAATGGCATTGTGACAGGAATGACAAAATCTTCTGGCTAGCATTGTGTACCAATAATCCATCAGATATAATCGGCTGGAGGGGAATATCAGTTTTGTCACCACTTTAATAGCATCCACTGAGGTGGTGGCAGATACATCAATCTAATTAAAAAATTAAACGCAAAAGCAGGTCTTAAACTGAATCGCAGGAAACAGAAACCACTAAAGAATCGTAGCTCTATACACATTGTAGATGAAAAACTGATTACGATAAAAAAGAAAAAAAATCAAACCAATTCCACACTAGCTTAATTTTTTGAAAGTAACTGTCTTATTTTGATTCGTTTTCACAATACTATTAGTGTCATAGTGATCTACTGCCAAAGAATAATTGGATTAGCTCTGAGCAAAATGTCTTGAAGAACCCCTTATGAAACCTTAATTAAACTAAAGCAAAATTTTATCCCCAAAACACGTTAATTTCTTCAATAAATCTGTAACCTTCAATGCACTAGGGTATACTTTACATTTTTACCTTTGTAAAATCGTGCAGTGATTAAATTTTTTGTAAAAAAGGGTTTAAAGGCAATGGAAATTCATAGTTAAATGGTAAATATATTAGGGGAGTGTGCTCCTTCAAAAACAATGGTTTGTAAGTGGGCAGGTTAGATGATGATCCTCGTTCTAGACGTCCAATAAGTGCATCTACTGAACAAATAATTAATTCTATATATGATATGATTATGGATGATGGACAATTGACTTTGAGTGAAATTGCTAAGGCCATGAACATGTCAACTGAATCGGTATTTCATATTTTGAAAAAGTAATTGGGCTTGAGAAAGTTATGTGCAAGATGGGTGCCGCATTTGTTAAATTCTGATCAAAAACAACTTCGAGTAAAACTTTCTAATCAACATTTGGACATTTTTCGAAAGAATAAAATAGGTTTTAAAAGTCATTTTGTAACTACGGATGAGTCTTGGGTTTACCACTACGATTCTGAACAATGAGAACAAACCGCAGAGTGGACTGAGCCCGATTGTTCAGATTCGAAGCAGACAAATGCAAAAGGCAATTTGTTAATTGATTGCGTTCAAATCGGTAAAACAACAACACGGCAGGATTACTCAAACCTTTTGAATCAATTGAATGCAAAAATTCGTGAGAAAAGAACTGGTTTAGCGAGGAAAAAAAAATTGCGTCAAAATAATGCCCCGACTCACAAAGGTATTCTTGCACTGGCCAAGTTGAAAGAGTTACACTACAAATTGTTGGAACATCTACTATACTCAACAGACCCAACCTGGCCCCCCTCTGATAAATGAAAAAGTTATAGCAGTCGTAGATGAGTATATTGAAGAACTTCCAGAAAATCACTTCAGAGATAATAAATGAATATATAATAAATGAATATATATATATATATATATATATATATATATATATATATATATATATATATATATATATATATATATATATATATATATATATATATGTATATACATATATATATATATATATATATATATATATATATATATATATATATATATATATATATATATATATATATATATATATATATTAGTTCGTAGTGTTTCGCGGATGGAAGAATACATTACACGGGCATAGCCAGGGGGGGGGGGGGGGTCTCTACGCCCGTGATACATTAGACTATTAGTCCGGGAGTACATCGAATCGTTAGTGTCCCGTTTGTTAGAAACGTGCAGACAAGGTCACACTTGGCATTCTCAATGCTTGTCTGAAGACTGAAAGGTGTGGACTTTGACTTCTTCAGTCAGGTTTTTTAGTTACCCCGGAGGCTCCTACTAATTTCTAATGAGATTTCGACCCTGAGGTGGGCACTTTTTATTTCAGGGGGTCTCTAGCTGATCCTTGATAAAGCTGTGGAAACCCTCTCGTAATATTTATATTCTTCTGGGTCGCAGATTACGATGATGCGTACTTCTTATTGGTTCCGGTGTTGGCTCCGACCCGGTCGATGTTTGGGGTGTCAAAGTGGTAGTCAGATTACTGCTTTCCACGTGTCTGGAAAATTGAGAGCATCATTTCTTCTGTTTAGGCGTCCGATTTCTTCTATTTCTATTATTTCAACATGAAGTAAGCGTTGTTTAAGCAATGTCTGCACAAATCTATGATGTGGTTAGGAAGGTCTTCATTCTCCACTTATTAATGCTGTACCCCCTAATCAATCGTAGAAGTAAGCTCACGCTTGACAACCAGCTAACCCTGTATAAGTTCATAGTCAGAACAGTCCTTACTTACGGACATCCGGCCTGGTACCCATTCCTTCCAACCTCATCGATTAAAATACTTCAGTCTTTTCAATCACGTGCGCTTCGCACTATAGCAAACGCTCCCTGGTTTGTAAGGAACGCGCAAATTCACCGGGAGACAGACATTCCAGAGCTTCAGACGTTTCTGTCCAGACTACTGGACAAATTCCTAGCGACGGCATCCCTTTCGGACAATCCGCTAATCAGAGCCACGGCAGCTTCATTGTCGTCCGTTGCCTCAGAGTGACCACTCACGTCGGTCATCACAATCTTGCCTAAAGAGCGGCAAATAAACCCTCCGGATAAACGACTTAGTCGCGACATCCGGAAAAAATCAGAAAGTACAAGTCAGGGCCTTCGGGTCAACTTACCCTCCAGGAAGAATAAGTAATTAAGTCCACAGTTTTCAGTCTTCAGACAAGCATTGAGAATGTCAAATGTGACCTTGGCGAAACGTCTGCACGTTCCCAACAAACGGATATATATATATATATATATATATATATATATATATATATATATATATATATATATATATATATATATATATATATATATATATATAGATATTATTATTCACGTATGGGCCCTGGTGGACCACGCGAAGTATAATTAGAGGCGTTTGTTGTTGTTAGCCTTCCTTTGTGCCCATACTGATTTCATTCTTTCGCTATGAGCTTGTTTCCTTTCGTCAGACCAAGTTGTTCCAGTCTTCCTACATTTTTCTCTCTGGCCAACCTTCCAAACGTTAACCTTGTATCTGAAACAGCCTCTATCCTGAATTTCACTTTGTGTAATATTTGCTGATCTTAGGTCCTCTTTAATTGCAGCAATCCATTTAATTATTTCTACTTTAGCTTTACTCCTATTTTCATAAAATTCGACTATTTGTCTAGTTAACCTACTCGGATTCATCCGTTTTATGTGTCCGTAAAACTTAAGTCTTCTTTTTCTCATATCGCTATGTATATCTGTGTATTGTTTGATTTCTTGGTTTTCTCGAAGTCGGTATGTTGTGCTATTTATTTGTTTGGGCCCTAGGATTTTTCTTATGATTTTTCTTTCCTTCTTTTCAATGTCCTCGATGTCCCTCTTTCTATTCAAAATGAGCGTTTCCGCAGCATATGGACATTCTGGTTTAATAACTGTGTTGTAATATCTCAGTTTTGTGTTTTTAGATAGCCATTTTTTGTTGTAAATGTTTTGTGTAAGTCTCAATGCCGTTTCCATTTTTTGACATCTACCCTTATTGGCCGCTTTTTCCAACCCATTTTCCATGATTATTTCACCCAAATATTTGAATTGAGAGACTCGTCTGATGTTACCATATTTTGTTTTTAGAAATGGTGTTCTTAGTCTGTTGCAGGTCATGTATTGTGTCTTTTCAAAGGAAATTTGGAGTCCTACATTTTCTGCTGTTTCTTTTAGGATTTCAATCTGTTTCTGTGCCGTTAATACATCTTGAGCTAAAATTGCTAGATCATTAGCAAATGCCAGACAATCAATTTTGATGTTGGTTCTCCCCAGTTTAATGGGCTGGTCAATATTCAGTGCCGACTTTTTTTCACGCCACTCCTGTATTACTTTTTCTAGAACACAGTTAAATAAGAGTGGCGAGAGTACATCCCCTTGTCTCACTCCAGTTTTAATTTCGAAGGGCTGTGAGATGTCACCCATGAATTTAACTTTTGACCTTGTGTTAGTTAATGTTGCTTTAATAATTGCCAGCGTTTTCAGATCTAGTCCATGTTCTTTCAAGATTCGGAATAAAGATTCGCGGTCAATAGAATCATATGCTTTTTTGAAATCCACAAATGTACAGACGAGATTTTTATTGTACAGTTTTTGATGTCTTAGAATCAACTTCAGATTCAGGATCTGTTCAGGGCAGGATCTGCCCGGTCGAAAACCTATATATATATATATATATATATATATATATATATATATATATATATATATATATATATATATATATATATATATATATATATATATATATATATATATATATGAACATTTTTGATGATGACACATTTTGATTATGACACTTTTCTCACTGTTAGTTTAGTATAGTTTGTATATTTGAAAAAGGCACTGTGTGTCGAAACAATTGCCATACATACAATTTTAAATATAATGACCATTTTTAGATATTAATCTTTGCTTATTTATATATATTTGATTCTACAATATTTTTCAGCAACACCATTTATGTGTCACAGTTTCGTGTGTGAATCCCGTGATCAGGCCAGACAGATAACATACGCCCTCGCAGCAACGTTTCAAGATTACGGTAAAAAAGTGAAAGAGCAAATCGAAGAGACGGGAAAGAAAATGAAGAGATTGGCTATCGATCTGCGTACTCCTGAGGAGCTCGCCGAAGATATCGATGAAGAAACAGACGTGTAAACTAATCCTAAAATGTTGTGATGTTTTTTTTTCTTACAGTACGTGTTTTGCACAAACTAATTTAAGATTTTTGAATGATAGTGATTAAGTTAATGAAAATTGTTAATATTTTTTATTAATATAGCTTTATATTTTAAGTTTTCTGTTAGTTTTCGTCTAAGTATTTTATGTTATCATTGATAAGTTTAAGCAACTCAGCAACACAGCTTACAGCTTTTATTTACATTCGTAGAAATTATTAACAATATTTCCACTTGACAGTTAAACAATTATCCACACCAAATAGAAAATACAATTTTGGCTAAAAAACAAATAGTATAAATAAAAACATACGGCGATACGTTTCAATAAGTTCCAGCGCTAAACGAAACAATGTTAAACGAAATCATTTTAATAAGTAAATAATGGGGATGGTGAAACAACACAGAGATTTAGAAAATGTTTCAGCTTTTGTATTTTATTTATTTTATTTTAACAGTTGTTGTTAAATAATTTTTTATTATATTAATTATAGACTTATTTATTGCTAATATGGATTTTTATTCATGAAACATTCACGAAAATCAAAAAAGTTCGAGTAAGTAATGAAGTTATGCTTGTGATGAGGAAGCTCCTTCTTCATTTGATATATTTTGTTTTCTTAGTGAGAAAGTCATCTAACGTCGTTTGCCTTTTCCTGTTTTATTCAGCAATATCAAATTTCATGTATTTGGCGGCAGGAAAACCACTTCTACTTGAATGCGTGTTGTTAAGCCGTACACATGTATTGGATAGCTTGGAGCATTATCAATTAAAAGTAAACCTTTCGGTTCTAGTTTTTTAAATTCGCAGTTGCGTTTACGGAGCTTTACAGTAGCTGACCGGCAAAAATATTTAATATACTAATTCTGAAAGATTTTCATAGTGATCCAAGATTATTTATTGGACTCCCAAATTGCGAAGTTATTTTAATTGCACCTGGGGTTTTAGATTGATGAACAAGCAGGAGTTCTAATTTAAAATATTCATTAGCGTTTCCACACAGTTGAAGAATTAAACGACCTTTTGCAGCTTTAAACCATAGTGCTCGCTTTTCCTCACGGGATAAAAATGTGCGTTTTGGCATTCTCTTCCAGAAAAGGCCCGTTTCATCACCATTCAAAACTAGTTCAAGAGTACTATTCCCTGAACTTCTCGACGCACTTTTCGCTGTTGATTAAATCATATCCTGATGATGCTAACATGGTAGATATATATAGATAGGTTATCCCTACTCCTCTTCACCCTGGTCCTGGACAAAACGTACACCGAGCAGTTCAAAAAAAGTGATTTGGTGTTTAGTGGTAAATCACTTCAAGTTTAGTGTACCAAAGGTTGCAATAGAAGAATTGAATTAACCTTTGTTCGATGTTTGCTTTTAATTTCATTGGAAATTCAACAACTGCTTAAACATCTCCTCTTACCGCTTCTCCAGTAATATGTACTATCTGTACTGTGTAGAGATACTCTGTGTATCTGTAATGTATCATGGCCGATATAGATGGTCATGGTTTTAGTTGTTCCATCAAACCTAACTGATGATGGCTTAAGGCCAGAAACAAGATCTTGGGGGACGCTTGTTGGTACTTTGGATAGCGGATGATGAAAAATCACCCACGTGAATGGGTGCTTTCTGTGCTTTTTAATTTAGGTTAGACGGGCCACTCACGGCCTCGCCCAGTCTTATTATTGCGGCCGTATACCGCAGGAAAATGGGAGAGGACCTCCCAAAACGTTAAGGTTCTAAAGTTTGTATTTATTTAAAAAAAAATTGTATTTTTTTTTATTTTTGTTCCTTTGGCAAATTTATTACAGAAAAGGCATCACTGAGAAATTTGTCTCCGTTTTGTTTTTGTTTTTTTTACGCAGTGATTCTTTATTTACATAGGAACAGACATTTTTTTGAAATTTTATGAGTTTTAAATCGCGGTGAAAACCCCAAAAAAGAGAACAAAAATATAAAAAGGAAGTGCCATTCTAAACTGAAAGTTAAATTTCTCCTTTCACCCCGACAACGCCTGACTCTTTTACGTCCACCATGTACACCTAACCCAATTCTAGATAGCTTAAGAAATAGTGTTCCGTTCGAGATCCCATTCAATTCCAACTTGGCACAAGTAGTAGTAGTAGCAAAGTAGCCCCTCTTGTAATGCACTGTAAGGGGGAAACAGCCAATAAAGACGCAAGCACGACTCCTATCCACGTTTCATGTCATCAGAGATTAAACTTGCTTTTTAAAAACCAATAACTCGTCCTTTTTCAAATTCAAATCATTGCCTTAAAAGTCCTAATCTGGTCTGGTGTCATTTTAACACTTTTGGAACTAAATGAACAATAATGGTAAGAATAAAATTATTCACATAACTATCATTACTCAGTGAGAATACTACTCAAGGGAAAGTATATTTGACTAAGTATATATGTCAAAATTATTCAGTATTGTCTGACAAATCATCATGAAACGTTTAACGCCAGAGTAACAGTTCCAAATTGTCGAAATTTATGATCAAAATCAGTGTGATGTGCACCAAACTTATAGAGCGTTATATTCGCCGAGTTACCAACAAATTCCGAACGCATTTCACGCTACTCGATATTAAAAAAAAAACAAAGAACCGTGCGTTTAGATGAAAATATCGCCATGTTGCTAGCAATGTTAATGAAGATCCAAATTTATCAACTCGTCACCGTTCACAGAAAGTTGGGCTTTGTTATTCGAATACGCGAATACACCTTATAGTGCGAATTGTATGCCAGTGGTATCATTGGGATGTGTTTCTTTAAAAATCAAGCTGAAAAGCACGATACCGTTAATGGGAATCATTACAGAGCGATGATCAATGATCTGGAGGAGATGTGCTTCGAATAGGATGGTTCCACATGTCATACAGCCAAGGCAACAATCGATTTATTGAAGGAACAATTCGATGAAAAAATTTCGGACTTCAATGAGGAACGGACCTCTTAATTGGCACCAAATATCATGTAATTAACGCCTTAAGATTATTTTCTTTGGTCTGTGTCAGTAAACCAGCAACTATCGACGGTTTGGAAGCTATCATAACTCCGACAATTGCGAACATAAGACTACTACTACTACTTGTCCTGGCTGTCAAGTTGACCGTGGGGCCCTTACGAACCTGACCCGCGAGGATCAGATCCGGTAGAAGTTTATTCTTGATTAGGATGTTGAATCTGTCGTAGTAGTTATAAGTCGTCGCTGTCGAATTAGGTGGTGAATGAGATGCTGTTCTTCTCTGTTCTTATACTTGGTGGTTTTTGCAGGTGTTAAACTGCTTATTCTCAGGTTAGATGAGCCGTGATGGAAGACTTGGTGGTGCTGCCAGTCCCATGGCATCGGAACTTTTCCAACGTATGAGCTAAAGCTATTCACTTGGTTAGGTTTGAAGAACCACCCGTGTTACTAACTGGGATACGGCGATTTCACGCCGACTTAGTACGCTACGTCAGGATCGACCAGCGTTCGGCCGCGAGTGGACTTCGGGGGTGCCCGCTTTCTAAGCCAGATCAGTCTTCGGCTACTGAAACTACCAACAGGCACTTCTGTCTGCCCCCATGGAGACCAGACATGGACGGACACGTCCGATCACCTCGGAGTCCATCTCCGAACTCGCGGACATAAGACCCCAATATCTTGATAAAATAGTCGGAATTGGATTGACAGAATGCGCTTTGTCAGAAGTAGGCGGGCATTTATCCGAAATTGTTGTGAAACATTAATGCCATCGAATGCTATTTCACAAAAAATAAATAGTTTCAAGGCAAATGATTTGGTTGTTGTTTTATTTCAATTTCAGCATTAAAAAATCACCCTACAAATGAAGTACAAATAGAAAACACCATTTCACAGTAAAAAACAACTTTATTCCATTAAATTAAACATAACTAAAGTTATATTTCTACCAAATAAACAGTAAAAAAATCATTGTGGAATACTGGATGATTAAGAATAATATTGATCACAGATACTGGCAGGTATATTAAGTCTTTTGCAGTGTTTAAACTTGGTCCTACTCATTTTTCTTCAAATAATTTTCCTTCGCGATGTTCTCTAACGTTTTCGATGTATTTTTGCCAGTATCGTCGACCAAGTTCCTCAAAAAACCGTTTTCTTTTTGAAGAAGAACGTAAGGATGGTCAAATTCTTCTACCTTGCCAGTATTCATTACTAGAATCTTATCTGAATCCATTACCGTGTGTAATCTGTAAAAGAATCATTACAATTATCCAAGGTGAGGTTCTTTGAAGGCGCCATTTTACCTGTGAGCTATCGTGAAGACGGTACAATCAGAAAATTTATTCCTGATTGTGTTCTGAATTAAAGAATCAGTGTGTGGATCGACGTTAGCAGTGGCTTCATCCAGTACCAAGATTTTGTTGTTCCTAATTAGAGCACGGGCAAGACACACCAGCTGTCTTTGACCCACACTGAAATTCCCACCTCCTTCAGATACATTGGAATTCAGTCCAGCAGGCAAGTCACCAATAACATCCTTTAACTCCACCTGCTCCAAAGCATCCCACAAAATGTCGTCACTGAACTCCTCAAAGGGATCCAGGTTTTTTCTCATTGTCCCTGTAGAGTAAAAAAATGTATTAGCTCATCTTACTTAATTCTAGGTCTTTTAGAGTATATATGACATTTATTTAAGAAAAATGTATTTTTTTTCTTTTATTTATGGAAATGTCTGCTCAACAATTACAATTGTTCTACACGACCCTGTTGTAATGAAAGTTTTAACATTAAAATGACAAATCTATTCTAAAAACATATCTTGAGGTAGTTTCCTGTTCAGTCTTATGTATGTTTCTGCGTCCTAGTTAATAATGTTCAGTGCTGGGAGATTGCTCTAATAATTTAGTATACTCCGACACTGTTAGTAGATCGAGCTCTTGGTGCAGTTGTCGGTTAGTTACGTACTACTCGGCGTTCACAGCTATTCGTAATATTATGTTTTGAAGAACCTGCTTTTTAATTACCTTGGTAGGCGATGCGTTGCCCGAGATAACTCACGCATAAAGGATTAAAGGCCGAATTAGTGATTTGTGTAGCGATAAGGTATATTCTGTTTTTAATGAGGATCATCTTTTGATAACACTGAGGAACAATTTCAAAAATAATTTCTGTTGAGTTCGATATTTAAGTTGTTTTATACGTAAATTGACATGCTAATTCCAAAACTTTATTTAGTTTTTTTCTTTCACGTCAAGTTTTTTCTCTACAGTTGTTGCGCATCCGACTAAACTTGGCGAATCACAGAAATCACTAGTGCTCTCGTATCGGCGAACCTTCTTCGACCTAGGAGTGGGGGCGTGAGTGACATTGCGTCATCCAAAACAAGTTCGGTCAGTTACGCATGAGATCTGCGTATCTGCGACAACATCTGTGTTGACCTTAAAATGGTCTGTTTTCTTCTTGGCCAGCAACACAGGTATACCAAGTATCCCTGTTTTTTGTGCATGTGGAACAGCAGAGCTCGTGAGAAGCATTGGGTGCAATCGAACTGGCCGCCAAGATCTGACCTAAGACCTTGCGATCCAAACATTTTAAATCAGCCACTTGTCGACAGAAAAAACATTGTATTTCCGCCTTTGTATATAAAACTAGGTCTCATGAAACAATTTGTTAAGGGTTTAAACTTGAAGAGATTTACCACTAAACACCAAATCGCTTTTTTGAACTGCTCAACGCACGTTTCGCTAACCATGTTAGCATCATCAGGAGAAGATTTAATCTAAGGGAATTTAATCAGGAGATTAAATCATCTCCTGATGATGCTAATATGGTTAGCGAAACGTGCGTCGAGCAGTTCAAAAAAGCGATTTGGTGTTTAGTTGTAAATCTCTTCAAGTTTAGTATTTCACACCAAAGGTTCCAACAGAAGAATTGATGTTAAGGGTTTGTCAATTGAAGGAGACTGCTTTAAGTATATCATTTCGCCATTCCCTAGCCTGTCATATGAAAAGATAAAGGTTGGTGTGTTTGATGGTCCACAGATTCGGCAACTCAATTACGATGAAAATTTCACTGAAACAATGACCGAACTTAAAAGGAATGCTTGGTTGGCTTTTAAAAATATTGTTAAAGACTTTCTTGGAAATAAATACACGAGCCCCGAATTACATCGAAATTGTTCAACAACTCTTGGAGAGCTTTAAAAATCTTGGTTGCAACATGAGCATCAAACTCCTAACTTCCCAGAAAATCTTGGTGCTGTTAGTGATGAACAGGGCGAGCGATTCCACCAAGATCTAAAGGTTATGGAAATGCGGTATCAAGGTAGATGGGATGTCAGTATGATCGCTGACTAATGTTGGCGCATCAAGCGAGAATGTCCACAAACTGAACACTCCAGGAAAAGCTATAAGAACAAATTTTTACCATAATATATTATATTTATTTTTTGTATAAACACAATTTAACTTTTAATAATGTGTTAACATCTGTATGAATAAAATATTCTAATCTATTTGGTCAGATTTCCTTTCGTATGTACACTTTTAAGGTAAAATGAGGGGTATGCTGTAGCTTAAGAACTTGACGTGATATTTTTGAATTCAGAGATGAAAAATTAGCCAAAAACAAGTCAACAAAATTGCTGTTCCCTAATGTAAACGGGTAGAGCTGAGAGAGTCTGGCATATCCTTCATTATTTGCTAATTATGTGAATTATCCACGTTAATCTGGTATCGAGGTATACACCCAGATATTCAACATATTCTACGTTTATTTTCCAAGCGATTTGGTGTTGATTTATGTTAATTATCTGAGGGTTATTGATTCTCCTTAAAGTAAAAATTTTCGGTGCGCACTTATCTGTACTGATTTTTAAATTCCATTTATTGAGCCATTTTACAATGGTATTTGTAGCTGCTTGAAGTTTGGTTACCGCAAGTTCAAGATTCTGTTCCTTGATTAGAATAGTTGTGTCATCTGCAACTTTAGGAGAGAAGCTTTTGTTTCTGGTATGTTGTGTGTATATAGGTTAAAAAGAATTGGGTCAAGTATACTCCCCTGCGGCACGGCGGTTTAAATTTTTCTAATAATTTATGTTGCGTTATATATGGATGTTTGGAAGGATCTGTCGTTTATACATGAAAAAAGAATTGCTTTTAGATATTCTGGTATCTTAAACCGATGTTATTTTATATTTTAATCTGTCATGCCATATGCTATTAAAGGTTTGAAGAAAAAATGTAATATAAACTTAATCTTCGAAGTAAACTCCTTCAACTTTTATACACTTTCACCACTTTTCACTACTTTCAACTGTAGAATTCCAGATCGAAAAAAACTTGGGGGTTTTGATATGATACAGTCATTGAAGCTTTTTTTTGACTTTCCAAAGAGATGTGAAGCGGTTATCAGTCAGGTGATGTTGCAGTTATCGAAAGAGATGAAAATTCGAAGAGGTTAAGTCTGGAGAATGTTAAGAGTCATTTGTGCCGTATATAGTGGTGCGTAGTTCTAAAGCAAAATGACTTTACTTCCTCCCATACCAGTATAAAGATTTTTTTCCTCAAGAGCGTCACTGAAACGAATCAGGTGCTGCTGGTAAAGATCAGCAGTGACCATATGACTAAATTAGAACAACTCACAATGCACGACGTTCAGCTGATCCCGCCATAGACTCAGCAACACCTTCTTGGCATGTATATTTGGTTTAGCGCCTACTTTTTGCCTCTTTGGATTATCATACGCGATTTACTGTTCATCAGCCGTTACAATCTTATGTAGAAAGAATCTGAAGAACAATGACAACAATATTAAAGCGCTGTGAGTTCATAGGAGCCCCAACTCCAGTAGTGTAAGCCGAGTATCTTATTCCAGTAGTGCTTCCAATTCTTCATTCATCTTGTTTCTTGCTGTACAGTAGGTTCTGCATTATTTATGTCAAAATTTCCAATTCAAAATAGCTGGAATCACTTGTACAAGTACTATACAAAACAGCATTATCTCTCAAAGCTGACCAAATTTTGCCCTTAGCTTCAGCGGATTTTTTTTTCACTTGAAAGGCAAAGAGAAAAAAGACAGTACACTAAATGCTGCTTTTCGGATGATATCGCGTCTACAACTGAGGTTATGTTATATTCATAGTAGGCTCATATATTATACCTCATTTTAAAGTTCAAAAATGCTTCTTTAAAATAACTATAGGACAGGAAAAAATTCTGATTCAAATAGATTCTACAGTCAATGAAAGGTAGCGGTCGAGTATTAAGATGAAAATTTAATGTTATCAAAGACACATCGTCTATGGAACATTAGTAAACTCACCAGAAAACAGTACAGGTTCCTGAGGAATGATGGAGATTTTGCTTCGAACATTTTCCAGTGGTAATTTCGTGGTATCAACCTTATCGATGACGATGCTGCCTTCTAAATCATAAAGCTGGAACAAAGCTGAAATAGTTGATGATTTTCCTGCTCCAGTTCGACCAACTATGCCGATTTTTTCTTTTGGTTGTACAGTAAAGTTGAGATTTTTCAATACGTAAGCATCGTTTTCGTTATATCTCAATCTAACATCTTCAAAGTTCACTTCGCCCTTTTGTGGCCAGTTTTCAGGTACCAAAACACTATCGTCACGAACCGGTTCACTTTCGAGCTTGGTATACTCCAAAACACGTTCCACTGAAGTCATTTGGTTTTCTAGTTCGCTCCACTGACGCATACCCCACTGCAATGAACCCATCAAGCCCATATACTGAGTTATAACCAAACCAATGTCACCTCCGTATATTACTAGAAGAAGAAGCAAATATTAGTTATAAGTAATGGATGTACGGATGGAGTACAGACTTTTATTCAAGGCTATAAGTGAAAAAGTTGCTACGCTGATGCAGATGATGCAAATCATATCCAACCAGAACGCAAAACATCTACTAGAAGCGATGAAGAGGAACCAGGCTGCGTTGTGTCTATTTTGAAGCTCGTCAAATTCTCCAATGAGTAAAGATTGAGCTTTGAAGGCTCTGATTGTGCTGATACCATTTACTGATGCTGTCATATGGCTGAAAACTGGACTTTTTGCTGAAAATACAACGAAATAACTTATAGGACACTTCTGGATACAATATCTGGATGAATAAACTTACTGATTGCCTCAATACGTTTGACGCTTCTGCTGGTTTCAATGTAAATGCAGCGAAAGCCGTAAAATAATGCCATGAGACCCAGTGATGGTAAAATTAGTAACGGTTCCACTATAACTGTCAAAACAATAGTACCACCTAGTAATAGACCAATCTGAAAACAAATGAAACATGTGAAAAAATACAGTGATGGTAAAATTAGTAACGGTTCCACTATAACTGTCAAAACAATAGTACCACCTAGTAATAGACCAATCTGAAAACAAATGAAACATGTGAAAAAATACAGGCTAGTAGTACAAAGACAGAACAAGCAGAAACAAATAAAAGTTAAATTATCATGGTGTTTTTCTCCCTAATCAAATGCATGAAATTTAATTCATTGTTTGTTTTAAGTTATTTCAAATGAAAAAAATTGAAATTCACGTTGTGATAAATTCTTAACTCGGCCTTCTAATATTACCTGAATTATACAGTTCGTATAATTAACATTTTATTGTCTTTCCATGTATTTTATTACAGACAATAACATTCTAGCAACACTATTAGACTAATTAAGGGGTATTCTAGTCAGAATTTTGAAAAAATCGATTTTTGAACATTTATTTCTGAATATTCTTAAAGTTTAAACCTTTAAGAATATGTCCTACAAATGAAATTTGAAAATTCAAAATTTATACGGTGTTAGAGCTATTTTAGTGACACGGCAACTATATCGACATCGGAATGGGTGGGTCTGACAACAGGCTGCGGACAATGTCCCTCTTCTTTGGAGGTCTATAGCTGTAAATGTATGAATTGTCACCAGAGGATTTATTACGTAAATGTTTGGGGTCTTAAACACAATATAATAATGAAGCTTTCAATTCATAACTCTGGACTTATACACCGAAGCATATACATGTAGGAATTCAGACAACTGAAATTGAAATTATATTGCTTGGCGTTTTTAATGAAGGTTGTTTACCAATATCAAAAAGTATTAAGTACCAATGGAATTACAATCGGTCACAATACTTGTACGTTCGCTAATTAATAGGACAATGGTCGGATCAACCCTTCTAGCAAAGAACTTCCTCTGCTTCTAAGGAAGCTATAACTGCTCGTATATCGGATAGAACTTAGCTAGATCTCCTGATTCGAGGTTCGGGATTATTTGTATGGGGATTTTTGAAGGAAATATACATAAGTAACCTCCAAATATTTTCTCGAAGTCGTAGTGTTTTTCCTAAAGATATCAACATAGTGCGTCCATTAAGGGGGGAAATAGGTGTAGAGGCTACAAATAATTCATTTTTTTATAAATCGACTGTAGAACTACTCAAAAATATATTCTGAAAATGTCAAAACAAAATTCCAAGCCGTTTAAAAGTTATAAGAGTTTGAGTGAGTGTCCCTCGGTCGAACGGTTGGAACGCGTGGCATGTAGTACGGAGCGGTCAAGCAGGTAGCCATTCATGTATGATCTGAAAGGTATTGGAAAGAAATAAGAACGTTAGCAGATGATCTTTTGTTTCTTTTAACGTGCTGGAATAGCTGATTAAATAGTAAGTTGTTTAAATTGACCCATTACTGCCTTAAATTTACCTTTACTGCCACTCTTACAGTTACAGTTTTTGATCAATCGTTCTCAAACACATCAATCATTATCAATTGTTATCAGCACATAGCTTCTTACATACGCTTATTTGAACCGCAATCCTAAACAATATCCTTATTGTAACTATTTTTTATTGCAAAAATGAGTACAAAAAAATGGTACAAAATCATACTAAATTTTCACATTCCTCAAAAAAATATTAATTTTCGATTTTTTTGTGGGAAGTGATGTTCAAATTAAAGGGACACTTATTAAAAAATAATTGTTTGAAAAATTGATTTCAGATGAAAATTGTGACCTCCAGGATGTACACAAATTGACCAGCCGAATGGCGACGTACAATGCGAGGCAGCTGATATCTCCGTTATATTTCGAGGAAAATGTATGAAAATTTCAGAGTATACTCTTGAATATATGTATAAAATGACCCCAAGATATGAATAATGTGTTAAAAAAATTATGGGAATCACTAAAAATATACCGTTCTACACCTTTTTATCCCTTTAAGTATCAGTACTTAAGATATATCTCAGCAACCAGTCATGCCATCTACTGACGAGTGGCGTCGTTTCAAAGCTTGAAAATTCCTGGACCTAACGAAATCTACTTTACCACGATCGGTTGATATTTGTTGATTTTATCACATCTTGTTTACAAGCCAAAAAAGTTTGATGTACATATAAAATCATGGAACAAAGAGCTGTTATTAAATATAACGAAAAACTCGGTAAAACTGCATCGGAAACATTGCGGTTGATGCAGCAAGTGTACAGCAATGATTCAGTTCAGTGAGTTTGCATATTTTTCGTTTAATACATATAAAACATGTTTTTTTTTCGTATGAGCTTATTTACTTGTCGGAAGATCCTAGAGGACAGTCCGACAACTCTTTATTGTTGCTCATTGTGTTAACCCGGGGACAAGTGTAACATTTCTGCCACGGACGCGCGTAACTTTACCCCCACAACTACAAACACATTTTTTTTCCAAAATTATTGTACTAATAAATATAAATGTTACTTCCATTTTATTTGGATTTCATGTTATTAAACCAGTTTATCTTTTTTCAGGGTTTCCCAAAGATCCAAATAGAAGAACACAGTGGATTAATTTTATTAAAAAACCAGACTGTATTCCAAACCTCAGTAGGTTTTTATGTTCCCATCAGTTTGCTGAGAATTGCTTTGATCGAACATCTAAGGAAAAAGTGAGACTACTACGTGCTATTGGACATCTTTCATAGCAGTTACTCTTGAAAGTTAGCTTTTTTGGTTGTTGTGAAAAATTAGTTTATACTCGAGTTTATATATATCACTTTAATTTATTTATTGACTATTTACACCACTGCAAGAATTAATTATGCATTGTAATCAAAAATAATTTAGTAAAATAATTAAGTTAAATAAAGCCATTTTCAAGAGAATCTAGTTGATTTACTCCGAGGCCTCAATCTGCCTACTCCCCAGAGTTCACTACCAGAAAAGGTTTCAAAGTGGAAACCGAAACGTGGAGTTTTTATTAATCTAAAACGCGGTTCTATATATATATATATATATATATATATATATATATATATATATATATATATATATATATATATATATATATATATATATATATATATATACAACCGCGTTTTAGATTAATAATAGCAAAAGTTAATTATTAGCAAAGTTATAGATTAATAATAGCAAATAGCAAAAGTATGGGGGTGTCTTCATATTAAATGTATATATATATATATATATATATATATATATATATATATATATATATATATATATATATATATATATATATATATATAATTAATGCTTCGGAAGCTCAGCATATGATGTGCGGTTTTAGAAGATAATGATGTTTCGTTTAGTGTTTGTAGAAAGTGGTTCAAGAAATTTCAAACTGGAAATTTTCACTTAATTTAGCAGAACGTTAGGGACAACCAACAAAATTGGGGGGTGAAGAATTTTATGTATTGCTGGAAGAACATTCTGGTCGTACATTGTTTGAGCTTGAACAGAAGCTCCGCAACAGTAACACCGCAAAATTCAAAAGGAGAGTTGTTGGGTCCCCTATCAACTGACAGCTGAGAATAAGAATAGACGCTTTAATGTTGTTGCGCCATTGCTTTCCAAATTTAAGAAAAGAACTTCCTGCATAAGATCGTGATCTGTAATGTTGATCTTCTACAATGATCTAAAAGGGCAAAAACTGTAAGTTAATCTTGGTGAACCATCAACAAGTACCCCAGCATCGAATATCCACGCCAAAAACGTGTTGCTGAGTATATGGTGGGATCAGCTGGACGCCGTGCAATATACTCCAATTTGATTAAATGGTTACGGCTGACAAGCAGGTTACAGCTATTAGCAGCAACTGATTCGTGTTTGTAACACTCTGGATAAGAGGAAGGCCTTATATGGACAAGGGAAGAAGGGAAGTTATGTTCCTTTTGGACAACCTACTATCACATATAACAAAAATGTCTCTGAAAACGTATATATTTATATATATATATACCTAATTTAAATATAAACATCAACTTGGTGCAAGATGTAACTGATTACCTAACCAATTTTTGGACATGATATGATTTTATGACAGGAGATTCCAATTTCTTAATAACTTTTTGTCATACTGGCCACATAAAAGTAACTTTACTCGTTGAAAAAATAGATTTTTTAAATTAATTTAAATTTTTACATTTCTCTGCATTTATTAAGTTTATTAATTTAGCACAGTAACAATAATTTATTGTTTAAAACAACTGCAAACGTTTATCAGTTTCTTGTTTTATTCAAACTGCCTTACACCACTGTCAAACCGGAAACAGTAGTCGGCCATATGCAGTTACCATTCTGGTCCCACTTACAGAATTATATGCTCTTTCCTGTAGTTTTATATTCGAGTTCATACATAACAGTATTTTTTTTTCCTGATAATTTTTCCATCGTTAGCTTTATGTTATGTTCGAGTTTAGTGTTTCACACCAAAAGTGATAGAAGAATTGATTTAAATCACGAATCACTCACTAATGTGTATTACATCAGAAAGTATAGAATGCCAATTAATTTTGGACGTGAAGCGGCTTCTTACCACAAAGAAATTTTTAAAAATACACGGCTACTATAGCCAAAACAAAACACTGGGACGGCGTTTATCATTAAAGTTAAGGACGGCCTCCTAGGTGGTGAACACACGGCCGCAAGCCACTATTATAGAGTACGTTACACATAAATTGTTATTATGTATTGTTAAAAACAAATTATCTTTCTTTATATCAGAAATACGTAATAAGTAAACATCGTAAGTAACATACAACCCATTGGTATCACTTACCTCAATAACATCTACTAAAACCGAAGGAATATATTCATCAATAAGACCAATATCTTTCGAGAACCTGTTCAGGATTCTTCCTGAAGGATTCATGTTAAAAAATCGCATCCTTGCTTGAATGATTTTCGAGAAGATATAGTCGTGAAGATTTCTAGATGAAACCGTCAAGAATATCAGGAAATAGATGGATTTGAAGATGGAGATAACTATAGTGGATACAGTCAATCCAGTATAGATGTAGATAATTTGATTTCTGTCAATGATGTCATCGTCTGATGTGAGATTTACCGCGACTTTGTCAGAGTATTGTTGCTCTAAATTCACCCTATAACAAAACAATTTTTTTAAATAAATCATGATATCCACAAAGACTAAACCCTTACCAGTATGTTACAAAGTATTCTGCACCATTAGCTGAAAGCTGACTGAGCACAAACGCCAATAGCAAAACCATAACAGTGCAACAGTTCCCTCCTGCCTTAAAATACTGCCAGTAAGTTGCCCCTGTGATCTTTCCAGTTCCTTGATTTTCCTTTTCTATCTCAGGTTCATATTCATCTTCCAGCTGCTCCAGTTCCTCCTTCATTTCAGAATTTTGCCTGGACCGGGCTTTTCTCTTTCCCTCTTCTTCTTCTGTATTGTACTCTTCCAGCAGTTTACTGGAAGTGATCAAATTGTCGTTGTTATCAGATGAAAACGATTCTGGAAGCATCAATACCTGAAGTTTAGACCACTTTTTTGAAGCTCTTTGTAGTTTCCTTCTACTTGTATCTGGCCGTCGTTCATGATGATGATTTTGTCAGCATTTTGAAGGTATTGAAGCTGATGGGTTACCAGAATCCTTATTTTGTCTTTTAAGAATTCTTTGATGCAAACGTCGTAGAGGTGTTTTCCGACGTTAGCATCAACGGCGGAGAGTGGATCATCCAGCAAGTAAATATCAGCGTTCTTGTAGATACAGCGGGCTAAGTTTACTCGGGCTTTCTGACCTCCGCTGAGTGCTTTTCCTTTTTCACCAACGAGAGTTTTATCACCGTAGGGCAATAAAGTGAAATCAGATTTTAGGGCACATACTTGAACCACTCTTTCATATCGTTCTTCGTCGAATTCTTCCCCAAATAATATGTTCTGCCTAACACTGCCTACAAAATTAAAATGAATTGCCAAATATAATAGACAAAGTCCCAGTCTGCGTAGTTTCAATAATCGTAGTTATTTCTAAACTAATAAGTATTTTAAACAACATTGAAACGGTATTTTGATTTTATGATAGTTTAGGGATGTATCGGAGGTACAATCGGAGGCAAAAGTACTAAAACTCATAAATTCGTGAATATCTGTAAAATTGGTTCCAAACAGTTTAAGTTACAGGGCATGTATAATAAGTACGTGGCCTACAGAGATTGCTAACAGAGATGGCGCTGCTAGTGTTTAAAAAGTGATATTTTTCGTGAATATAACCTTTCACAACAATACTGTCAAACTGTCAAGTCGTTGCGTGGTTTAGTTTGTGAATGGCAGCCATTTAAATAGAACAACTTTTGTGATTTTACAACAATGGAAAAAACTGAATATCGAGCAGTGATAAAAATACTTGTTTTTGAAAAAGAAAACAAATGATGAGATTAAAACGAAGTGCCGCGAAGTTTATGGGGACTCTGCACCTTCGTAATCAACTATAAAATATTGGACAGCTGAATTCAAACGTGGCCGTACAAGCATTTTTAATAAAATTTATTAAATGAATTTTATGAAATGATCGTCTAAGTCGTCCAAATCAGGTTGTCACTTCAGAAATGATTGAAAAAATCCACGATATCGTGATAAGCGATCGAAGAGTGAAAGGGCGTGAGATTGCTGAGACTATGAACAGCTCAATTGAATGAGTGCAGAATATTTTAACAGATCATTTGGATATGAAAAAACTTTCTGCAATAAGGGTACCGCGACGGCTCACAATTAATAATAAATACACACGTGTGTCAACTTTAAAATAATGTTTAGCGATGTTAAAACGCAGTCGGAATGATTTTTGGCATCGGTTCATAACTGTTAACGAAACATGGATTCATTGGAGCACACCAGAGACAAAAGGACAATCCAAATAGTGAATTTTCCGAAGCGAAGAAGGCTAAGGCCACTTTATCGCGAACAAAGTCATGCTTACAGTGTTTTGGGATGTACACGGCATAATTCACGATCGGAAGAGGGCAAACCGATTAATGGAGAGTATTATGCCAACTTATTGGACCGTTTCAACCATGTTGTAAAAGAAAAACGTCCGTATTTGACACATTTGTGTCGTCGCCATGGCCAAATTTCTTGAGTTAGGATACGAATTGCTTCCGCATCCACTATATTCGCCAGATTTAATACCCAGCAATTAGTTTCTATTTCAAAATATGAAAAAATGGCCCGACAAAAAAAATTGGTTCTAACGACGAGGTCTTATTTTGAAGGGTTAGAGCAATCGTATTTTTTAGAGGGGATAGAAAAGATAAAAAACGTTGGACTAAGTGTATCGAACTAAAAGGTGATTACGTTGTGTATTAAAACTATTTTTTCTTGACAAGACCAGGTATTTATCATACCTTGTACATAATCTGAAAGTTTGGATTTAAAATTTTCACAGTGGATTAAAGATTGACTAAAGAATATTCTGTCAAATTTTTAAACGTTTTCTAGCATTTTGACATACCTCCGATACATCCTTAAAGTTTAAAATATTTAAATAACAATTTTATTTAAATAATATTTAGATATTTTAATTAATATTTAAGTATTACTAAACATTCCACGTTCGTAATTGTAAAGAATTAAATCAAAAATGTTTTCGCCGAAAAGTTAAAATCAAGGCATATACACTACCAAAAGTTAATTACATGTTTTTCATGTTTTTTGTTATTATTAATTTTCCCTTTTTCTTTACTGTTCTGTAAAGCAAAGATATTAAGGAATTTATTATTTTCAGTATTTTTGCCTTTGATATATTCTTAAAGCAGCGATTTCCAAACTAGAAGGCCCGAACAGATTAACAGAAATATAATTTTCATAACAATATAAATACAAGATATATACATATAAACTTCATAGCTATTATTACTAAATGTTATACCCTATTCTTTAATGCAATTATCACCACAGTCATTGCAACTTTGACATAAATATGATTAAATCCTTATTTGATAATGTGGTGTAGTGTTTGAGTAGGACAACGAAGCTTTGAGCTATGCCGCCTGGAGCATAAGTTCCTGGGAGGGTCACCCCTGGCGGACAGTTCAAGGCAAAGGCCTCAGACTAACATGATCCAAAATCTGCCAACCCGCATTGAACCAGCATGACAGATTACGGTCCATGCCTTCAACGTGACGTTTCAACATGTCAGTACAGCTTCAAACACGGCCCTCATTCCCCGGAGGCCAAAGGGCAACTACCTAAGGCAGCAGGAAGACTTGCCCCGAGGCAGAGGGTGTTAAGAATCATCGGGTTACATCAGGCTGCCATTGCATTTTTGACATTGCTACGCTGAATATACGGACAATGAAAACGAAGACCCGACTGCAGGAACTGTTTTGTCGAACTTGACAACATATTATTGAGATATTATTGGGCTTTGTGAAACACGAAGAAAGGGCGAAAGAGACGAGAGAGAAGAATTAAACTAGCACCAACTGATCACGTACTCTACACCCGAGATGCGGAGAATGGACGATGTGGGGGAATTGGATTACCCATCAATCGAAAGCTGAAAGACAGTGTAGTAAAATTTGAAAGTATATCTGACCGATTTTAAGCTTCAAATCGTCCACCAACTATAAGCTATAGGGATGAGGAAGTTTAGGAATTTTATGATGATGTGGGCCCAACTTGTAGATAAGGAGAAGTGTAGGTATAAAATCCTGATGGGTGAAAAATGCATTTGGCCCATATGGAAATGGTGCACAGGACAATAGAGGTAACAAGCTGGTTGACTTTGCTGAAGTGCAACAACTCTATATTATGAATTAGTTTTATACGAAAAAGATCAACAGAAAATGGACATGGAAAAGTCCCTTTGGCCTCACGAGTAAAATTAATTACATCATGTCAAACGATAAAACAATATTTTGCAATTATACTGTCCATAACCATTTTAATGTTGACAGTGAACACCGAATGGTACGAGCAAAGATTAGGATAAACTTCCGAAAAGAAAGCGAAAGAATGATAAAATCAAAAAGGGGCAAAGTGGGCATTTTGGGAAGCTTCTGGAGATGGGCAGAGATTTCGAAATTACTTTGTCAAACCGCTTTGCAATGTTGCAAGACCCCGAGGAGATGAAAATTACAGACCAATATGAAAAAATCGCCAACAATATGCTTGAAACGACTGCTTCAATAGCACCGGAAGATAAGTGTTTCAAACAGTCAAAAATCTCCACTGAGACCGTTAATTTAATGAAAAAAACGACGGACAATGAACAATGCAGGGTCGAGTACGTTGAGCTTTGTAAAACTATAAGAAAACGTATTCGAGAGGACACGAGCCGATTCATCATGCAGCTAGTGCAAAAAACTCAGAAGAAAGCAGGGGAATTAAACAAAAGCAGACAAAGAAAAGGAGGCAAATTTTTGCCTAAAGGCATGATAATAGTACAGGATGCAGGTAGCGGTTGGAAATATACAGCCCGAGAGGTGGAACGACGTGTTAAATGTGGCTGGCAGACATTTGACAGGCTCAACATAGTATTTAAGAACAAACTACCACTAAACAGAAAAATCTTTGATCAGTGTGTCCTGCCCGTTATGACAATCGGAATTTTTACTTGTGGGGAAGACTAAAAGACCTTGTTTTCAAACTCGTCCTACCACACGAGAAAACATGATTGAAATTAATTCAAAATTCAATAACCAGCATTTCAAGAGCGGAAATTGAAGCTGCCGTTTTTAGTACTCGTCGAAAAATAAATCTTTGCATTTCTAAGGATCGAAGACATTTTGAACATTTAGAAAGGCGTTAAAGTTCAGATTCTGTTAATTATTAGACTGTTTTGCTTTAAATTTTATTTGACTGTTGTTATTATTATTATCTTCGTTGTTGGCCCGTTGGCCTTTAAACACGCTCCAAATTAATAAGGCATGAAGAATTTGGACCAGTCCTAAGCCTGGGTAAAGTGTGAAGGAAGGCAAACATTAGGTTAATATTTTTTTAACTTAATGCAGGTAGTAGTGAAATAATAACTGATTTTTTCAGAAAAATCGAAATATTTCTTGACATGTCAGAGATATCGATTTCGAGTTTTCACTGGATGATTCCTCTTTAAATTACCTTTCTAGCCATGTAATAAAAGCTGTACCATACCATTTGAAAAAACTGAACAAAACTTCAAAAAAACTATTGTTGAATGTAACGCCACCTCGCGGTTTCATTTATAAACTAAATAATTTATCTCCCAGATTATCTGATTGTTCCAGCAATTGCCTTTTAAATGAATCCAAATTGAGGAAAATCGGTTAAGGCAAACGGACATTAGACGACTTTTTATCTCAATAGGTAAAACTCCCCCCCCCCCCCCCCCCTCTATTCGTGAAATTACCACAAAATGTCATAAAACAAAGTTGTAGGAGACAGTTTGTTAATTATAACTGCGAATTTTTCTTACTCGGTTAACACTTGAAAATACACAAAAAAATGATTTTTAAAAATGTTTAGCTCGTCACGCCCTCTTGCGGTCGTTTTAGAAGCTTAAAAATATTTTTGGTGAATTTCTCATGATCATTTTTAGTATAATATTTTTTTTCCCCAAAGCTGTGGGATAAATAGTTTTCAAGATACGGCCGCGATCCATCCTTAATAGGACACCTGGTATATATATATATATATATATATATATATATATATATATATATATATATATATATATATATATATATATATATATATATATATATATATATATATATATATATAGGGGCGATTACTTGGCCTTAAGTAATGTCTGAATGATTGTGGCGCGTTCATATATTTTTTTTTATTTGGGTTTTTCGTCACGAAAAACAATTACAATTGTCAATGTAAGTATCATTGACGTACACAAAAAAAATATATTTACTTTCTATCTTTTCATAATTTGTAGAAATTAATATACTTTATTTTTAGATTCGTTTTGAAAACGGGAGGAGAATACTTCCCGAGTCGTTAACTTAAAAGTTTTTATATTTTTTTAGAACATTTTTATATTTTTAGAAATTTTTTCGTTATGCAAATTTATTACAAAAAAGAATCACTGAGAAATTTGTCTCCGTTTGGTTTTTTTGTTTTTACCCAGTGATTCTATATTTACATAAAAACAGATATTTTTGATATTTTTTGAGTTTTAGATCGTGGCGAAAAACCCAAGTGTTCCTAGAGATCCGATTTTCGGACGGCGAGAGAATGCTCGTATATGAGATTTTGGATACGTCTGTAAGTTTAGTCGATATATGAATGGGAGCAGCCAGAACAAGGAATCTCATAAACACCATGTGACTCTTATGAAATATTATCCTTCACTGATCTAAGGAAACTGGATATATTTCTTTCTGTTGTAAATATCATTTCGATATTACCGGATCTGAATACCTGGCAAATTTTATCTGTAACTCCCTTGATATATGGCAGAAGAAGTTTGGGGTTTTGGGACATTTCTATAGTGGATTGGTTAATATGATCAGTTGCCTGAACTTTATTTGACGTATTTAACTTTTATTTGACGTATGTCATAGCCGTTTTGAATTAGTGCCGTTTCTAAGGAATTAAGTGCTGTTTGTCTGTGCTCATTGCCCGACAATCTTAGAGATCTCGTAACTAATGTTTTGATCACAGAATTTAATTGAGATGGATGATGATGTGAGTTCGCATTTAGATAACGGTTTTTGTGGGTAGATTTACGATAGACTGAATATGAGAAGATTTGGTCTGGCCTTTTTGATATTATAACGTCAAGAAAAGGGAGAACGGAATTGTTTTCATTCTCCATTGTAAAATAGACCTGTGGGTGTATACTGTTCAAATAGGAAAGGAACAGATTTAAAGATTGTATTCCGTGTGGCCAAATGACGAAGGTGTCATCTGCATATCTGAACCAGCAAATAGGTTTCAATGGACTGCTGTTAATGGCTTGAGTTTCGAAGTGTTCCATAAAAATATTGGCTATGACCAAAGAAAAAGGGGAGCTGATAGAAGCTCCACGAATTTGTTTAAAGAACTTATTTTTGAAGATGAAATATATATATATATATATATATATATATATATATATATATATATATATATATATATATATATATATATATATACATGTATATATATATATATATATATATATATATATATATATATATATATATATATATATATACATGTATATATATATATATATATATATATATATATATATATATATATATATATATATATACAGAACATATGCAGTTTTGGTAAGATTGGGCCACAAACAGAAATGTTCACTGGGTGTATAATGTATTTAAGTGGAAACAAAACATAAAACATAAATAAATAATAACAAAACATAATAACTTTGTTCTTCAAGGTACATTTATACCTCATATTAAAGTGTTTACACTCTTATTTGACAATACACAATATGTTTATACCCCTTCAAAATGTGAGATATTTTTATACTATATCTTTTTATTATATATATATGGATATACGTATTTTTATTATATGTATGTGTATACTGTCAAATAAGATAATACATATGAATATTACCGTAAAATAGCCATGGTTCCTGTGGTGCAAAGGAGAGTTTCCCATTTAACTCCATATATCCAGTCCTGATTGATAATTCTCCAAGAATAACATTGATTAAACTGCTTTTTCCACTACCAACTGGTCCGATAACCGCCAACAACTGATTAGGATTGACGTTCAAACTTATATTGTGCAAAGTATCCTCAGTAGCATCTTCAGACCATTTGGCACTTACGTTATGCAGCGTAAACTTTGGTCTATCATAACTGGGTTTGCTGTACCCATTCAGTTCTGATTTTTCCTTCAATGACCCATTGGAACCGTTAGCTAAAGCTTTTTTAGGTGATTTTTCTCTGTGTGATCCCTCTTTGTCGTTTAAGCAATCAATTTCCTCGTAACTGAGAAATGTCTGAACTCGTTTCACTGAAACATTAATTTCGGCCAAAGAAGAGATGCTGATTGAGAACAAGATGGTGATGACTGGACGTAGAACGTTATATATGGCTGTGATCGAAAATACTTTTTCGGCAGTGACCAGGTTACCCAAAAGTACGTATCCAAGGATGCTTATGAAGACTGAGGTTCTGGATACAAACATTTCGAATGAGTAGATCAGGCCTATGATGTAAGCTCTTCCTTTGATAGCTTGCATTTCTTTGCTGTTGAAAAATAAAACGGATTAGTGGTAATTATAATGAAAAATCAAAAAAGTTGTTAATTTGTTGCGCTGTAGAAAATTTGGAACAGGGCTAGAAACGTGGGGTCGGTTCGTGTAGTTCGCCTCAGGGAAATTTAGTCATCAAGCAGTGCTACTCAGGAGAGGAGCGCACGTTTTGTGTGCGAGATTTCCAGTGGCGTAACTATACCATCTGAGGAAAATAATTTAATATTAACAAGATATTTATTAATAAAATTATTTTCTCTGAGCTTTCTGTTCCGCAAAAGTATCAATAACATCATCAAAGTTTAAAGATCGGGCCATAGAATTTTCAATAGACAGAATAGCCTGTCTTGTCCCATAGAGTTTCTTAAATAAGTTTTTAGTAATTTTAGTTTCGAAAATAATCTTTCAGCACTCGCTGTAGTCACAGGAATTGTAATAAACAACATTAATGCAGTACATACTTCAGGAAAGCTGCACGATAAAATGATTCTTTATTATTAATAATTCAGCAAGTTGTCTAATACACGAAAACTTTTTTATTTCGTCTCTGAAGGTGGACTGAAAATTGAGAATTTCCCTGGCAAATGATTCCTTTCTTCTTTCTTTTTATATATACACCAACAAATTCTAGAGCTTTTTTTAATAGTTCAGTGTCATTTAAATTTTGCAAAATGGTAAGTTGCAAAACACTGAAATTGGAAACAATTTCATTCATTGGAAGGTAACGCGATTTCAATTGATTAATAATGATGTCCAATACGCGATAAACTATATTCACTTTGAACAAACTTTCCTGATCTTGGAGTCGCTCATCTTCGCAAGGTTCGTCAAAATGGCGTTTCATTCCTCTTCCTCATTCATTTCATTTTCTTCGTCTGACGAGTTTTAGAAAATTCGGGGTGATATTTTATTTTCTATTTTTCTGCTACACTATTTACTTCCTTTTTTAAATTTTCAAATTCTTGTCTATACCTTTCCAATTCTTCCAGACAAATTTTAAAACGTTTTAAGGCATTTGAAAGACCGGTGGCTTTAGAGTGAAGTACTTTAGAGGCTGCATAGATAGTTTTTAGAATTTTGCAATGGAAAACCAATAACATAATAAAATTGTAGTTCTCGATCTTCTTCTTTAATTTAACAGAATTGTTTTCGTTGGACTTCAACAAATTGAATTTTTAAAGTAGTAGTAAGGTTCAATGTTTTTAATGTTATCGAAGTTGAAGACTCCCTTTCTTTATGAGATATAAAACTAAAGATATTCCATATTTTGATAATATGCCCAAAAAAATTATAAATTTGTTGAAATGTTTCAAAAAAATGTTGCATATCAATAACCTCTCTTACTGCATCATTAAGTACCAGATTTAAGTTATGAGTAGCACAGTGAACATATACCGCATTTGGCTCGATATCTTTTGTGAGTTTTTGAACTCTACCATAAGTGCCTTTTATTGTGTTAGCACCATCATATCCTTGTCCTCGACACTTATTTATAGATATATTTTTGTCATTTATGGACTTAATAATTTGGTTGGACGTTGCTAAGGCAGTTTGGTCCTTAACTTCATGAAATTCTAAAAATTACTCTTTAATGACGAGCGCCTTTTGGATTCCATTTTCGTCTTTCTCGATTATGCAATAACGGTAAAGTTCACACATTTGATCTGTTTTTGAAATATCTAGAGTCGTATCGAATATGATAGAGTAAAATGTTGCGGTATTTATTTCATTTATAAGTGCATTTTCTCTTTTTAGAAAAAGAACAGAAATGAGCTCATTTTGTATTTATGGATTTAAGTATTTTATCTGGCCCTTTGCTTACTTAATAATTCTTATAAAATCGGATTGTATTTTGCTAATAACTCAACAATACTCAAAAAGTTTCCTCGGGAACTTGGATCATTGCTTTCTGCCTTTTCTCTGTGGCCACGAAAGGCTAAATTACACTTTGAAAGTGTCCGAGTAACATCAAAGAGTCTAGACAGTAGTTCACGCCAAAAAGATTTTTCTTTCTTGATCATGGACTCTTGCTCCTCATCTAGTGTTCCATGTAGCCACACTTGATACTTAAGACAAGAATCCAGGTGAATTTTCGATGTCTCGTGCCTTTTTATGGCGTCTACAATATGTTTCTAGTCGTCATAGCCTTCCACATTTTGTATTTTTTTAGATGCCCGATATGCGAATAACCAACATGGTTCACAATACGGCTTCTGAAGTATTAAGGAATATGATAGCCATGTACGTTCAAGTTTCACGCCGGACTTGGAAACAATATAGTAATGTTTTTCTAGGAAATATCTATTGTCGCTGTCTTTTAAGAAAGGACCCTTATGTTTAACAATATCCGTTTTCGATCACGAACCGTTTCACTTGATTATTTAGTTCTTTAAAATTACCCTTATCAGTAATATATGGAGAAGATGCTATATTGTTCATAGTAAAATAAGATTCACTTTAATTTTTGCTTGTACCCTGTTGTGGTTATTCTGGATCTGGACATACACTGGTGTTGGGGGCTGCATCTGCTATACTGTTACTTTTAGTTACGTCCAATTCTTCACTTTGGGAGCACTGTTTACTCACTTTTTCATCAATAAAGTCATCATTCTTAAAGTAATGACTAATTTTAGATAACTTTATTTTTTTTCTTCAGACTTCCTCTTTCTCTTTCGTTTTTCACTCCCACTTACATATTTTCTTGAACTAGACATGTTGATATCTAACTTTCACAACTAACTTTACTTTGCCTCTATTTGCAGATTCAATAAAACAAAAACTACGACAAATCAAAGATTCAAATGATCAACTGTCATAATAATCAAACAAAGAATGCGTAGTATACTCCATACTTAAAAAATAGAAATTCGGGATTCCCCTAACATCGTGCGTCACTAGCCCGCCAGCGCCACGAAAAAATATTTTCTTGGTTAACAAAATGCCCGAGAATCACTAGCCCGTCCGCGCCACCAAAGTACCGTGACAAAAAATGAGACAACCAATGGATGCGTTCTAAAATTGATCGACATCCTTTTTTTATGAATGCATTTAAATCTTAATAATTTATTTGAATTTGTATATGATCTTTAGTTGTGTCTAACTTTAATTGATTTTAAGTACTTATATAAAAAAATTTTTACTAAATTTTGTTAAAAATGTTAGGTTACTTCTGAGCTCGCGGCCTCTCGGACTGGGGGCCCATGGCATTTTGCCCCCCTATAGTTACGCCACCGATATCAATAATTAAAATTTTCGCTGTTGGTGTGGAAAAAAATCCTAAAAAGAAACAATAAAGACCTTTGTATAGCCCAAAGGTCGCAGTTTGGGCTGCAATGTCGATATCCGGAATAATCGGCCAATTTTTTTTCGAAGACCACCGCGCCCTAACGATGAAGAAGATTTGAGAGAATACACTCAGGACGAAGCCACCTGCCACACTTCCAATCTGTCTTTGCCAGCCATTCAGACTTTTTTTTTCAGGAAATTGATTTCTCGAAGAGACCCCCCCCCCGCACCCAGGATAGGACTGCCTGTGATCTTTTGATGCAAATATCATAAAAGTCAAACGTATCGCAACCGCCCTGCTACTCTGGAAGATCTAAAAAAATCGAAGCCAGAACTGCAGATGCATGCCACTGCGTAATGGCAACTTTTAGAGGTCGGCTTCAGGAGTGCCAACACAGAAATGGAGCACATTTTGACAATGTAATCTTCAGAACATGCATTTTCAAGAATTTTTGTAAATTTTAAGAATAAATTTAATAAAATTGATCAACTTGTTCTTTTTTATTTCATTTAAAAAAGTTAACAACTTTTTTAACCAAACATTAACATCATTAAGTTGTTACAAAAATTCGGGCATGGTGCAGGGTCTTTTAACGTCTATCCAACACCATCAGGAATCCATGATAGTTACAAATTAGTGCAATATTAAATGTATCAATACTGGAATCAAGAATGAATCATATCCTGATGATGCTAACATGGTTAGCGAAACACGCGTCAAGAGATTAAATAAGGGGATTTCGTTTTTAATGACAAATATCTTCTTCGAGTTTAGAGTAAACTTTTTGTGCAAACTAGATCACTTACCTTCTTGCATAAGAGACGAGTTTAGCAAAAGGTTTCTCCCAGCAATACATTTTGATTACTTGAATCCCGGATATAACTTCGTTCATCAATCTTACTCGCTCGTCGGTCCTTAGGGCTGTCTTCAGTCGAAGAACTGATGTTCTTTTAGCTAAATAGGCTGAAATTTAAAATAACATAGAAAACAATATGGTATTAAGAAGGGTGTGGCGAAAAAAAAAAGTTCCGCATTTGAAATTAAAAAAATTATATTTTAGTAAGTAGTTTGTAATGTTTTTATTTCAGAATAATCCGAAAAATAAGGAGTTTTGTAAGTGCAAGAATATTCACTTATAGGTGAACATACACTGTTAGAATTTATTTGAAATGAAATATGGAAAAAGCATTATTTCAATTTAGAACCAGTTTCGATGCTTCGTTAACGTTAAAAACACTCCTTGTTGACAGTATGCAAATTGGTAGCCAAAGTTTCGAAGCCTGAATTTCTGGTTGACGCTAAAAGACACGGCAGACTATGAACAGCAAGATCAGCTGAAAATATCCAACGAGCAAGGAAAACTGTTCGTGAAGCTCTAGGAATACCAACGGCGATACTCTGGTCCACTGGAATAAAATTGCGATTCATAAGCACAATGTTTTGACAAGAAATATTCGTTCCTTTGTTGTCACCCAAAAAGTCCAAAAATGTCTGCTAAGTACATGGGCGAGCGGAAATCATTAATCTTCATATGGATGCAAAGATATGTAGACAAAGGAGAGAGAAAGTTAGAGGAGTAAACTGAAGATCGGAGCTAAAAAACTGAAATTCATTTTAAATAAATAAGCAAAGATTAATATCTAAAATGTTCACTATATTTAAAATTGTTTGTATAACAATTGTTTCGACACACAAATACTTTTTCAAATACCAACTATGTTAAACTAACAGTATAAAGGTAATTACAACTTAAACTGTCCATCGACCTAATAGCAAAATATATCCAAATTGTTCCTTTTATTTATTCCTAGGCTAGGCTAGAATGTCATCAAACAGATCGCAGTAAATATAAATAAAATAATTTTAAAAAATTATAATAGAACCATTAATTTAATATATTCTATTAATAATGATAAGAATGGATCGTACAAAACAATTACATATATAGGAAAAGTTACAAATTACTTTCTAAACATTTATCCAAAACAAACGATATAAATATTGCTCTCAAAATAAACAACAGTCTTGGACGCCTCATTAAAAACAATAAAAGTCAAACAAATAAACTCTATAAATCGGGAGTCTATTTAATTGAGTGCGGGTTGTGTCCAAAAGTCTATGTTGGAAAAACAGGAAGGTATTTCTCTTCTAGGCTCAAAGAACATAAAAGAAGTTATACTAAACAACAAAATAATTCACATTATTCTAACCAATGTTATATGATGAAAATAAATTTAAAAAATTAAAGCTTTTAGAAACCCTAGAAATTAATAAAAGGGAAAATTTGGGCATTTTGCTACATGAGCTGGCTTCCAGCTTTAGCTGGACTTGAAGAGTTCACCGTTATTAAAATTATTTTGCCCTCCTAGACATTGAAAAAATGAGTTTCCCCACTATTAACTTTCACGGTATTATGGTCAGTTTAGGATGTAATTACTTTTCTTACTGTTAGTTTAACATAGTTTGTATTTGAAAAAGGTACTGTATGTCGAATCAATTACACATATAATTTTAAATATAGTGGAAATTTTAGATATTAATCTTTGCTTATTTATTTAAAATGAATTTCCTTATTTATAGGAAATTATTTTTATAAAAAATTGGGGTTGAAATGCTTTTTGTTATTGCAACAGGACAACGACCCCAAGCATAAGTCACTGAAAGTACAAGAATGACTCCTCTATCATGCACCTGGGCACCTCCACACTAATCACCAGATGTCAATCATATTGCACACCTTTTGGATAAGGTTAGTTTTCAAATTAGAAAAAAAAATTACAAACAAAAAGAGTTGGGAACCCGTGTTATAGAAGAACAGGTCAAAATTCTACCTGAGACGACCAACAAATTAGTGAGAACGATGCGTGCACGTCTATAAGTAATTAGAAGTCCTACAAGTTGTTAAATAAAGTATTTTGCGCCTCCACCATAGTCACCAGTTTTCAATCATATTACACACCTGTGGGATAAGGTTAGTTTTCAAATTAGAAAAAAACATTACAAATAAAAAGAGTTGGGAACCCGTGTTATAGAAGAACAGGTCAAAATTCTACCTGAGACGACCAACAAATTAGTGAGAACGATGCGTGCACGTCTATAAGTAATTAGAAGTCCTACAAGTTGTTAAATAAAGTATTTTGCGCCTCCACCATAGTCACCAGTTTTCAATCATATTGCACACCTGTGGGATAAGGTTAGTTTTCAAATTAGAAAAAAACATTACAAATAAAAAGAGTTGGGAACCCGTGTTATAGAAGAACAGGTCAAAATTCTACCTGAGATGACCAACAAATTAGTGAGAACGATGCGTGCACGTCTATTTGAAGTAATTAGAAGTCCTACAAGTTGTTATATAAAGTATTTTGCGCCTCCACCATAGTCACCAGTTTTCAATCATATTGCACACCTGTGGGATAAGGTTAGTTTTCAAATTAGAAAAAAACATTACAAATAAAAAGAGTTGGAAACCCGTGTTATAGAAGAATATGTCAAAATTCTACCTGAGACAACCAGCAAATTACTGAGAACGATGCGTGCACGTCTATTAGAAGTAGTTAGGAGTCCTACAAGTTGTTAAATAAAGTATTTTGCACACAAACATACTTTTTTGAATTCTTCACAGACTTTCTTAACGTTGTTGTTTTGATACTAAAGATATGTTTTTCTAAAGAAATTGTTTTGTATAATTAATGAAAATAAAAGTTGCCGTTTGTAGTATCCAAAACATATCTATAAACGTGTTATAAACATATTTTAATGTTTGAGCTCTCTTTTGAGGCAATGTGTGTTGAAGCAGTTTAAGCGAAATAAGTCGGAATTTTGGAGTCGATTAATAACTGTAGATTAAACTTGGATACAGTACTATACTTCTGAAACCAAGACATAGTCGAAGCAGTTGATTGAGAAGGGTGAATCGAATCAATAGTTTTGTTTCACCAAGAAAACGCACCGTATCATACTGCCGTGGTCTCTGCATTCCAAATATTCATGAATTAGGATTTGAATTGATTGATTACCCACCGTATTCACCAAATCTGTCCCCCAGAGACTTTTTTCTCTTTCCTAGGCTCAATTATTTAGCTCGGAGGACAGAGATTTTCATCGAATGAGGAGACTATCACATTCATACACGTCAATTTTGCAGAATAAGATGTCAACTATATGGTAGCATCGCTGGGAAACATGTCTAGAATTACAAGGAGACTATATTGAGAAATAAAACTGAATTTGACAAAGAAAATACTTGTTTCTGTGTTAGACTGGGAATTTTTCAGACTACCCTCGTAAAATCCTTTTACCACTTGTAATTTTTGTTTTTTTTTTTTAGAAAATGTATGAATCAATTTTTTTTTGGTCGTTAAATATATTGATTATAAAAAATCATCGATCAGAATGTTTAACAATTTCAAAATACGCCGTAATTTCTAATTTAACAAGCGAGATACGGCGAATACAGACTACAGGCGAATACAGATTAAATCATCTCCTGATAATACTAACATGTTTAGAGGGATATCGAGCAGTTCAAAAAAAGTGATTTGGTGTTTAGTGGTAAATCTCTTCAAGTTTACTGTTCTTTTTGTTATAATTTGTGTTGTTTCTTCTGCATTATAATTTTTAATAATATTACTACATAATGTTTGCTCCTTTAAAACTTTAGATTAAAAACTTCAGATCGCTTTAGTAGATGAGAAATAAACGTATAAGTTTTGTTTTGATTCCGTAACTGCAATACTAGACGCCTCTCTTTGGGAGTACAATACTTTGCGCGACCCATAGTAACATTTAAAACTGTATGGATGCATGGACAATGTATACTAGAGATATTAAAATATTTTCGATAACAATAAACGAATACCAAAAAATGTAAAAGCCACTGTTATTTTTTTGTCACCTAAAGTTTTTATTATCGTCAAGAAATATTAACCTGATAAGATAAAATAAATTAAATTATAAAATAAAATAAATGTAATCTACAGATTAAATCATCTCCTGATGATGATAACATGGTTAGCGAAACGTGCATCGAGCAGTTCAAAAAAAGTAATTTGGTGTTTAGTGGTAAATCTCTTCAAGTTTACTCTTCTTTGTGTTATATTTTGTGTTGTTTTTTCTGCATTATAGAGTAAAATGTTAATATCAATTGTTATATTATATTTCAACAAATTCTGTCAAAGTTGTGCAATGGTAATTTATTTTAAGTAGACCCGATAATTCCATAAGTGTTATCAGTTGTTGTTTCGTGGCAAAATTAATATTTTCGTTGTTTCTATTAGTATGTTACCGGTATTTTTATCAGATATAAATACAGTAGTCGAATTTCACGCATATTTAAACAAATCAAACAACCGACGATATTTGTTTAAAGCTCAGCTTTAAATAAATTTGCCAAAAGTTTATTTACTTTAGTTCTGCGTATTAAGAAGTAGAGGAAAGGTTTTAAAATTTTCCAGAATCATGGAAACATACTATAAGAGATAGCAACGTAGTTTTTTAAATATTGAATTAAATAAAATATTTAGTTTGGTTTGGAAAATAATGTGATTTAATTGTTCGTTTGTTACTTATACAGAAATGTTTGGGTACAGAACATGTAATGGGAGAACTGTATATAAACATACCGAAATACCCATAACCGAAAAAATACCATTATTTAATGTATCATTACTGTACGAATCCAATTATCTTATATTTTTATTAGTACAATGCCTTGTCATTTACCAGTTGAATTTAATATTGGAGACTTATTTGTTTATTGTATTTTATCAGGTTAATATTTCTTGACGATAATAAAAACTTTAGGAGACAAAAAAATAACAGTGGCTTTTAAATATTTTGCTATTCGTTTTACGTTCATTGTTATCGAAAATATTAATATCTTTAGTATACATTGTCCATGCATCCATAGAGTTTTAAATGTTACTAGGTCGCGCAAAGTATTATATTCCCGAAGGGAGGCATCTAATATTGGAGTTACGGAGTCAAAACAAAACTTATAAATTTATTTCTCATCTACTAAAGCGATCTGAAGTATTCAATCTAAAGTTTTACAGGAGCAAAAATTAATAAACATATTACCAGAAACCAGAGATCGCCCAAGAAAAACAAGCAAAAGATTGAATACATGTATTGTAGGAGAGACGCGGAAACACCCATTTTCCACTTCGTTTGACATTAAACGGAAAATGGGTCTACAAATCAGTACACGGACAATTCGTAGACGATTAGTATAGATGGATCTTTATGGAAGAGTTGGAAGAAAGGTACCACATTTAAGTAAAAAAATATTCAGCATAGATTTTGCCAGATTAACAGAATTGAAAAAATATTTTATTTAGTGATGAAATAAAAATAAATCTCTTTGGATCAGATGGGAAACGGTACGTTAGGCGATATAAGAATGAAGAACTAAATCCGCGAAATACATTAGGAACAGTAAAGCATAGAGGAGGAAATATTAAACTGTGCGGTTGCTTTTCCTATAATGGTGTAGGTCCACTATATTAGATCAAAAATACCATGACCAAAGAAACCTACATGGGAATATTAGAAAAAATTATGCTTCCTTATGCCGAAATAAATATGCCGCTGAAGAGGATCTACCAGCAGGATAACGATCCGAAACATACCGCAAAATAGAGAAACAATGGTTTCTCGCAAATAGGATTTAGTGAGAGTTAGATTAAGTGTTGCCCTGGCCGTTGCAATTTCTGGATTTAAATCCAATAGAAAATCTTTGGCAGCATTTAAAAAAGGCATTGCTAATAAAAAAACATCAAACAAAAATATGTTGTGAGAAGAAGTCAAGAAAACTTGATATTCTATACCGCTTGAAACTTGTCAGAAGTTAATAAACCCTACTCCAAGGAGATGCTCAGCTGTGATTAAAAAAAAAGGCTATTCTACTAAATACTAATATTTTATATTTATTAAGTTTGTTAATAAGCATTAGTTTTCACAGTTTAAGGCTATAAGTGATATACTCTTATTTTTTGACCAGAAAAAAAGCACATATTGTTTGATAGTTGTAGTAACTTGTGTAATACTAGGATAATGTTTTGTTTTATCAATATTTTTGTATCAGGACACCTTACGCAACGTTAATAATATTATAATAATTATGTAATAATTAATCTAATATAAATAATCGACAAAATGTGGGCAAAAACAGTCTGGGGACACTATTTATAAACAGAGAACATATTTTTTTTCTTTATTTGGGTTTTTCGCCACGATCTAAAGCTCAAAAAATATCAAAAATATCTGTTCTTATATAAATAAAGAATCACTGGATAAAAACAAAAAACCAAACGAATTTGGTTTTTACCCAGTTTTATATTTTTTTGAGTTTTAGATCGCGGCGAAAAACGCAAATAAAGAAAAAAATATATGAACACGCCACAATCATTCAGACATTAAACAGAGAACATGTAATCAAAACTTCTTAATCCCTCAAAAGAAGCATGCTCACTTAAGTAACATCCCTCAACACTAGCTCCATCACCTACATCTCCACTTTAAACACCATCAGCCTTCCTCATCAAAATACAATATGGTCGCTAAATGATCACTGTTAAAGTGTACTGTTAAAAAAATCTTACTTACTAAATCTTAATGACTTTTTAAATGAAACAAACTATTTATTTGTTTATCTAAATTTATTTCGTATCGTTTAAAGTAATCCCCTCCCACTGCAATACACTTATTGCAACAATTTTTCCTGTCTTCAAAACAGTTTTAATTCTTCAATTGAAGGAACAGAACAAGTCACAAGGTGCCACATCTGCTGAATATAGTGCTTGTGGGATAGACTTTATTTGATTTTTAGCGAAAATTAATGAATAATTATTGCGATGGGCGATGGGGCGTTAACGTGATGCAAAAATCGCCAATTGTTGTGCTGTAGTAATATCTACGATGTCACTGATGTCACTGATACTTAAGTACGATGTCACTGATACGATGTCACTGATACTGATGCTTCTCTACCAGAAAACTTTTCAACCTCAACATGAAAATAGCGTTACTCCCTTACCTTACCTTACTACAGTCGATGTTAGTGTTTCTGTAAAGATGGAAAAAATTGAATATTGAGCCGTCATTAAATTCTTGCATTTGAAAGGCAATACGCTTACGCAAATTAAAACCGAGATTGATGCTGTTTATGGGGATTCTGCATCATCAGTTGCCACTGTGAAATTTGGAGCTACTAAATGTAAACGTGGTCGTACCAGCTTGGTTGATCACGTATGTTCCGGACGATCAAAAACTGCAATTACTATTGATAACGTTGAAAAAGTTCACCAAATGATACTATACGACCGTCGAATTAAGGATAGAGAGATAGCAGAGGCTGTGGGCATTTCGAAAGAATGTGTTTGTCATATATTAACTGAAGATTTGGGAATGAAAAGGCTAACTGTATGTTGGGTACCGCGATTGCTCACTCATGACCAAAAACGCATTCAAATGAACATTGTCGAAGCTTTGTTGAAGCAGTTTAAGGGAAATAAGTTGGAGTTTTGGTGTCGATTAATAACTCTATATGAAACTCGCGCGGTCCTGAGCTTTCCTTTGCCATTCGGGTCAATATACTTGATGATGTCATCAGTCCATCGTGCTTTAGGTTTCCTTCAGGGACGCTTATGATCAAGCGGTATCCATCCCAGGATTGTTTTGGTCCATCTGTAATTATATTGCGTCGCTATATGGCCTGCCCACCTCTCTTTGATGACTCTTGACTGACCTGACTCTTTTTCAGGTTTATTTTCAAGCCAAATGGTTTTCCCTCCTTCTGCAGCTCTTGTACGTGTTTTTGTAGTTCATCTGGGTTTTGTGACAAGAGAACGATATCATCTGCTAATCTAAGGTGACTTAAGTATGCACCATATATTTTTATTCCATCCTGTTCCCAATCCAGATTACGGAATACCTCATCAAGCAATGCATCCACTATGGCTTGCTTTGATATGGAGTCAAATGCCTTTTCATAGTCAATAAGAGCCAAGCACAGTGGCATGGTGTATTTATTGTGCCTTTCTATGGCCTGTTAGACAATCTGGATATGATCCATTGTACTGAATCCACTTCTGATCCCTGCCTGTTCTCTTGGTTGTGCGTCATTCAGTGTTCTCAGTATTCGTTTAGATATTATCTTAGTGACAACCTGGTACAATACTCACAGTAGGGTTATTGGGCGGTAGTTTTTCAAATCCTCACGTGTTACTTTTTTATGAAAACTAATTACTTCAGCAGTTTTTCATAGGTTAGGTAATTAATCTTTCTTTTTTTCGGTCTTCGTCTTACCTCATCCCATAGATGTTGATCATGTCCAGTGATTGCTGTGGTGTTTTTAGTTGCCTTGGCGAATTATAGATTAGTTACTCTTCGTCTTTCCGCGCTCGATGTTTTGAGTCATTACCTTATCGGAAGATAAGTGATGACCCAATTACCAAGACTCATTGGACTTGATTTTAGATGTTCTTTTAATATGTCTATGTACACATATTGGTCCATTATGCCATCAATAATTTTTAGTTTTCCCACGCCCGACACTTTGATTTGGGTTTTGCCACATCCGAACTTTTTCATCAGATGAAAACAACAAAACTCTTTCCTAGAAACCAATAGGTTTATTCCGATAATCTTTTGTAAATGGCTTTTTCCTAACAGATCGCGAGATATATCTTGCATGTTTTATTACATTACGCACTGTCTGTGGTGTAACTTTAATCGCATAATGATTTACTAGCAAACTTGTATTGGATGCGGCACTCGTTTTTGGGACTTCATGAATATTTTTCGTAATTTCTCGTTCATCATACTTTGCAATTTTTTTGGACGTCCTGTTTTTGGTTGACTTTGAAAGTTTCTAGTCTCTTCAAACCTGTTGAAGATTTTCTGGTGGATGTGGAATGATATTTGGAAATTATTTTACCAATTTTCCCCAGCGACTTTCCTTTCTTTCTTAAAGTAATTACTAATTTTCTTAGTTCAATCTCCAAATCTCCATAATGAGAACAAATACACTATTAAATTCACTTCCTTGTAGGTCAATAACTAATGAAGTGAGAGCAGTGAGAATAGAATAGATTGAGGGAGCAATTCAGATTGAAAGTAAAGGAGAGGAGAGGGAGAATGATGATAATATTGAAAGGTGATGGATATCATATATATGATGGATATTTCTCTTAAATAGACATAAAAAAGTCACCCTACTTTTTGATTATAGTAATATAAACAACGTAAAATAAATTTTAAGTATGGACTTACCTTGTAAAGGCACAAATGATATTAAAAACGCCACGCCAAACAAGGCAGCATATCCTATTTCTCGATAGAGTAGCCACGTTCCGATAGCGACTTCAATGGGACCGATCCAAACAAAATGAGCAAGACAGAAACCTTGATCAAACCTGCCCAGATCATTTGATAACAAATTTACCATTTGGCCCACGGTAGTCTTACCCAGTGCTGTTCTACTCAATCTCATTGTCTTCCTATAAACAACAGACATTTTATTAATAACATTTATATTATAATTAACACAACTAAAAATATTGCGATTTAACCTTAGTTCAAAAGTTAATAGTAACCAAGATACAGAGTGTTAAAATTATAATAACTTAATATACTTTCTTAAATAGCATCTTTCTTGAACGAAATTTGAAAGTGGGGGATTTTTTTAAGTCAAGACATTTAGATTACTTGTAAATTCTTATGTAAATTGTAGAAGGCACTGTCTACGACACTTTTCTTCATTTGAAAGGTCACAACTTTTTTGCATCTTAGTGTAATGGAGTTTTTAATGAAAATATTATTTTATCCACTTTTTTACGTAAAAAAGGTACACCTTGTAAATGTCTGTCCTAGTTACCGTTTTCTAGATATCTGCGTTTAAATTGTTCATTTTAAATTGAGCTTTTAAAGCATAACCTTTATGTTTGCTTTTCCTTTTTTTTTTGTTCTAGTTCTAGAAGAATGTTCTAATCTCTAAATCTAATCTCTAATCCCCAATGAAACCACATCAAACGTTAATTTTAAATGCGTGTTGGAAATAGCGTTCGGATACTAATAAGTGTCGATTTTCTAAATCTCACGCATGTTAGTTCTAAAATTGAATACACCTCTACATGTAAACGTTGCTTCGTCTGTAAACAATATATATTTTTTTAAAACATGGGGTCGACATTTTACTGGATACAACAGAAACGGGCAAATTCCAGTCTGGCTGACAAATCAGCATTTAATAGATTACCAATTCCAATTGCTTCCAATACGTCTTGTGCTCACTTCAGGATTTTCGGTTAAGCGAACCACAATTTCTCCTTCATGGTCGGTGGTTAAAGTCTTGTTCTGAAAAGAACCTGTTTCACCCAATCTGTCGTAAATATTTTTGAAAATCTTAAAATCCAGCTGACTTCCGCATGGGTACGTTTTCAAATATCTTCAATGAGACCGGTATGCCTTTCATATCTTGCATCTTTTCATTACAAAACAATTGTCAACAAACAATGTCTGAGCATTTTGTTCTTGACTTAAGTGATAATATTTCAAAAACTATTTTACTATAGTGTATTAAAATTATTATTATTATTATTATTATTAATTTAAACTATTTTAACTATTTAAATACTCACAATATTAAGTATTAACATTCAATGCAAAAATCACCTTGATGTATTTGTTTTAATCATAGCCTACCTACTTTAAGAAAAGTGTTACATTTCAAAAATGCGATTTAAAAGAGTGCAATGAATAATTGAAACGCAGATATCTACAAAACGGTAACTCGGAGCGATATTTGCAAGGTATACCTTATTTACGTAAAAAAAATGGACAAAATAAAATTTTCACTAAGAATGTGAATACACTAAGGGGCAAAAAAGTTGTGACCTTTTAAACGTAGAAAAGTGTCGCAGACAATCTACAATCTACATACAAATTTTCAAGACTTTTAAATTTCTTATCTTAAAAAACACCTCACTACCAAATTTTGTTCAAGAAAGATACTTTTGAAAAATTAAACAAAAAAAAAATGAAAATAAAACTATAACTTTAACATATATAACTATAACATATCTTGGTTACTATTGACCTACTTTTGGAGTAAGGTAAGTTGAGTTAAATCGCAATATTTGTATCCAAAAATTCACAACTTTGCTGCATTAATTAATTAATTAGCGGACACCATATATATATATATATATATATATATATATATATATATATATATATATATATATATATATATATATATATATATATATATATATATATATATATATTTCTATTTTGTTAGCTTTGTTTACTCATATTGACTTGATTAAACCCTTGTATGGGTACTAATGATTTTGGGGGTCTCTAGTTGACCCATGCAATTACTGACTTGTCGGCAGTAGATTCAGTAGGTGGATTTATGAAAGAAAGTCTTGGTCGACTTTGGAGGTTAAAAAGAAGATGGGGGCGGGCCTTGGTTGGCCGGTAAGTATGTGCACTGTATTACCAGCGCGAAGGAGGGGTTTGACAGTCGGGACCTGGGCCTAGCTGGCGGAGGCCGCGTCGTCTTGGCTGCTTTGTGTTTGTGGTCTAGAAGGTTTTTGCTGAAGATTGAACAGTGTGTTGATTTGTGCCTGGAGAAGGCACATCACTTGCTGCATTTGGGCTGTAAATCCGGCCATCATGGAGGATGGATCTGCAGGTGCTGGTGGAAACCGCTTTGGAGACGACGTCTTCGAGGCTGGTTTCCGGTTGGGGTTTTCACTGCACCTGGAATAGTTCGCTGTATGCGATTCCCCGCAGTTGTAGCATTTCGGCTGTTGGCTGGGGTCCAGTTTGCACTCACTGCTACGGTGAAAACCCGCGCACTTTACACAAACTGAGGTTGTTTCGCATTGGGATGAGATATGTCCGTATTTGTGGCAATTAAAACACTGTCGTGTTCTGGGTTTTCTTATTTGTACCACTACTTGGATGGATTGTTTCTGGAAATGGCTTATTTCCAAGATGTTGGATTCGTCTGACGGGACGGTGATTTGGACTATTGCGATCGGCGTCTTCTGGCTGGTTTGCCACCTTATGATGCTGGTCGGGTGGAAACCCATGTTTGTCAGCTCTAGTCTGATTTCTTCGATCGGAATAGATTCCGTTATTCCTCGCAGGAGGACGTGGAGGAACTTGGGTTTATTTTGAAAGGCGTGGAAGCGGTAGCCTTTTTCTATGAAATGCTGAATGATTGCATTTCTGTCTTCATCAGAACGGGGTGTTAGCAGCACCCCGTCCGGGATGGTCGTGGCTGGCCCTATGGCCACGTTGCTTTTTTCGAGGAAGGCCGATATATCCCGGAGGATTACCGGTGTCGAGTTTGGTTCGATGCCGGCGGAAGGTGCTGGCGCCTGGCTGGTTGTGGGTGTGTCTCCTGTGACCGCCATGGTTTGGAGGTTGGTGGGTTCAGACTTGGTCGGGTCCGTCGGCTCTGCATCGGCCTCTGAGGCGTCGTCCTCTTCGGCTTGCATTCTAGCCTTCTTTCTCCTTCGTCGTCTGGCCCTGGCGGAGCTCTGGTGTTCTCCAGCTGGTTCGGGGCCCGTGGTGAGGGCAAGGGCTTCGGGGACCGGAACGGTCTCTTCGGTAGTTGGTGCGATTTGATTTGTTAAGTCGCTTTTCAGAGCTGAGGATTCTGCGGATTCCCTTAGTCTCTGGTTCTCATTTTTTAGCTCGACAATCTTGGTTTCATGGTCTTCTATTTTCCGAATTTTTCTGAAGAGCATGTCCACGATGTCGTTGTATTCACTTTTGACTTTTTTTGCTTTATATATTGCTTGAGTTTTCATATACCCGATGAAGGTTAGATTAACCCGGTAGTCTGCTTCCAGGTCTTCTCTGGTTAATAGGTGGATATTTTTATCCGAGTAATAGATGGGGTCGGTTTTGGTTTTGTTAGCCATCGCGTACCGGCGAAGGAGTTTCGCGAACGCGACTACTAACGAATACTGAACGATTACCGCACCGGTGTAAGGAGCTCAGGAGCGATCGAAACACGTCCGATCTCAACGGCTGCCTGGACTGAACTGATATATATATATATATATATATATATATATATATATATATATATATATATATATATATATATATATATATATATATATATATATATATATATATATATATATATATATATATATATATATATATATATATATGTATATATATATATATATATATATATATATATATATATATATATATATATATATATATATATATATGAGCAATAGTAAGTTGCTTGACCGGGAGGAAGCCCCACTCATCCCTTACATTGGAGGGCACATGTTTCGTTTCGTCTGTTGGTGGTTAGGGTATATAACTCCTGACTACTGTTGTTTGTCTCGTTGGACGCAGTCCAAAGAAGTCAAAAAAACTGCATATACACACACACATATATATATATATATATATATATATATATATATATATATATATATATATATATATATATATATATATGTATATATATATATATATATATATATATATATATATATATATATATATATATATATATATATATATATATATATATATATAGTACAGACTCGATAATCCGGATTAATTAAAACAAGGCTTATTCGCATTATCAAAATCCAACTTACCATTGCTATTTTTTCATCTCTAATAAAACAACGGAACGAAATAATAATGTTTAATGTTTTATTTCTTTTTAAATAGAAACACATATAAACTAAATAATATTTTCTAATTTCCAGGTATGTATGTGACAAATATAAAAGTTAGGCAGATATTTTTTATATATGGATATAATATAAACAAAAAATATAATACAAACTACATAATAATTATATATTAATGTAAAATAACTTGGTAATTATGATTATCTAAAAAAATCGGTAAGTTTGGTTTGTTTCAGTTTTCTTTGGCTCAAAGAATAAGCTTGATCTCGTAGTTTCCTCAAGATTAATAGCTTACTTAATGGTACGCTATTTTTATTACCCTAGTTGAAATAACTTGTAAACTCTATCGTGTTTTACTGGCATTGTTGCAACTTCTTCATTTACCACCTCGCCAACTTCAATTAGTTTTTCGTCTTCGATAGAAACTATACTCTCATCAGTGTTGAGCCAGTTGATAACTTCACCTATCGTATGATTTTCGGTATTGCCAGATTGTATTTTCTTTGTTAGGTCGGGTACATCTGGGACTACCCTCATATCTGTTATGTTAACGTCATTAACAAACATCTACAGTCTACAGTGATATAAACGTTACATAATGCCGTTCCAGTTAGGAAAAAATATTCTTCTAGCAGCAAATTGTGCTTTTAGAATGTTTCATTTTTAAAATACAATAGTCCCAGATGTTCAAATAATTATAAAAAAAATCTGTTTTTTGACCTTTCGAATAATGGATCACACTTGTAAACAACTAGTATATTCTAGCACGGCTCTGCTTACATGTTGAGAAGATTTTCTTGTGCTCTTTTAATCGAGTTTAGTGTAATTATATCGTGTCAAGTTGCAGGCCTGTTGTTCTGACGTAGAACTCCTTCACGTTTCGAGTTTTGTGTAATTTGGACTAGTTTTTGGTGAAATGGCTAGTTTTAGCAATGAAAAATACGCAGAGATTCTTTGCATGTACAATAGAGACAAAACACAAACATCCAACAGAAAAGAGCAGAATTCGAACCTGCTCCGGACCAGCCATCAATATTATCGTGTCTGCCGCTTTAGACACCGCCCTCAATTCAGCGATAGTAGAGTGGTACCCATAAGTAATCAATTATTAATAGTGTGGATTATTTGCTTCACTCTAGTTCAGAGTGTGAATGTATAAAGAGGTGTTTCGTTACGCAATATTACAACACGTGGCCTTGACCTTTGTGACAACTAAATTCAAACGTTTGTATTACACCGGTGTAAAATAGCGGACAATCAACCAACTGAAGAACGTTTACATTGCTGTTTTATTTTCAAACGGGTGTTAATGCTACGGTTGCAACAAAGAATATTTGTGAAGCGTATGGAGATGTACTGAAAGTCAATAAGTACCAACGCTGGTTTAGAAAATGTTCCAATGGTGATTTTGACTTATCTGACAGCAATCGAAGTGGACGCCCTGTAGTCTTTGATAATGACGCTTTAAAATCACTGGTGTAAACTGATCCCAAACTGAGTATCCAGGAAATAGCAAATACTCTTCAGTCTGTTTGGTCAGCAGTCCAAAGAAATCTTCAATTTCGGGAAGGTTTACAGGCAGAAACAACGGCGTACAATTTGCACTCCCAATACAATACAATTACATTACAATTACATTAAATACAATACAATTACATTGCGTACAATTTGCATTCTCTATTGCGCAGACAACGAAGTGATCCGTTTCTACGAAGGATTGTTACTGGTGACGAAAAATGGATCTTGTACAACAACGACAAGCGCACCAAATAATGGCTTACTCCAAATCAACTAGCCGTACCCAATCCTAAATATTCCTTCAAAACCGGGATGAAACTGTTACGGCTGAATTGTATTGCCAACAATTGGATAGATTACGTAACGAATTGTTGGTAAAACGGCCAGCTCTGGTCAACAAAAGAGGGGTAATATTGCAACACGATAACGCCAGGCCGCACGCAGCAAAATTAACCCAAGAAAGAGGAAACCAAATTTTTATGAACAGGGAATCGGGATTCTACAAGCAAGATGGGGCAAAAGGTCTTAGATAACGATGGAGATTACATGATCGACTGAAGATAAAATTAAATGTAAATAATTTTTGTTTTGTTGCCACTGAGTTTGAGTCCGGACCGGTGTCCATCCTCTAAGCGCACGCTTTTCCTACGATCTTTCTCATCCCTACTTTTCTAATTTCTATATCTGTCTTTATTCAATCAGATGCTCTCTTTCTCTGCGCCAACCAACTGATACAACCTTAATTAATATATTTATATTTATAGTTCATAAGTTAAATATATATATATATATATATATATATATATATATATATATATATATATATATATATATATATATATATATATATATATATATATATATATATATACCAGGTGTCCCATTAAGGATGGATCGCGGCCGTATCTTGAAAACTATTTATCCCACAGCTTTGCGGAAAAAAATATTATACTAAAACTGACTGTGAGAAATTCACCAAAAATATTTTTAAGCTTCTAAAACGACCGCAAGAGGGCGTGACGAGCTAAACATTTTTAAAAATCATTTTTTTGGGTATTTTCAAGTGTTAACCGAGTAAGAAAAATTCTCAGTTATAATTAGCAAACTGTCTCCTACAACTTTGTTTTATGACATTTTGTCGTAACTTCGCAAATAAAGAAGTGGGAGGGAGTTTTACCTATTTAGATAAAAAGTCGTCTAATGTCCGTTTGCTAAACCGATTTTCCTCGATTTGGATTCATTTAAAAGGCAATTGCTGGGACAATCAGATAATGTGGGAGGTAAATTAATTAGTTTATAAATGAAACCGCGAGGTGGCGTTACATTCAACAATAGTTTTTTTGAAGTTTTGTTCAGTTTTTTCAAATGGAATGGTACAGCTTTTATTACATGGCTAGAAAGGTAATTTAAAGAGGAATCATCCAGTGAAAACCCGAAAACGATATCTCTGACATGTTAAGAGATATTTCGATTTTTCGTAAAGTGTTTTTAACGCGCTCAAAGAGTTTAAAAAAAGCTATTTCCAATCGACCAAAAACTTTCCATTTCATGCAAAATTAATGGGCTAGATAATCGATTTATTACGACTGAATTGCTTCTTGTAAAGGTCTCAATTACAGTAAAATGTCATCGAAAAGACTTACCTATAAATAAGAGATCCGCAGGCTACACGAATTTTCATTGATAAATGTTGTAAACTCATCATTCTTGGATGGCCCATAAAAGAATCAACTATGAAACATATAATTATGACACTACAATAGATATAGGCTTCTGTTTCTGATATATTCGTTTGACCTGTTTCAAAATAATGCACTAGTTTCCCTATAGATATTGGTATCACAGTTCTGTAACAAAAAATATATATATTTTCTTCTACTGGAATCTTTGCTGTGAAACTTGTTTACCACTGAACACTAAGTCACTTGCTTTTAATTTCTCGACGCTTTTTTTTCGCCAACCATGTTAGCATCACCAAGATTCAATTTGAGAGTAAATCGTAGACAAACCTTCGTCGATAAATTAAAATGAAGTGATTTGGTGTTAGTTAATAGGTAAATGGGCTGTAACGTAGACTAGCCTCCCCGTGGTGCACCCTGGGTAACGTGATAATACACGACTAAAAAGTTTACACTCTCGGTAGCCAGACTATTTGTTGGACTTCCTGGCTATAGACATGCAGATTAACCAAGGCGGTCAAATATTAGTAAAAGGCCATCTTCAAGGTTAAATGACCAAAAACCTCGGGCCTTCAGTGCAAGTTTGCCAATTAACCCTCAAGAGAAGCACTGGATCAGGGATACTCCGGGGTGAATTAAAAGTGTTTTTCTCTTATAAATGGTCACGTTAAGGGGAAAACTTTGAGTGGGGAAAAATTGTACTATCCCCACTATAGATCGCTCACCATAGCCATCTTAAGATGTGAATGCTAACAAAAATATATGCGATCAGACTATGGGTATATGCCACCCAATGCTGTTGTTGTGTCAGTGTTTTTTTTGAGTAAATAAAAACCGTTAAATAACATTTTTGCACAAATAATGTGTTTATTTTTCGATCTTGACACAGTTTGTGGTAAGATAATCATAAATATTATATTTTCTATAGTATTTTTATTAAAAACTTTGATTTTGCATTTTTTTAATATTTATTTAACTTTACCTAACTAAATAAATATATTTTTAAAATAAAGCTAAATTATGTAATAAGTATCTGAAAGTACATTAAATCCGCTTTTAAATGCCGTTGGAAAAAAGTTATTATCTATTCATTTCGCCTAGATATGATAGTTTAAATATAACACCTCATTTTAACATTTTTTTTAAATTTTTACTGATTTTTTCAACGGTATTAGACATACTATTATTTTTTGGAACATTATATAGATATAGTCTTTTTCTATACTGATTGAAGTTATATATATATATATATATATATATATATATATATATATATATATATATATATATATATATATATATATATATATATATATATATATATATATATATATATATATATATATATTAAATTGGGTGATTTAATCAAAAGATTGACGTGGCTCTAATACAAGAACCTGTAGCGATTACAAACTAACGATCGCTACTGGTAAAATCATTTCGGGCGAATTGTATTTGAAAGAGCATCTGTATCGTTTAGAACAAGGCCAAGATAGCCTAATTCCAAATCTCGCCGCGGTCCCGCCAAAATCTTAGCGTCTTATCCTTCCGACAGAGGTATGTAGGTTAGCCAGCCAAACCATGGTGAGGTTTATTTTTTCTGATATTCTTATAGAGGATTTTACGACCCGGACATTAGGGAATTATGTCAATCAGAGACCAGGCCGTTAAAGAACTACTTATTTCCCGAAATACGTAGTTCCGAAACCCATTGCCGAAACCATACTCTTTTTTAGAGCCACTTTGCACAGTAACAGGTCAGTCAGTTTTCAGACTATTTGGGGACCCCCACATAGGGACACCGAATTGCCCGTAGGCGTACTCATGGTATTTGGATACCCCAATACTGGATAAGCAAGCGGCGGAACAATCGAGAAATAAGGCCAGATTAATAAAATTTTATTATATTTTCGCTTAGAGTTAAAGTTTCACGTTTCGATTTTTGAACTGCCTAATTCTCTGACTACCGTAAGAAATAGACAATTTGCCGTTCGATCTGATTTATTATTGATGATTTTACTTATTTTGACCCTATTTGATTACCTTTAAGTTAACTTTATTTTCTTAATATTGTTTGAATAGACTTAGTACCATATAATTTATAAGTACAGAGAACTAGAGACGAGCTCGTGTAAGTTAGAGAAATTTGTTCCTTTTTTTTTATTTTCCACGGTTATTTTCCAAGGTTTCTCCGACTACCTAGAAAAATATATTGGTTTCATCACGCCGGAGCTTCGGAACTACGATCGTTTTACCGGAGCTGTTATTGTATCTGCTAAGAAACATATCCTTTGAGGAAAAGCGAACAACTATGTGAGAAATATAACAGAAGTGACGATTGCAGATGAGCTTCTTCACAGTTTCAATGCTTTAAGGAAAGCGCGCTGGTCTGAGATGACGGAAAACATAAATTTCAAACATTCCAGTAGAAAGGCTTAGTCCATGCTATGTAAACTAGGTAAGTCTGGTCAGAAGCCAGGTGTCTCAACAAATCAAATTGCTAAACATATAGTAGAAATGTCTAGATCATCCAGCGATAAAATACATATCATCAGCATCAAGAAATAATTAACAAATTTAAAAACTCAGTCACCAAACGAATCGAATTTCTCTCCGCCTTTCACTCTAGACGAATTGGAGGTTGGTCTAAAACAGGTATAAACTGGCAAAGCATCTGGGTTTCATAATAAACACCCAAAATATTTAATCCACCTTGGGGAAAATACCAAACACTTGTTGACACACCTATTATCTACCATTTTGAGGACCGGGACACTTCCCAATGAACTGAAGAAAACAAAAATTGTGGCTTTTCTGAAACCAGGTAAATCACTAGATCACCCCCAAAAATTTTAGGCTCATTTCCCTACTCAGCTGGTCATATAAATAAACAATTATTATATCATATATTATAAACAATTTTTGGCCTTAAAAGAAACATTCAGGCCACCAATGAAAATATACCACGCGATATGTGTGAAAGAATTATCGTAAATTGGGTTTCCCTCCAGAATGCACTCCACCAGACTAAGCCGAGGGGGACATTTAACTCACATTACTTGCAAACATAATGGCATCTGTTCAAGAAAAAATATAAAAGCAAAGATTAATATCTAAAAATGTCCACTACATTTTTTCACGAAAAAACGAAGAAATTGAAAAACCTCCTATCCAAGAAAGAAACCAATAAAATTAAACCTATTACAGATTACACTGAACACCAATTTTTCAAGACATTCGTCAACCTTACAGATTGCAATTTCACTAGTAAAGAATCTAAGTTACTTCAAAGAGGTTTTCAATATAACTAAAGCCTTCAATTTGAAAAATTACGAAAAAAACACTTCTATAAATACCATACAGCCAAATGGATTAATACGAAAATCAAAGAAAATAACATCATAATGACAAGAGCAGATATGGGTAAGTCAATTGTTGCAATGTCTAGAGATAATTATATATCAAAAACTAATTTTATTTTTTTTTAAATCGGGGAAATTTAACAAAATTAATTCTGATCCTTCGAATACCTTTCAAAAAAGAATAAAACTTGTTATCATTGTGCCCCATTTAAAATTTTTCACACTCATATTGGACAACCCTTTCTAGTAAATCTAAATAAAAATATAGAAATACCTACACTAGCATAATTTCGTTAATAAAGTGTAAAATTCCTAAAAGAAAAAATCGACATCCAAACATTCTAAACAAGGCCAAATGCAAGGCATATTTCTTGTGTTTCTTATGTTCTTCTTTCCATATCCTTTCTAGTTTGTCGCCCAATATGGACGAATCGTGTGACGGCAGTGGTGAAAACAAGTCATCCTCTGTCAATTTTTCTTTGTATGTTTTCTTGAAGATAGGAAGCATATATCTGTAATAGAAATAAAAACATTACGATAATAGTTAGTTTAATAGATAAATTTGTTTTTTGTTGACAATATTACTTATTACGTTTTTACTTAACGAATAAAAAAACAAATAAACTAATAGGAAAAATTAAATTTTTAATTAAGAATCACGTCGTACATCAGCCAATATCGATAAGGGCACGTCGTAAACAATGTTATTTTTACATTGCCATAAAACTTACTTCAGTATAGGTCAGTGTGTGCATTTAAGTTCAATTTAAAGTCAACAATATATTCTGTTTCTAAGCATATCGTGATATTTGTGTATATTACGATATGCTTCGTATTTTCACAGAAGCTCTCTAAAATTCAGAAGGAGCTACGCATATTTATGGGCAACCAGGCAATCGCTGATATTTCACACAGGCAAAAATATTGTAAATTGTTTATTAACCAAAACCAAAAGAATCCAAATTTTTTGTTCAATATTTTATCATTAATAACTAATGTAATTAAAAAAGCGTTAGAAAATGCTTCTTCCACAAAACTATTCTGAATTATTAGAGTCTTACATATCAGACAGATTCTTTAGAGTAAAGCTGGAAGAGGCATACACACAGTTGAAATAAATTGGATGAGTACCTGATCTACACAAGTGACATGCCACAACTAGAAGAAGATACAATAGTCACATTTGCAACTCCTAGCAGTAGGCAAAGATCATGAAGAGGCTGCAAATAAACTTCAAATATCAGTTAACCAAATAAAAAACTGGACCAAAAGACTGCACTGGACTGAACAAGACCAAGTCTGTACACAACATTTTCACAAATCCAAGAGAATAACAAATTCCAATTAATATAAATAACGTCCAGATCCCCTATGCAAAGTCATCAAAATAGTTAAAAAGAGAACAGATTCCGAATAGCCTAAATAATGCCCAGATCTCCTATGCTAACTGTGCAAAATATTTAGGCATCACATTAGATGCAAAAATTCGCCAAAAGGTTCATGTCAAAAAGAGGAGAGCTTGATATAACACGCGCCCTTTCCCTTTGAAAGAAAACGATGAGAATTTATAACAAATTTTTATTAATACAAAAATATACATGTTTTGAAGCACAATCAACCATGTATAGTTGAAAGCTGGTCCTGTAAATAGCCCTTCCACTTCTCGGAAGATGTCTAATTTCCCAAATAATATATGAAGCGGTACAGAGTGTTAGAATAACCGTGCTGAATCATCATAGTGTTATATATTTATTTATTTCATATTATATTACAGATTGTAAGAAATATTTCTGTTTAGTATTTATTTTTAAGACATCAGTTTCATCTCAAATTAAACGGATAGGTCTGTCGTTTGTTTAGAAGGTCTGTTAGCATAAAAATGTAAGAAATATGTTTGTTTAATTTACGTCTTGTCCCATCTCAGGCAAAATGATAGTTTTATCGCCTTTTTCTTGGTAAAGATGGTTTTTATCACATTGGACCAGATGCCGATTACATTTCATTTTTCGCTAAAATTGACAATGGGTTATGTTGTGTTTATACTCAATATAAGTTCGCTTATTCTATCTAAAAGCTTGGATAACACTTAAGGGTAATAACCACCAGATGTTTGATAATGGTGAGGCATCTTTAGAGATGGCTTCATCTTCAGTATTTGAAACCAACATTTTCATTTATACTGTGAACGAGTGAAGTATTGTGTCGTTCCAGAATAATTCCAGGGGTTAGTGTATCACTGAACACTTTGTTATCTATTAACTTTTATTAGTTGTGAGTTTATCACTGAACACTTGGTTTCTATCGATTTATATAAGTTGTCAGATATATTTAAAACTCTATTATCTTTATTATTTCTGTTTAATATTTTCATTAATATTGAATGATTACCATGAAAGTGAGGTTTTCACTGAACGTTTTGTCTTATAGTATTTTAGTAGTTTTGATAAGTATTTAAATATTACTTCTATTTATTTTCTACTACTTCTATCTAATTTCCCAAATAATATATGAAGCGGTACAGAGTGTTAGAATAACCGTGCTGAATCATCATAGTGTTATATATTTATTTATTTCATATTATATTACAGATTGTAAGAAATATTTCTGTTTAGTATTTATTTTTAAGACATCAGTTTCATCTCAAATAAAACGATAGGTCTGTCGTTTGTTTAGAAGGTCTGTTAGCATAAAAATGTAAGAAATATGTTTGTTTAATTTACGTCTTGTCCCATCTCAGGCAAAATGATAGTTTTATCGCCTTTTTCTTGGTAAAGATGGTTTTTATCACATTGGACCAGATGCCGATTACATTCCATTTTTCGCTAAAATTGACAATGGGTTATGTTGTGTTTATACTCAATATAAGTTCGCTTATTCTATCTAAAAGCTTGGATAACACTTAAGGGTAATAACCACCAGATGTTTGATAATGGTGAGGCATCTTTAGAGATGGCTTCATCTTCAGTATTTGAAACCAACATTTTCATTTATACTGTGAACGAGTGAAGTATTGTGTCGTTCCAGAATAATTCCAGGGGTTAGTGTATCACTGAACACTTTGTTATCTATTAACTTTTATTAGTTGTGAGTTTATCACTGAACACTTGGTTTCTATCGATTTATATAAGTTGTCAGATATATTTAAAACTCTATTATCTTTATTATTTCTGTTTAATATTTTCATTAATATTGAATGATTACCATGAAAGTGAGGTTTTCACTGAACGTTTTGTCTTATAGTATTTTAGTAGTTTTGATAAGTATTTAAATATTACTTCTATTTATTTTCTACTACTTCTATCTAATTTCCCAAATAATATATGAAGCGGTACAGAGTGTTAGAATAACCGTGCTGAATCATCATAGTGTTATATATTTATTTATTTCATATTATATTACAGATTGTAAGAAATATTTCTGTTTAGTATTTATTTTTAAGACATCAGTTTCATCTCAAATAAAACGACAGGTCTGTCGTTTGTTTAGAAGGTCTGTTAGCATAAAAATGTAAGAAATATGTTTGTTTAATTTACGTCTTGTCCCATCTCAGGCAAAATGATAGTTTTATCGCCTTTTTCTTGGTAAAGATGGTTTTTATCACATTGGACCAGATGCCGATTACATTCCATTTTTCGCTAAAATTGACAATGGGTTATATTGTGTTTATACTCAATATAAGTTCGCTTATTCTATCTAAAAGCTTGGATAACACTTAAGGGTAATAACCACCAGATGTTTGATAATGGTGAGGCATCTTTAGAGATGGCTTCATCTTCAGTATTTGAAACCAACATTTTCATTTATACTGTGAACGAGTGAAGTATTGTGTCGTTCCAGAATAATTCCAGGGGTTAGTGTATCACTGAACACTTTGTTATCTATTAACTTTTATTAGTTGTGAGTTTATCACTGAACACTTGGTTTCTATCGATTTATATAAGTTGTCAGATATATTTAAAACTCTATTATCTTTATTATTTCTGTTTAATATTTTCATTAATATTGAATGATTACCATGAAAGTGAGGTTTTCACTGAACGTTTTGTCTTATAGTATTTTAGTAGTTTTGATAAGTATTTAAATATTACTTCTATTTATTTTCTACTACTTCTATCTAATTTCCCAAATAATATATGAAGCGGTACAGAGTGTTAGAATAACCGTGCTGAATCATCATAGTGTTATATATTTATTTATTTCATATTATATTACAGATTGTAAGAAATATTTCTGTTTAGTATTTATTTTTAAGACATCAGTTTCATCTCAAATAAAACGATAGGTCTGTCGTTTGTTTAGAAGGTCTGTTAGCATAAAAATGTAAGAAATATGTTTGTTTAATTTACGTCTTGTCCCATCTCAGGCAAAATGATAGTTTTATCGCCTTTTTCTTGGTAAAGATGGTTTTTATCACATTGGACCAGATGCCGATTACATTCCATTTTTCGCTAAAATTGACAATGGGTTATGTTGTGTTTATACTCAATATAAGTTCGCTTATTCTATCTAAAAGCTTGGATAACACTTAAGGGTAATAACCACCAGATGTTTGAAAATGGTGGGGCATCTTTAGAGATGGCTTCATCTTCAGTATTTGAAACCAACATTTTCATTTATACTGTGAACGAGTGAAGTATTGTGTCGTTCCAGAATAATTCCAGGGGTTAGTGTATCACTGAACACTTTGTTATCTATTAACTTTTATTAGTTGTGAGTTTATCACTGAACACTTGGTTTCTATCGATTTATATAAGTTGTCAGATATATTTAAAACTCTATTATCTTTATTATTTCTGTTTAATATTTTCATTAATATTGAAAGATTACCATGAAAGTGAGTTTTTCACTGAACGTTTTGTCTTATAGTATTTTAGTAGTTTTGATAAGTATTTAAATATTAGTTCTATTTATTTTTCTCACAGAATACTGTTCTGATCATTATCAAATATTCAAGTACAATTGAATGAAATCTGTCACTGTCCATCTTAAATAATATTTAAAACAGTGTTTCTTGATTAATGTTTTGATCAATATTAAATGATTTCTATTTAAGTGAATATCCAAACATTGTTTGAGTAGTGGCATCAGCATATAGATATGACTTATGATTTAATTGAGAGAGAGAGAGAGAGATCCATGGTATTATCGCGCGGTTTTCCCTTCAATACCATGAAGTGGGTAAATGTTGTTTTGCTTTTCTAGTATCTGGAGCGGATACATGGCGAGTTTGCCCTTTGTACCCATTGCACAACTCAGTACTAGAGGTTACACCGTAGGGTGTGGTTGGATATCCATTATGTTTTGTTTAGCTCTTTGGGTGGGTATCTCGTGCGGTTTTCCCTTGATACCCCGTTAATACCCGAAGCTGGCACTGTTGCGTGTTTGCCCCTCAGTGTCAGGAACAGTACCCAGTTTGATATTTGCTTATTGGCTGATAATAGTATCATGGTTTGAGTTATGCAGAAAGTCTCTATGTGAATACATGTTGATTGCTATCATGCATTATAACTGAGGTTATAATAAGTATCTCTCGTTACGAGTGTGAACAGTCTAGTATTAAAATATGATTTGTATCGATCTGATAAATTCAAAGTAACAGATAGTAAACAGAGAATAGTTGAATGGATTCAAAGTGTTCAGGGTTACTTTTATTTCCAGATAGTTAAAACTGCAATGCTTGAAAGCCATGCTACTCAAACTCATGTACCCAACTAGCCGCCCAGTTAGAGCAATTCTAGTTAAGCCATCGCGGTTAATATTAGGGAGATATGTATATCTATTTCTATATTATATATGTTTATTTAAACAAAAAAAAAATCCTTTCATTCTTTTGTCGTATCGTTACAAGATTGATTCCCTCTTGATAAAAATGTAATAGTTTTGTATCTAGCTCTTGGAATGTATTTTATTTCCCTGGTAAGAATATTAACATTATGCGGTAAATAACTGTTGTAATTTTATTTACATGCATTTTCTGTTTGGCAATTAATTGTTAAAAAATATAAACAGACTCTCCATTACAACAATTTGTGCTAAATGTCGTAATATAATTAATTTGACACAGTTACTTTAATTACCAAACCGAAATAATTGCGAATGAATCTAAATCAATTATCACCAGAATTCTTAGGATATAGACAAGCAAGCAGTAATTTTACATTAAAGAAGGTTGTTATTTTTTTAATTCTTATAATTCTCCATTTCTCGGGAGTTCCGCAAAATTTGAGGAAGTTGGTGGAGATGACTGTCAGGAGAACAGTAAATAAAGTTATAGTCGATGGAGTTCATTGTAAAGAAAGGACTGGGACAAGACGATCCATTGTCAACAGTTCTGTTCAATCTGGTGCAGGAAGTGATTCTGAGGGAGAGTGGCATCAATACCAAGGGGTTAATATATGGTAACAGACACAAATGCTTGGCTTATGCCGACGACATTGTATTGATGGCGAGATCCAAGGAAGAAGTAGTAAAGGTTTTCAAGATGTTGGAAAGAAAGGCGAGATAATATGGCTTAACAATTAACGAGAACAAGACCAAATATATGGTAATGAAAGATAGCACCAGAGGACTCTCCTCTAATATAGTCATTGATTGTGCAGTAAATAAGAATTATACAATAGAGAAAGTGGAACAAGCTGAATATCTGGGAATAACACTAACGAGTAAAGGGGATGAAGAAAACGAAATAGAGAAACGACTAGGGAAATAAGCAAAGCTGCAGGAATGTTTTCAAAAATTTTAAGGGCAAAGAATATAACAAAAGCAGCAAAAGTAAGAGTGTACCAATCAATACTAAGGCCCACGGTTACCTATGCGTGCGAGACATGGACGATGACGAAGAAGGAAGAAACTAAGTTGGAAGTCTGGGAACGAAAAATAATAAGGATAATTTTTGGAGGAGTTAAAGTTCACAATGAATTTAGAAGAAGAACAAACAAAGAAATAGAAGAACTGTACAAAAAACCAAACATTGTTCAGGTGGTGATAGCGCAGCGAGCTAGATGGCTGGGGCACATAGCGAGGATGTCCAGCGGGAGATGGGTTAAAGGAATTCTGATGAGAGGTGAAAGGGGAAGGAGAAAAAGAGGGTGACCGAGGAAGAAATGGTTGGATGAGGTGCTACATGATTTGAGGAAAGTAGGAGTGAGGGATTGGAAGACTGATGCTTAGGACAGAAAAAGTTGGAAAAGAAGAGTAAAAGAACTCGAAGCCAAGGGCCACTAGGCCTGATGTGATCTTTGATGTGATCTTTGGGACTTCTAATGGCTGATTTTATTGTTTTATGTGGCTTGTATGCTGCTGATATATTATGTCGTCGAAGCAGTCGTCTAATGCGGTCTGTGACACCTTTGATGTACGGCAGAACTGTCACGGGCCTATATACATATTCATTTGGCTTCTGTTGGTTGTTTTGATGGTTAATAGCCTTCTTTATGTTATACTATATATATATATATATATATATATATATATATATATATATATATATATACTAGGCAGGTCACATAATAAGAAGGTCATCAACAGAAATAATTAAAGAGTAACAAAATGGACCCCATTGGAAAGAAGAGCAAGGGACAGTCCGAGAGAGAAATGATTAAACTAGGTGGAAAAGGCTGAAAAAGCACTGGCTATTGCAATATATATATTCTATAAATTAAAATTAATATATCTGAAACAATTCATTTGTATAACCATAAGCTACCAGTGCTAAGAAATAATAATTTGTGAAGCACCCCCGTATTGATCTTCTATTTATATGCAAAATAACTCACTTGAGATTTTAAATGTATTCATATTATGTCAGAAAGGGTAATGACCTGAAAATGTGGCAATAATTTGCCTTGAGGTATAATTAAGGTATAATATTTTGCCAGACATATTCAATTTTCATTTTTTATGGCTTCGTTGGTCATTTTTACATGGCCAACATGCCATAATAAAAAAAGTGCACTGTTGAAGTCAAAGAAAAGCATATTTTATATATGATTAGCAGTATTATGATCCCTCATTAGCAGTATCGAGGTTATTCCACCAGACAAAGCCGAGAGGGATATCTCAAAGACATTTCAACACAATACCAATATTTATTTTTCAAAATGAAATTTAAATTTCCGAATTATCACTTGTAGTTACCATTGTGCCTCATTTTACAATTTTGACACTCTTAGTGGACAACCCTTTATATATCGTCATATATTATTAATACGAGGTGCAGAGCTTGGTTTGGAACATCAGACCTAGAAAACAAGGCTCTACATTTCGTGATAACCAGCTTCAATTCAGGATATTTAAGCTGAATAGAGAAGAAAAAGTCTCCTAAATATTCAGGGATTTTTCCTACGTGCTTTTATATAACAGAAACACTAATTCAAGATTTGAGATACCTGGCGAAGAGGAAAAATAAATAGACAGGAAGCTAGTTATATATTGGCGGAGATTGTTTGTAATGTCAGCTATTTCAGGAGTACAAACCTCAGGGTCTGCGTGGACCCCTTCAAAACAAGACATTGTAAAACAAATTTATAGTTCCTGCAGGGAACTAATGGTTGCACGTCATCAATCTAAAAAAACCTATTGCCAATTTGATTCCATAAGAAAGAAAATATCATTTAAAGTTCGAAACACTCTCTTTCCTTCTTCCTCTAATCCTATTATCATAGGATAAAAATACGGTGCGCCATTGGATCATTCTGTAAATGATAGACATTCTGTGAATGATGGACATTCTGTGAATTCGCTGTCAAGATTACATTTAGGTTTGTAGTTCTCCGGCCTTTTCGTCGAATCTATAATTTTCATGTTCTGATCGTTTTTGAGTTTGAACGTTGAACGTTTTCAATTATTTTTACTGTATTCTTTGCCGTTTTGGCTATTTTTAGGTTTAGTTTCTATTTTGTGAGTTCTGTAGCAAAAAATTGGTATAAGCAATTTGTCTCGTCACTTATCAGTTATGTTAAACAGGAACTAGATAATGGGACTCTCTTTTACCATTAAATGCCGTGAGAAAGATATATATTGATGACTTAGTAAGTCTCATGGTTAATAGACGTTTTTTTAGCCAGTTTCAGCTGCAGTAAATATTAGTATTGGTACAATTAGTGCAATTTCAAAAAGTTGAAGAATAACAAAATCTCAAATTCACCGAAGAAAAAGCGTCTACATCCAAAACGTTTAACTAATCTAGATTATCTTGATATGAGCTCAATTTGCAATCAAATATATGAAATGTATAAAAAATAGTCAGTAGATTTACATGGTATTATTGTACTTTTATTAAATTTTATTGAACTATTTCAAAACAAACGGTTAGTCTTGAAAAGTTTTCATGAAAAACTAAAGAACATGCAGCTCTTTGATGGATGTAAAACTTCGCTTCATACACTTCTAAAAGAAATTGTTTTCAAATGGAGTAAGAATAATCCACGAAGAGGTCTGATGAAACTTCTAGATATTGCATTTAAACGAATGCAATTTTTGAAAATGTATCAAAATATAAGGTATAACATCTGTTTGATTTTGTTTATTTCGATGAGACATGGATACTTCAAAATGGGACCTTGAGTCACTCATGGTAAGATAATAACAAAAAGAGTTTTACAAGACTACAAAAGTTGTTGGAAAAAAGGTGAGTGCTATATCTAATCTCTAAATAATAAGGCCAATAAAGCCATGTTGTTATGAATAGTTATTTTAAGACGTGTCAATAATAACAATGTTATTGCAGATATATTGTTCTTCATACTGGGAACAAGTATGGTTTTATTCCAGAGGTCGAATTAGTCTTCTCTTCTAAAACAAAGGGCAATTATCGTGGGGAAATGAATCAAGATAACTTTCTCTTTTGGTTTAGAAACCAGCAGTAGAAAATCTTGGAGGAACCATAAATTATTGTCATGGATAATGCACTATATTACAAGACACTGATGGATAAACCTCCAACTAGTACATAGACAAAACCAGAAATTGCAGAATGGTTGACGAAGCATAATCTTCATTTTGAAAACATTGTGTTGGAAAGTGAACTGCTGCAAACCGTTATTCGGTAAACAATAATTAAAGGAACAGGTTTGTGTTTCATAATGTTCGTTCTAGGAACAAGCCTAAAAAAGAATATGTGGCAGATCATATGTAGATCTATAGAATTGATATGGGGGGGTGGCCAAAAATTATTACAACCGTCATATAGGTCGAGATGGAAGAACGATCGATAACTGTTTGGATCTGTGGAAAGAGGCTTTCTCAACAGTTACACCACAAATCCGGATAAACAACATCAGACATACAGAAGAAGAGATTGAAAAATGGTGGAATCGCGACAGAGTATTTGATAGACTAGAAGTTAATCCCCTAATAATTTATTTAACTAACAGCGATTCAGATACTGAAAGTTGTTTTAGTGATAGTGAATAATTATAATTTGTGTGAACTAAATAAAGAGCCGCTATATTCACAAGCAGAAATTTCGAAACAGATTTTTGATTAAAACTTTTGAAGAGAAAACTTTTCGTGTTACTTTTTCATTTATAGTTTTATCGATCATACAAAAGCCAAAGTCTGGGTATTTTGATGTTGATGTGGCAACATTGTAACGTAAATGTGTCATAGATTTTGAGGACATACAACCATTATTTCCCTGAATGAGCTAAAAAAATTGTTTTTAATGTCAATTTTGTTGTGCGTTACCAGGTGTGACGGTTAATTTTTTTTTATGAGATAGGGCTGGAAACAAATGTCGGTTTACAGTCGAATCTCTTTTGTCATATTTTTTTCGTGTGGTAAACATGTCTAGTTTCGAGCCAAATAAAGAGCATTTGCTACACGTACTGCTTTTCTTGTTCAATCAAAAGAAAAACGCGAGTGAAATCCTATACTTGTGGAAACTTACGGTGACAAAGTCCCAAAGTAAGACGCTTGTGGGCGTTGGTCCCCCCCCCCTAGCTCCTTCCGCCTACCACTGATTTTTATCGATGACTCACTCAATTTCCATGAAATACTTCAACAATCACGAAGATGTCGAAAAATGGCTTGATAGCTCGACCACCTCAAAAATGTTACAGTTTTTCTGGAAGGGTACCCACAAGTTGCCAAAGAGATGGCAGAAATGTGCAGCTAACCATGTCGCATACTTTGAACATACCATTTCTTACCTTTTTATAAAATTAAGAAAGAAATTAAAACTTATTAACTGCCACACCCTGTATATCCTGTTGTTTCATGTGTAGAGCTCTCATGATAAATCCATAACTTTAATTTTAAAATCAGCCTTTCCATATATATACAACACAACGTTTGTAAATGAACCAAACACACCAACTTATTAACTAAACAATAATGTCTCTAATAAGACAATATTTTCACCTATTTTGACAAATAAATATTAAAAAACGTACATAGAAACCCCCGTATTCACAAGAATGATCGACTTGACCTAGAAAAACAACAATGTCGTCATTATTTTTTTCTCTAAGGTTTCCACTCGCCATTTGCAGTACGAAAAACCATCCATGTTCCCTGATAACTTGATATTTCATTAATAATTCCAAGGTTATTGACAAGGCGCCTGTAACGATAATTACAGTGAATCTTTTGTATTAATTTATGCGTAGAATTCAGCGATAATAATAATCGTACATTACATTCGTAATTTCATCAGCGAAAAACAATCAAAGCCTTATTATTTATTGCGAAAATATTTACGATTAGCTTTGTGTAAGTTTAAGGCCTAACACTTACTCTTTTGTTGGTTCAATTTGATTGCAAATAATCGAAAAGTAAACAATGTCTTAATGCGTTATTACGAAGATGTCAATGATTCGTTGTGTATAAAATAAATCCGACATTTTTAAATTTAATTTCAGAGTTGCACTACAGTTTTCACTAGTTGCCATTTTTTGACATTCCTAAATCCTTTTAGCTATGCTGTAACAAAAGTATTTGGGTTTTTTCGTTTGATTATGAATAAAGGTTTATACAAGGTGTCCCATAAGAAAGTTTCTACTTCATTGGCTCACTGAGCAAACGCAACAACTGTAAGAGGCCCCGCAATGTCAATCGAAGTATCTCGGGAGCACACTGCGGGTTATAAGTGGGAGAATTTTACAAAAACAATTATTCGGCGACTGTAGCGCAAACGTAGAACACACGTAGAACGCACGTAGAACACACATCGTGAAATACAAACATCAAAAACCCCTATATTCGCCTAAAGTCACTGTACAGGCTGCAATGTCAGTGCAAAAAATTATAGGCCCGTACTTTTTTGAAGACAGCAGGGGACGCCCTATTACCGTCAATTCAGAGCCTTATGTCGAAATGTTAGACAATTTTTTGATACCTAAACTGCAAAAATGTTCTAGTTATAATCAAAGAACATGGTTTCAACAGAACGGAGCAACGTCACACATTTCCAACACGTTTCTCACACGAGTTCGTGAAATTTTCTCAAACAAATTAATCAACGAACTCGAAACACAAGCATCAAAAACTCCTACAAAAACCCTTTGATTTGCCTAAAGTCACTGTATGGGCTGCAAAATCAACGCGAGAAATAACCAACCCAGACTTTTTTGAAGACAGCAGGGGACGCGCAATTACCATCATTTCAGAGCGTTATGTGGAAATGTTTTTGGTAACTGCAAAAATGTTGTAGTTGGAACAGTTAAAAGAAAATATCCGACACGAAATGACAGCCATTCCAGAGATTATGTGCCAACCCGTCCTAAGAAATTTTGCTGTTCGCTTAGACATTTGGTTGATATTATTTAAAAAAAATCCTATAATGTATATTTAATAATTAATAAAGGTTTTTTTGATGAACGCCTCTCTTTTTTAAATATCGTTATACCAAAAAGATAGTTTTTTTTGGGACACCTTATTAGTTTTTACCTTATATATATATATATATATATATATATATATATATATATATATATATATATATATATATATATATATATATATATATATTTATTACATATATTTTCGTGACCGGTTCGTTTTCGGTCAGTGTAAATAAGTTTTAATGTTTTATTGTTTTATTTACGTTTCGATTCTACAACGAACCATCATCAGAATATTTCAATAAGTTTTAAAAATTTTATAAAAAAATTGACACATCTCACTTAAAAAATTCAGAAAATTAATTGTGTAATTGATATTGAAGTATTCTGATGATGGTTCGTTGTAGAATCGAAACGGTAAATAAAACAATAAAAAATTAAAACTTATTTACACTGACCGAAAATCCCAATAAATAAAAAAATAATATATATATTATCCGGAATTTCGGATTCTGGGGCGTCCGGGCTTAAACACAAAATCTTTCAGAGGGGGTCGGAGAGACCTCTGGCCAACGTCTGAAACCGAAAACAAAAACTTTCTTTCGAACGGTAAATATCAACTCTCTCCTACGCCCAAGAAAACTACACGAATTGGGGCGAACATTAAATCAGCAAAAAATCCAAATTTTAGCTCTGCAAGAAACCAGGTTGACAAATGATTGGACTTCCGCAACTACAGACTTTTTAAACGTAAAACGGAAAAACGAATACTCAAAAATATACCAAATATTGGTAAAACCATTCTTGGTTCTATAGCTAATGCCCAGCTAGTAAATAATCGACTTATGACACTATCCCTCAAGTGTGCTAACAAAAACTATACATTGATCAATGCATACCTCCCAATTAACGAAGAAAATAAATCTAATCCTGAAAAAGTAAATAAGTCCTGGGAAATTCCGGAAAAGACTATATCTAAAATTCTCTCTAATCATGTTAAAATCCTATTGGGTGATTTCGTGACGCCCAACTAGAGAAAGAAAGAAAGAAAGTACAGAAAACCAGTGGACAGTTTTTCCGCTCATAAATAGACTAACCATAATGGCAGAAGATCGATTGAACTTTGTTCGCAGTTTAATCTAAAAATAATGTCAACCCATTCTAAGAAGAAAATAACAAAACAAAAGACCAAACCCGTGCCCAAACACGTACAAGGGTGAATTTCAAATTGACCATTTTGCTATTTCGTACGCCAATTATAAACAGATTTTGAATGTTCAAGTCAGGAAAGGAGCTAACATAGACACGGATCACTACTTGACTAGAATCAAACTTAGCTTAAAACCTCGAAATTGTATTCAAAAGAGATTGCTAATTCCAAAGTTCGATCGTACAAAAATAAAACCAACCATAACAGAACGGCTTGATAAACAACCAGCACAGAACTGGCAAGAACTGAAACAAAAAAGTTATAAAAACAACCTTAAAGTTGGTCCATTTATAAAAACGTAGGAAACATCCGTGGTGGGATGAAGTTTGCGAGCAACCAGTATTAAGCCGAAATAAAGCATTGAAAGAGTGGAACATCGAAGCTAATTAGATAAACTAAAAGAAAATATGAAAACAATCAACTACCTTCTTGAAATAGAAAAAGATTTCCAAAAATATAACTCCCGAAATATTTACAAAACATTTAAAACTAAATTAACAGGCTATCAACCCCAAAGTATTTTGCTTCCAAAAGGAAAACGGACAATTAGTTCTAAATAACCAAAACAATTGCAAAGAACTTGCCAAATATTTTAAACAACTACTAAACTGTCCTGAGCCCTTAAACAGATTACCAACACTAAACCCTAAACAAACAAACCCACATTCATTATCACCGAATGAAGATGAAATAATTAGGCAAATCAAGCGACTTAAAAACAACAAAGCTTCTGATGAACATAGAATCATTGCTGAACTTTTGAAATCGGCTGGTCCAGGTACAATCAAGGAAATAATCAAAATTCTACAAGAACTTTGGCGAACCGAACGGATTCCGGAATACTAGACAAAGCACAGTTAGACAGTTAGAACCTGAAATCGGTGAATATCAAGCAGGTTTTCGACCTGGCAGATCCTGCCCGGAACAGAACTAAATCTAAAGTTGATCCTAAGACATCAAAAACTGTACAATAAAAATCTCGTCTGTACATTTGTGGATTTAAAAAAGCATATGATTCTATTGACCACGAATTTTTATTCCAAATCATGAAAGAATAAGGACTAATTTTGAAAACGCTGACAATTATTAAAGCAACATTAACTAACACAAAGTCAAAAGTTAAATTCATGGATGACATCTCAGAGCCCTTCGAAATTAAAACTGGAGTGAGACTAGGGGATGGACTCTCGCCACTCTTATTTAACTGTCTTGTAGAAAAAGTAATACAGGAGTGGCGTGTAAATAATCTGTCCTGAATATTGACCAGCCCATTAAATTGGGGAGAACCAACATCAAAATTAATTTTCTGGCCTTTGCTGATGATCTAGCAATTTTGCCTCAAGATATATTAACGGCATAAAAACAGATCGAAATCCTAAAAGAAACAGAATAAAAGGTAGGATTCCAAATTTCCTGTGAAAAGACACAATATATGACTTGCAACAGACTAAGAACACCATTTCTAATTCAAGTCTCTCAATTCAAATATTTGGGTCAAATAATAATGGAAAACGGGTTGGAAAAAGCGTCCAATAAGGGTAGATGTCAAAAAATAGAAACTGCATTGAGACTTACACATAATATTTACAACAAAAATGCATATCAAAAAAACAAAACTGAGACATTACAACACAGTGATTAAGCCAGAATGTCTAAATGGGACAGAAACGCTCATTTTGAAAAGAAAGAAAGACATCGAGGAGATTGAAAAAAAAAAAGAAAAATCATAACAAAAATCTTAGGCCCTAAACAAATAAATAGCACAACATACCAACTTCGAGAAAACCAAGAAATCAAACAATACCCAGATATGCATAGTGATATGAGAAAAAGAACACTTAAGTTTTACGGACATATAAAACGGATGAATTCGAGTAGGCTAACAAATGGTCGAATTTTATGAAATTAGGAGTAGAGATAAAGTAGAAATAATTAAATGGATTGATGCAATTAAAGATGACCTAAGATCAGCAACTAGACAAAGTGAAATCCAGAATAGAAACTATTTCAGACACAAAGTTAGCGTTTGGGAGGTTGACCAGAGAGAAGAAGAAGACTGGAACAACTTGGTTTGACGAAACGAATATATATATATATATATATATATATATATATATATATATATATATATATATATATATATATAGATAGATAAAGTAAAGTAAAATTTTGGAGTTAGAGGCTCATCAGCAACTGAGAAGGCTATTTCGCGACTGGACCTACAGCTTAACGTGGGTTCCGACTGGCGAGTGACCAACCTAGAAAATCTCTCAGAAGGCATCCGGCCTTACCCAGCCTCGAACTGGCGTGACTGAGGGGTGATTCCTTGTCAGATTTTACAATCTTACCTAGAAACATTCACAAGAATTTTTAGAAAAACTTTTTTTTGCCTAGTACGGGATTCGAACCCGGTCCACGTTAACTGCCGTAACGTAAGGCTGATGCCTTAGACACCACAGCTAATGTGGCCATTCCAGATAAGGTAAAAGATAGCGGAATGAGTATATGTATATCCTAGGCAAGGGTTTAAAATGGAATAACCAATTCACGTAGTGCGTTCATAAGAGAATAAAAAATGTTCTTTCAATTTTCAAAATACATTTTTTAGCTTTTAAATTCTGAAATAATAGAAAACGAAAAGCCATAATTATTGTTGTTTTTTTTTATATCTAAAAGTTGATGTAACTATATTTGAGATTATCTTGGCACGATATAAATCAAGGTTTTATTTAATTCTCGTATATTGCACAAGTTCCATAACTCTCAATAGTAATAATTATCGATTTGGCACTGAAAAAAGTTTTTGCTATGATATATTTATATTTTAGACGTTTCTTTAATGTCACCCTCATAAAATGTTTTCAGTCATATATGATAAAGATCACTGGCGGATTAATCTTGAATTATATCTTGGTCAAGGGTTTAATTAATGGAAAAGAAAAGCCAATCCACGTAGAACGTTCATAAGAGAATAAAAATGTTCTTTCAATTTTCAAAGTACATTTTTTAGCTTTTTAATTCTGAAATAATAGAAAACGAAAAACCATTTTTATTGTTATAGTTTTTTTTTTATATTTTCTCTTATCGATAACGATTGCCAAGCATGCAGGTTATAAGATATTGTAATACATTGATAACAGAGCAAAACTTTACTAATATTTTTCAAGTAATTGATTAAACTGTGATCTAAAAGTTGATGTAACAATATTTGAGATTATCTTAGCACGATATAAGTCAAGGTTTTATTTAATTCTTGTACATTACACAAGTTCCAACTCTCAACAGCAATAGTAATAATTATCGATTCGGCACTGAAAAAGCTTTTGCAAATACTCATGTTTTAGACGTTTCTTTAATGTCACCCTCATGAAATGTTTTCAGTCTTATATAGTATAGATCACCGACAGATTAATAAGAACGATTGTAGAACGATTTATTTATGGCTTGAAAATAGGGTTCAGTTTCGGCAATCACTTCTTCGTTGGAGCCAAATCTCTTTCCCTTGAGTTTACTTTTTAGGTCTGCAAACAGGTAGTAGTTGCTGGAAGCCAGATCCGGAGAATACGGTGGATGGGGAAGCAATTCAAAGTGCAATTCATTCAATTTTTCCATTGTTTCGAGCGATTTGTGACACGGTGCATTATCCTGATAAAAGAGCACTTTTTTTTCTTCATTTGGGGTTGGTTTTTCGAAATTTCTTCCTTCAAAGGCACCAATAACGCCATATAATATTCTCTATTAATGGTTCTTCCTTTGTCGATGTAATCAATGAATAAAATACCTTGCGCATCCCAAAATCCTCAAGCCAAAATATTACCAGCTGACATTTGCGTTTTCGGTCCCTTTGGGCAGCTTTCGCCAGCTGATCACTCAACTGACTGCCGATTTTACTGTGGAGTGTAGTGTTGGATCTATGCTTTATCCATTGTCACCTACCGCATAAAAAAATCCTATTTATTGCGCTGCAACAACACACTGAATCGACTGTGAGCAAACGCGGTATCCACTTCGAACAGAACTTTCTCATGAACAAACGTTCATGCAAAATGGCGAATACACTGCCTTCTGATATCTTTAAAGTATCAACTATCCCACGTAACTTCAGTTTACAATCGGCCAAAACTATTTTGTGGGCTGTTTTTATGTTTTCTGGGATAACTACAGAATTTGGGCAACCAGAGCGTTCAGTGTCATTGGCATTTGTACGGCCGCGTTTAAAATCAGCAACCGACTTCTTTACCATTTGTCTCGATGGAGCAGAATCCGAATAACACTTGTCAAATCATTGCTTTGCTTGAACGGTACTTTTTCACATTAAAAAGCAATGCCTTAACAGACGAAACGCAGATATTTCCATTGTTGTCAATAATTTTGGTTGTCAATAGTGGTGCCATCTATATATCATCCTACAAACGTATTGTGATGTGTTGCTTAATACGCAATTCTGCAGAGTTTCTTCAAAGTTTTCTAACAGTAAATACAAGCAGCAGTCCAAACATTGACTGAAGCAGGAGAAAAGCAGGAAAAGTCTTGACTGTGGTGCTATACTACTCGACAAAAGGCGGGCAGGAAGGCAGGAAATGTGCTATTCAGATTAAACGCATATATATGGCCACACAGTTGATAATTTTTAATCATTAAGTGTCCTTTTACGGCCTAGGCTTAGCACTTCTTCCAGGTGCACCTTATTCGCCAGATTTCGCTCTCAGAACGTATGACAAAGATTCGTTGATGAAGTCATAGCTGGGATAACTGCAAATTTTTCAAATATGGATAATTCGCTTTATACTGTATCGAATCATCGTTTATTATGGTAATGTCAGATGTTACAAAGTCGCTCCAAAAATGAATTAGAAAACATAAGTTTAAATAATTATTGAAAGAATTTCAAAAGGGACAGCACAAAAATAAATTCATAGTAATACCCTTTGATGCCCAGTTAACAATAGGTTAAACAAGATTTTGAAACTATGGACATTAAGGTAGGCTTACAAACCATATATTAAATATAGAAAAGTCTTGGAAAGTCCAAAGGATAAAGTAAATCAACTTGAAATATCGGGAATTTATGAAATGAATCAAGATTGTGATCGACGATATATTGGGTAAATTAAATTATCCATATTAACCAGTTATAAAGAACACATTGCCCACATTAGATATAGGAGAAATTCAAAATCTTGTATTACTCAATATTCAGTCGACCATGACCATAAAATAGATGTTAGTAATTTAAGGCTTGTTAAAAGTGTAAATAATAATACAGTTTTGTATATTTATTAATGTAAACAAACGATAAACCGTGATAACGGACCAGTTTCTTACAATCAATTTTTTCAATTAGTAATGTAACGCTTAGTTAACTCCATGCTTTATGATTTTTACAGACTTCATTACGTAAGGAAGGCATCCGTAAGTTGGGACAGTCCGTAGGTTGGGATTGTCCGTAGGTTGGGCCAGTACTATTTCTCAATTTTTTTCCACTATCGACACCAATGTTTTTACTATCAAATTATTTATTCATTATGAGCAAACTATTCATAGGAGTAAGATTTGCTCTCGTTGAGTATGAGCTGAAACAAGCTGACATATTTGTGAAAAAATGTTGTCGAAAAGTTCCCATAAGTGAGACAATGCATTGTATGCATTTTTTTATCGATAGAAAACGATGGATATAAAATTTGTACCATAGTTTTTTATGTCTTTTATAGTCCCGAATGAATTTCGAACATATCTTGCACAAGGAAAAATGGCATGTCATTTCAAAATGACCACGTATACGTAAGTGGGGACAGTTGGGGGACGTAGGTTTTTAGAAGCAGCGGCGCACTATTTTAATAGATTTTGCTGTACATGAAAGTGAAGAGCCATCAACATCAAGTGCAACACTTTCCCCAGTTTTGTCTAGAGTTGGACCAGTTAGATCAGCAACACCCTTGAAGAAGTCGGACCGCGGGCGTAAAGCAAAGGAAAGCACCATTCTCACTTCACCAAAAAATATTCCAGTGCTCAAAAAAGAGCAAAAAAAGTGCAAAGAAGCGACAACCATGTGCGAAGACTGCCAAACCAGTGCCGAAAGTAATCGTCGTCGCCGATGTTGATTTTTGAATGATTTGCATAAGAAATTTGCCAGCCAAATTAACTCGCGACAATTCCGTTGAATGTAATAAGTACCATGTCATAAGAAGTGTGTAAATATGACTCGCAGCGATTATACCTGCCAAAATTGCAACTCTGACGAAGACTAGCATGTATTTGATTTTCATTTTTTATGGCCTTTTAAATACATACTGTTTTGATTGTTCCTTTGTCTCTGGAGTGTAGTAATGTATCCATGTTTCGCCCACAGTTATGTATCGATGCAGAAACTAATAAGGATTGCGACGAAAAAGCTCCAAAACAACAAATGAGTCGACCACACGATTATAAACTAACAGCAAACGGGGCACCCATCGTACTGAAATTTGTTTAACACCCAATTTTTCGTGCATAATTGAAAACACTGTACCTTGGGATAAGCCTGTGACCTTAACTATTTCGCGTACTTTGATTTGTCGATCACTCAAAACCATGTCGTGGATTTTGTCAATCACTTCGGGAGTAGTCACTTTCACTGACGTCCAGAACGATGTTTATCTTTTGTGGATGTAAACACAGGAGCAGACTAGCCATGAACTTCGTCCAAATCAGCTTTGATCTGTTTCGGTGTTAAGCCTTTTAAATAAAGTATTTAATCACCACTCGAAACTAACTTTTTTCCATTTTTTTAAATAAACAAAGGTTTCTTGCTTGAATCGACAATAAAAATGAAACCATGTGATAAATATAACTAAGACTTTGACATCTATATGGTGAATAGTGATGTTTACTAAGAACAAACCATTTCCGATGCTACGAGTGCCATCTCTTGGATTTTCTAAGGACTTGTTAAACGTAGTTTATCAATTCTTCTATAGGAATCCTTGGAACTTGGAAAACAAAATTTGAATTTTGGATTTTTTTTTAACTCCTAGAGAGATCTGCAATGTGCCCAGAGGATAATAAGCGTTAATTTTGACTTGAGAGAAGTGATACGTCGAGTATCATTCCAGTGAGTGATTTCCTTTAAAAATTATTATCAAAATCTTAAATCTAGAGTACATTTGTCTATTCAATCTTAAGTTTAACTTATCTGAGTCTTCTTTTGGAAAATTGAATTGAATTTGTTTTGAAATGTTTAACGTTTCGTTAACCATCACCAAGAGACGATTCATCATGAAGAGATAATTGAATCATCTCCTAATAATGCTAATATGGTTAGCGAAACGTACGTCGAAATGTTTAAAAACAGTGATTTGGTGTTTAGTAGTAAATCTCTTCGAATTTTGAACATAGCTTAGTTTTAGAATTAGACTGAATGATCTTATGATGTTAACATGGTCAGCTATACGCGCGTAGAGAAGTTTAAAAAATTGATTTGCTGTTTAGTGATAAATTCAATGCTCTTATGTAGCTTTAATTCATGTTTCTTTTTATTATTTACAGAAACTTTTATAATACCACACGTACTTATTTTTATATTTTCAATATTCTATTGTTTGGCTTCTTGGTAGCATCACGCTCAGCCTTGGAAAAACAAAACAATAATGTTCTTTTAGTTAAGTTTCATAAACATTTCCATGAATTATCATGCACTTGTTTAACTGCTAAAGGCATACCGATGGAAAACCTTGAAATGTAAAAAAGAAACGTAGTGTCGAGTTTAAAGTTCACTGAATCGTTATGTAAGCAAACTGGTTCTAATGAAAGTTGAGTTTTAATTAACAAATCGCTGCTTGAGGCTATTTTGTGGAATGGGATGATTAAAATGTGATTACTAGGCTTAAATTGATTATCAGTGTTTGAAGTTGGTTTCTGCTGGTTATTTAAAGTCGTCGTATTATTGTATTTAAAAATATTCATTATTAAATTGATCGTAATATAATTATAATGAAGTAAATAGATTGCAACTCCTGGACTTTGTACTGTATACATCGATAAATCTAATGTTACCTTCTTTCCCTTGGTTCTCTGTATAATAGAGAATTGAGATCGCCAGAATTATTATGACTTTTTAAAATAAAAATTATTTCATGTTTTATTCTTTCTTGAGCTTGGCGAAACGCGTTTCTTTTCGTGTTCGAAAAAGGTTCCCAACAAACGGGACACAAACGATCGAATGTACTCCCGGACTAATAGTCTAATAAGTCTTTATTCTTCCATCCGCGAAACACTACTAACATATTATATATATATATATATATATATATATATATATATATATATATATATATATATATATATATATATATATATATATATATATATATGTTAGTCTAATTCTATTCTTCTAATTCTATTCTTCTCAATTACGAAACAAGAGAAACAATAACTGGATACCTGGAAGAGAAACAGAAGAAACAGAAACAGAATATTTGTCAGAACAACAGAAGGTAAATGGCCAAGACGAAGAAACAAATAGGTAATGGGTAGAGACCGAACTTGCTATATATTGGCCATCACTTCAGTTTATGAAAATATCTACATCGCTAATATAATTATAAATTAATTTCCATTATTTTTATTACATATATATATTTGACACTTTTGTAATCAGAAAACTAGTGAAAGATATGCTACATAATTGAACACATCTTAAGTACACAGCTGTGACTAAATACACTGTTAAGCCGAGCTCGGGCAAAAATCCAGTCTCTAGTAATGAGCCTTGACAAGAAGCCGAAAATAACACAGAAAATTCGAGCACAAAGGGTGATGATGGTTGGGCCGCATAATTCGAATGCCAGAATAAAGAATTTCAAAGAAGATGCTGTATAAAGGCGAAGGAGGTAAAAGAAGACGATCATGGAAGCAGTGGTGTCAGAAAATGAAGAGAGATATAGAAAAACTAGGAATATCCTATTGGATGGAAAGAGCAATGAATGATCTACCATACAGAGAACCAACCGAGAGAAAGCAACCTTAGGTTTACCGATGTATACGGTATAAAATAATTCGTATTGCCTTACTTTCGAAGAGTTGCAACTTATTCACTTCATTTTTATTACATCCTAACAATAAATTCAAAATTCCTAATAATAATAAACTTCAGTAAATAAAATAATAATTATGATGTTATATATTAATAATTTAAACCAGTTATTTAAATGACATTTTAATTGAGGATCAAAAATCACATCAAGATATTTAATTTGATTAACGATTTCATCTATATGTTTCCAGGTGTAAAATATTATAATGTTTATCAATGAACTAGTTTTAAGTACCCTTAGTTACCGGAATAAAATATTTTGTTTTCTCAGAATTTAGTATTAATTAATTTACAGATATCCAATTATCTAATATAGCGAATTCTAAATTAATAGCTTTGATGATTTAGTCATAATTTTTCCCGGTATTGAAAATAGCGTATCATCTGCAAAGAAATTTAAGACTGATTTTTAATAAGAAATTATACAGGTCGCTGATGTGCAGGGTTTGACAAGTGTCACGCTACCATTTAAATTATTTATAACTTTTCACTAAAGAAACAAGACGGAATATATGACAGAATGCATGACAATATATGGCAGAATATATGACAGAATATATGACAGAATATGTGACAGAATATATTACAGGATATATGACAGAATATATGACAGAATATATGACAGAATATATGACAGAATATACGACAGAATATACGACGGAATATATGACAGAATATATGACAGAATATATGACAGGATTTATGACAGAATATTTCGTTTTTAAATTTTGTATTAATTAACCCTTTATGGGTCGACGTCAGGATTGTTTTCTTAACATTTTGTGGGCGAAGTTACAATAGTTACAATATATTCAAAACCCTATGTTAAGAGTTCCTCGTAGTTTATCGTGTACCGGGTGAAGTTACCAGTCGGTGTCAATGTTAAATAGGTGGGAGAAGTTACACTTGATTGGTTTACACCGGCAAATAATGTTAACCATATTTTGGTATATTTGTTAGTAAAAATGAATGTGTATTTATGTTTGTTGTTTTGTTTGTTTTTTAAAATGGAAGATAAAGTAGGACATAATAATTTTGAAGCAAATCTAAGTAGTTTAGAGAAAAACCTTTAGGTAAAGTTTGCGTAACCAAAGGGCAATTTGCCAAATTTTTTTTTTGCAATTTTTTTTTTGGCAATTTGCCAAAAATTTGCCAATTGCCCAAAAATGCAAAAATACGGTTTTTTTAGTTTTCCTGCCAAATTACTATGGATTTTATAATAGAAAAATTTGAAATAATACCCTCTTGTACATTTTACCGCAAAATAAAGGAATGCTACCATCTTTATTGTTCCGACACCTCCGATGATGAAGAGAACTCAACTTTGCAGAAACACGAAAAATTATGCTAAATAGGAATAATTTGAATTCAGGTAAAAAAATCAATTCTACACTAAATTATGTGAAAATACACTTTGATTGTTCACGAGTTGTGCTATAATGAGTAACGATCCAGATAATAAACTGGTCTCTGTTTCAGACTTATCAAAATGTGGAGTTGAACTTCAGGATGAGCTTTTGACAAAAAGGCAAAAGAAAACATGGGGCGTTGTTTTAGGTATGCAAATAAAAATATGAAACCACTATTAGTTTTATAGTCAGGTTTTTTTAGCTGCTGAGATTGGGATTATTTCTGAGGAGGAATATGACTGTCCAGAAAATAGTAATCTCGTGTTTGCCCAAACACAAAAAGAGGAAAAAAAAACACACTAAGGAATTACTTTTGGGTAAAAGAAGACCTAGTCATTTCTAATATATATGCATTATTCACACCCGCTACTAACGAGGCAGTGCTAGCTCCAATTGAATATTTTATGAAGTTCTTATCATTTGATGTACTGAATGATATTATTGAGCAAACATTCTTGTATAAATAATAACTGATTCTTGTATCAATACAAATTCCAATGAACTAACGGATGTCATCTCTATATTGCTATATATATGGGAATAATACAACATTCTGCATATCAAGATTATTGGGCTAATGGTACTAGAATTGAGCAGCTAGCAAGTTTGATGCCTGTCAAACGATTCAAAATTTTGAGATGGCTTATATGATATTCAACAACAATTAGAATATTACTGAAGATAAGATTGACAGGTACTTCAAAATTCGACAATTCCGAACCGACAATGAGTACTCTATAGACAAAACTATGGTTGCCGGAACTCGGGCCGGAAATCTCCGCCAATACATATTCTGGATTTTATTCGTTACAACGGTACGAATGTACCTTCCTACAGCTAAACGGAACTATAAACGAAATTACTCAAGAAGAATATGTAATGGGAATTGAAGCTGCTGTTGTCATTGCTTTATCAAAATCCTTAGATGATCCTAATCAGGCAATCATTTTCTTTGACGAGAGCAAATGAATATACACAACCTAGGAACGTTGAGAAGTAACAGAATTGCCGATTGTCCTTTTAAAACAGATAAAGTGTTTTAGAAACAAGGCAGAAACAAGGCAGACGTAAATTCGACAACAAAAGTGATAAAGGAAAAGGACTTATAGTAGTGAAGTGGGTTGAAAATAAATCTATCTTATTAAGTAGTACTCTGCATTGTATATAGTACCCACAGAAACCGTAAAAAGATTTGTAAAATATGCTAAAGCAAAAGTAGATACAACATGTCCTGTGATTGTCAAACAGTATAATAACCATATGGGTAGGGTAGATACAGCGAATGCTCGGATGGGTCCGTATAAGTCTCCTCATAGAGCCAAGCGTTGGTCTTTTTCTGTATTTACATATTTTCTCGTTATATGCGCAGTAAACACTTGACTCCTATACAGATTTGATTGCAATGCTCTGAAGAAAAAACAAATGCCTCTAAAACAATTTCGATTAGAAATAGCAACAAGTTTAGCTCGATGTTAAAAGAAGGCAAGAAAAGGACAACCTATTTCGGATACTAGAACATCTACAGTCACAAGAAAAAAAAATATCCAGGTGTTGAAAGGACAGAGCCACTTCAAGATTTGATGGTTGTGTCCATTGGCTAACACACATCACCAAGTGAAGATGTAGGTATTGTGTGAAGGGCCCTAGTCGTATAGAGTGCGAAAAATTCACTTCCCAATCGCCTTACAAATAACAAAAATTGTTTCAAATATTTTCATAAAAAATAGTGTTATTCATAATACTAACTTTTATGTTTTATGTCAGATCTATACCTTGTGTAATCTTTACTTTTTCCTGCACTTCTAATATCCGAAATGTTTACATTTGTCATAGTTATTCTGTATTTCTTATTCTTCTTCATCCACTCTGATCGTAATTTCCTTTCCTCCTCCGGAATCACTCTTCCTGTCCTCTGTCTGTTGATTCTTGCCTGTAGTGCTGTGTGTTTGTCCTGCAATATCTTAAGTGCATCTGACTTGCACTTTAAATCTTCCATTGTGATGTGCAACTCTCTCATGTCTTCCTTAAGTTCTGTGATCCATCTAATATTGCTCTTACTATTCCAAAATTTCTCTATTATTCTCCTACTGATTCTACTTTCCGGTGTCCTTACTAGATGCCCCAAGAAAGATATTCGCTTCTTTCTCATAGTGCTCGTCACTGGTTCTATTTCCTTATAGACGGTTTCATTGGAAGCCAGTCTCCAGACTCCATTTACTTGATAATTTTTATTCAAACAAGTTCTCACTATTCTCCTCTCTATCTTTAGTATTCCATCTATTGCAACGGTGTTTGTTGTTTTGAATATTGTTTCACATGCATATGTAATTTGAGGTTGAGTGACCGTTTTGTAGTGTTTTAATTTGGTTGCTATTGAGAGACATCTTTTGTTGTATGTGTTCTTGGTCACATGCTGTGCTCTAACCAGTCTATCTATTCTACTTTGCCATGCTGGTTTTTCATTCAAATTGTATGCGATTATTTCACCTAAATATTTAAATCTTTCCACAATTTTTATCTCTTGGCTACCCAGTTCAATTTTGTTTACTAATGGAAGTTGAGTTGACATGATTTCTGTTTTTTCAAATGAAATTTTCAAACCAATATTCTGAGCTATTTCCTGTAAAGATTTTATTTGTTGTTTTGTTTCCTGAATGTTATTGTATTTCTTATAATAAAGAATGATTGTCCATTTTCGAGTTATCAAATATTGTTGTACATTGATAAGAGAGTAAACCTTTCTTAATTTTTTTCAAGTATTTGATTAAACTGTGATCGGAAAGATGATGTAAAATTATTTGTAATTATCTTAGCATGATGTAAGTCAAGGTCTCGTTTAATACTCGTACATCACACAAGCTCCTATTAACAATAGAAATAGTTGTAATAATTACAACGTCGATTCACGCAGAGTAATTTAACATTCTACAGGAAATTATCTACAATTGTCAAGAATTTATCTTAAATGTTAAAACTTGAATTATTAAAAATACAGAGTGCGGCAAAGAAACGGTCGGTTTTTAATATAAATTAATGGCTAATAAAATATAAGTGGTAGAAAAAAACTGCATGGTGGAAAAACACACATTTTCTTTTCTATTTATATATTATTACTTTTTTTCTATTTATATATTTTATATATTAACTATAATATGGTATATAATATATATATATATATATATATATATATATATATATATATATATATATATATATATATATATATATATATTTGTATATATATGTATGTATTGTATGTATATATATATATATATATATATATATATATATATATATATATATATATATATATATATAAATATATATATATATAAATATATATATATATATATATATATATATATATATATATATATATATATATATATATACGTATATATATATATATATATATATATATATATATATATATATATATACGTATATATATATATATATATATATATATATATATATATATATATATATATATATATATATATATATATATACACCAGACAATCACCACATGTAATTGCTAAGGTTTTGAAAGAATCATGTGTGACCCAAAACAATCAGAACAGACGATGACCAAAAAAAAAAATGAGCAAAAAAATGGATAATCTTTTTCGTTGTTAAAAAAAATCTTGACCAAAGCATCAGCAGAAACTATAAGGTCGAGTAGCCAAGAAAGTTCCGTTTTTAAGTAAACAGAATATAAAGCAGCGGATAAAATTTTCAAAAAGAAACTCTAGTGAAGATTTATAACGTAACTGGAAAACATTCTCTTTAACGATGAAACCAAAATTAATTTTTTATATTTATTGAAGAATTAAATCCACTTAACACTAGGTACAGTTAAAGAGCGGTCTTAAAAATATTAGAGTGGCCTTCACAGTCCACGAATCTAAATCCGATCGAGAACCTTTGGAACTTATTTACTTACTTAATCCTATGCCTTTATACCGTTAGGTGTCACGTGTGTGGAGTTGAGGTTGTTTTCTATACATATGTCTCCATTTCGCTCTATCTCAGTTCGTTAATTTCATCCCATATTATGGGATCGTTCCATGTTCCACAATATCACTGTTGTCTTTATCTCCTTCGGTATTTCTTTCCTTCCAAAAAAAATTGTCTTCATCACGTTAATGTCGATCCTAGGTATTTTTAGCTTTTCACTTGTTCTATTGACTTTTCATTTAATTGTATGTTATGTTGCTTGTTTTCTTTGTATATGATCATACTCTTTGTCTTGTGTATATTAATTTTCATGTTTATTTTTGTCAGCTCTTCGTTTAAAATTTATAAGTTGTGTTGAAGGTTTTTTTCTGTATCCGCTACTATGGCCAGATCATCTGCAAACATCAGTTCGGTCAATTCAATCTGTTGCAATTTCCAGTGTCCGAATTTGAATGTTTTCATCCTTTTCTTTGCTTCCTTTAACGCTTCGACTACTACAATCGAGAATAACAATGGACTCAGCACACATCCTTGTTTTTCTCCGATAGTTGTCTATCTATTTCTCGTTTCTCTAGCGTTAATTAATTCGGAATAGATATTCGGAATTCACTTGTTGAACTTATTGAGCCGTATGACAGATATTTGATAAAAATGAAAATGATGTAGGAAAGTAGATAAAAGTATGTAGAATATGGAAAAAAAAATATTTAGAGTATTCTTCCTCTTACTAAAAAACGAACCTTATTTCAAAAACTGACCTCGTATATGAACTTCCAACATGATAAATAGAAGTTCAATGATCGAAAAAATGTGGGAGTCGTGTAAACTAATAAACGAACTATTTTTTACAGTAAACAAAAAAAAAACATTAATAAACCCGTGCTTTATATTTGCCCAGACCAGTTGCTCTACTTTTTGATTCATGTAACAAGAATTGACCAGGATATAACTGCAACTAAACAAGCAATATATCGACCCAATCGTATATATCAATTCTCAATTTAAATAAAACTGCAGTTACTAACGAGGAGAAACAAAAAAAAAGTGTCGTGAACTAGCCAAAAACGATGACGTAAAAAATGTGTCGTGCCATGCCTGGAACCAGTTGCCAAAATATTTCTATACGTCATCGCTGCTGAAAATTAGGACGTTGACATTGAAATTGTTGAATATTTGAGGACAAGTCCTCAACCTTGCGGAAAACAGAAGATCACAGACATTTGATTTGATGATACAGTTAAAAGACAAATCAAATAGACACTTAAGAATCTACTTATAAAACTAGATATTTAAAATAGTTTCTAGTATTTTTAATGATTTCCGAGTAGCAGGATTACATGGACAGTAGTGTTTGTCAGCTTTCTTAGAATATAACCGAACCACTTATATTTTTTTGTTTTGTTTTTCTTCCTTTTGTCCAGTTATTGTCATAGTTCTGTGTTCGTGATCCTTTTGGGCCACCATATACCCACTATATTTCTAATATATCCACTATATATAACTTTATACATGTTTTGGACTTTATTTGTACTTCTTTTCTAATTGCTATAGTGACAATAAATTTCTTTGATTCCCTTACTATTTGATCTATCGTTCTTTTACTTCATTCTACATATTTCAAGATGACTTCGACAAGAAGTACACATCATCTATGTACTGTATGTCCTACAGCACTTCCGTCAAATTCCAACGAATTCTGGGTATTTTGTACAGTCTTTGTTGCTTTATAAATTATCGTATCCATCACAATCAGGAAAAGCAGGGGCAAAGGTATGTAACCTTGCCTGGCTTTAAAGTAATAAAATGGAAGAAAAATGGCATGAAAGGATGAAATGATTCACTTCAGATTTCCAAATGACATAATTGTCATATCAGTGTGATTTGTGCTTTGATTTATGTGAACCTACAGGAAAAACAAATTATGAACAAAACCAACTTGATGACGAACCTAGTTCTGAGTGATTTAACAGAAATTGAAAGGAAACATAAAACGTATTAAAAAAGGAATAAAACAATTTTTATCTATCACTTTTATATATATATATATATATATATATATATATATATATATATATATATATATATATATATATATATATATATATATATATATATATATATATGTATATATTATTAGTTATCTATCATTTATATATAAAAGTGATAGATAACAAAGCAAAAAATTGTTTTATTTAATTATGTTTAACAAACTACAGGGAATCCAGAGAAAAACGGAAGGATCATTTATGGGTTTAAGCCTGAAAAGTAAATAAATTCTTCATTTGGATGGACCAAGAAAATAGTAGAATAGAAAACAAAAGTAAACAAGAAAAGCCACGAAAGATACAAAATGGACAAACAATTTGCGCCTGGATAAGAACTGCATATAATAAAAACATCTGAAACGTGAATGTCCGACTATGAACCAAGGACGTGGGTAAAAATTCGAATTAAATATAAAAAAACTAAACAAATATTTTATTTAATATATAACTTTAAAGAAAAACGAGATAAACCGACTCTATAAAATAATATACAGAATAATATAAGATTAATGGTGAAAATTAAATTTAATATAACCTAAAAGGAAAAAATCCTTCGGATTAACGTACATGAAACAGTGGTAGTGAGATTGAACTAGAAACACCTGAGTAAGTAATGGACAAACCTGATTACTTTGAACGCGTTGGAAAATTAGTTCAAGACGGTCCTTATAAACGGTTACCTAGGAATCCATTGTCAAAAATGATTAACGAAGTTAGAGATACATTGAAATCTTGTAACAGCCTTATTTCTCCTTCTCTGAAAAGCAAATTACATGTTTCTAATCCAAAAGTGCCAAGATTGTATGCTCTACCAAAAATTCATAAACCAGGAAAATCAATGAGACCAATTGTATCAGCCATTGATTCTCCAACATACAACTTGGCAAAGTGGTTAACAAAGGAATTTGAAAACCTACCAAACCAACCACCTTCCTGTTCTGTAACAAATTCAACCAAATTCATAGAAAAAGTCAAAATATATATCTACAGGAAGGTGAGGTTTTGGTTTCCTTTGACGTTTCATCGTTGTTTCCGAGTGTCCCGATTCCACACACCTTGAAATACCGGAGGGAGTTACTCGAGTTAAACGGTTTTAATAACAAGAGTTTCTGAGTACATCTCGTTAACAAGATTATGTATGAAGCAAAATTGTTTTCAGCTTAATAACAGGTTTTATGAACAAAAAGAAGGAACGGCAATGGGCAATCCTCTGTCACCGTTCTTGGCCAACTTATTTATGAGTAAATTGGAAACCGAGGCAAAAGATGAATTCAGTTGCTTTCCGAAGAAGATATGTAGATGACATTTTTGCCATTTTCGATTCGAAAAATGAAAATTTAGATGATTTTATTAAGAACTTAAATAATAAATCCCAAAAACTAATATTCAAGCATGAACTCGAAAACAACGATAGTTTACCATTTCTGGATGTATTAGTCAGTAGAAATAATAAAAATAGGTTATATTTTGATATTTTCAGAAAAACCACCACCACTTCGAGATACATTCCTAACGATTCAAATCATAGCTTCCAAAATAAGATGGCTAGTTTAAATTTTATGGTAAATAGATTAATTAATTTTCCTTTAAATAAAGATAATTATAACAAAGAATTAAAATTAATTAGGGAAGTATCTGAAGTGAATGGTTATAATAAGAACAGTGTAGATAAACTAATTAGAAAACATAAGTTCAGAAAATTATTGAAAGAATCTTCGACTTTTCAAAAGGATCAGAACATAAAGAAATTCATGGTAATACCATTTGATGCCCAACTGACAAGAGGACTAGACAAAATTTTGAATAAAGTGGACATTAAGGTTGTGTACAAACCATATAATAAATTAAGAGAAGTTCTGGGCAATCCAAAGGATAAAGTAGAGCAACAGGAAAAGTCGGGGATTTACGAAATTAGCTGTCAAGACTGTGATCGAAGGTATATTGGGCAAACAAAAAGATCCATATTGACAAAATATAAAGAACATATTGCCCACATTAGATATGGGAGAAATGAAAAATCTTGTGTTGCCCAACATGCAATCGAACATGACCACAGTATAAATATTAGTAATTTAAGACTAATTAAAAGTGTTAATAATAATAGGGCTCTGGATGCATATGAAAGCATTCAAATAGAAAAATGTAAGAAAATCATGAACCGAGATAAAGGACCGATTCCTTTCATTCAATTTTTTAATTTTATTAATGTAAGGCTTAGTACACTTCACGGTTCATGATTTTTACACGCTTCGTTAGGTATGGTTTTCATATAAATAGAACATAGTTTAGTTTTAGAATTAAATTAAATCATCTCCTGATGATGCTAACATGGTTAGCGAAACGTGCGTCGAGCAGTTCAAAAAAGTGTTTTGGTGTTTAGTGGTAAATCTCTTCAAGTTTATAAACACACACCCTTGATAATAAAATAACTAAGAGAGGTTATTGGACAACTCCGGCATAAAAATGGATTGGACGCTAGTATAAAACTTAATTTGGAGATTGTTAACATATACTCATTGATATCAAACAAAATAACATCTACAGAATCAAAGCTATATCGAGTTTAACGTCATTAAAAACTTATCATTGAGTAAATGTAGGGATGCGGTACAAACCACTACCATCATTATATTTGCAACATCATTGGCCTTATTAAACATGAATCACTGGAAAAGTGTACAACGTGCCTCGTCGTTAAGGTATACAACAAAATTAATGATTGTATTATGACAGGTCAAGATTTATTTCGTTGACAATTCATTATTACCCGTAATGATTAGATACAGTCTGGTCAAGCTATCAAAACATGGGTTAAAAACTGGTTCTGCACTGAACGAGAAGCTTCCAGGTAGAGAAAGAATTACACGTATGTCTGCAAATATACAGAACCCAATATCATAACCACCGTTCTACGTAATTCACAGGATAGCTTCTCTAAAATGCTTTGCAGGAAAATGCGGGAGTTCAGGACGAATTTTTCATCAAAATTTGAAATTCCTCCCACACAAAATCCAGCGGATGTATTGGGATATCAAGATCATATCTGGTGAAGCACATTTTCACATTTCAAAATTTGTAAATACACAATATTTTTGATATTGGTCTAACGAAAAACCTCATCAACCGCACGAAAAATCCTTACACGGTACAAAGATCACAATGGCATTATTATCGCTTACTTTTTTCAAGATGACAATAAATGTACAACTACTCTTAAATCAGCTTGTTATGTTTACATGACTGAGACGTTTTTGACACAACAATTGACCATTGATTCTGCAAAGTGACTTGCTCACACTACTAGATTATCGATAAATACCGTCACATAGTTGTTTTCCTATCATATCCTCTCTAGATAACGGGATATTCATTGTCCAGCAAAATAGACAGATTTAACCTCACGAGATTTTTATTTGTGGAATTATTTGAAGAGCAAAGTATTCAATAATTTCCCGCAAAATATTACAGAGCTGAAACGCAATAAACTCAACAATAAACAACCCGAAATTTTCGTTCCAAGAGGATGTTAATGTTAATATTGGAATAGAGTTCCGAAGTGATGGAGGTCAGTTTTCAGACGCTAGCTAAAATATTAAACGTTTTTCAGAATCATCAAAGAAAAAATCAGAGAATTAGCCTCGGAAGTAGTTCCTTACACAGCGTAATCTCCAGATTCTACACAGTCAGATAAACATCTCTTGACATCTATGGAACATTTTCTTCGAGGAAAAACCTCTATCAAAACTGTACTCGAAGAGATTTACCACTAAGCACTAAATCACTTTTCTAAACTTCTCGACGCGCGTTTCGCTAACCATGTTAGCATCATCAGGAGATGATTTAATATAATTCTAAAACAGAAACTTTCATAAACCATTTAGTTTTCTTTAATTTATTCATTAATATTAAGCCATACATCAAAATGTACATGCTACAGATTAAAATCGCTGATAACTTTAGAAAAAAACGTAAAATTGTAAATCATTGCACAATATAAAGCAATATATCTAGCGTAACCGTAACCTACCTCAATTAAATATCTTTTGGCCTAGCCATTTTAAAATATTTTAGAGAAAATTAAGAGCGAAAATAATATATATTTTTTGAGGAAATGGCTATGGTTATCACTCAAAATACCGGAAAGTACCTGGTCTGTTATTTCAGTACCTACTTACATGAACATTAATTCTGACAGGGGGTTGACATTTTGACAAGGGTTCGGACGTTTCGGGCACTTTCCGGTATAATCCATGATGAAGATACGAGAGGTTCAATCACAGCGTAGGATGTCTGAGACTACGAAAAAGGGACCTGGGTGTCCCTAGCGGTATATCGTCGAGTGCGCGTCTGCCTCGATGGATTGGAGGCCACTGACTGCTATTTTTCGAACAAAATCAGCTGGTATACCGGTCGTGAACGTCAAAACAGTGCGGCGAATACTTTCGCCAAATCTTAGCAGATCGATGAAAGTTACGAGAACCATTCCACAAGTAATAAAGCAAGTTTTTTCAGAAAATTCCACTCAAATATCTCTAATCTATATCTATATCTCTTATATATATATATATATATATATATATATATATATATATATATATATATATATATATATATAGTGTAATTTTTTTTAAACCTGACATAGACTAACTTTTTTATTTGAAGTGATAGATCTCCAAATGCAAAGTTGTAGGAAATAACTTGACTAACAAAAATTTACAAAAACTTTCCGGTGTTGCCAGATTTCTTTAGTAGCTACTAAAACAATTTTTTTAATTGCAACACTGTATTTTTTAACATAATTTGACAGATCTTAACATTCGAAATAAAACACATAAAATTCCAAACAAAAATATTTTAGAACAATTAGCAAAAACAACTAAAAGAATCTGCAGTCGGTAGGAACTAAAAAAAGCTAACATAGCAATGTAGGCTTTAGAAATTAAACAAAAATTGTGTTGTTTGAAAGGAGCCATGATTATTGTGCTGTCATTGTGTTATTTGAAAGCTGTTGTATTTGAATGTGTATAAAAATAACGTTTTCATTCAGGTGCTGAGGTGAATCAGTTATTTAATCAAGAAGAGGAAGTTAAATTATTTTTTTTTCTTCAGGTTGGTGGCTTAAGTCTACGTGCTTAATTATTAATTAATATTAACTGTATTAATTATATTATTAATTATTGTTAACATATTAATTATTATGATTTAGCCTAAAAGCATTTGCACTGCCTCTAAGGGGATTGACTTAATACCAGATATCTTAGATATCAGCAGAATTAGCTCTGTAGGACCCTTTCCCTGTTATCGGACCGCAAGGTGACGCTACAACTTCCAGATGGTTCTTGCTGTTCCCAGTAGTCCTGCTTTTTGCATGGGCTTGAAAAAATGCTTGTTGAGATCTAATAATTGTATGTTCTTCAGCAGGCTCTTTGGAATAACACCCATTGTTGGTATTATTATTTGAACTGTTTCTACACGTTATACCCCATTGTTTCTTTACTTGCTCTTGAAGTTCCTAGTATTTCTGAATATTTTCCTTTTGTTTATTTAATATATTATTGATATTAGGAATGGCTACATCTATAAATACAGCGTGTTTAGATAATTTATTAACCGTAATAATATCGGGCCTGTTGCTACTATCCAGTTTTCACTCAGTAAGAACAGTCCGGTCCCAATAGATCTTGTGATTATTACTTTCGAGAATATGCTCGGAATTGTAGATGTAATATGAAACTCTCTCTTTTGACAGCTGCACCATTATTGTAACTTCCTGGTGCAGAATCTTTGCCACTGCATCGTGTCTATCTTTATAATCGATAGCACAAACATCATACAACCTCCAGTGATGTGTTGAATGGTTTCGGAGATTGGACATCCGTATCGGCCCTGATCGTTCACAACATCAGCATCCCAAACAATATATTTAAGATAATTTTTAGTAGAAATAACCTGAACTTGGATTGCCTCTATGCATCCCTCTGTCTCGGGTAACATCTGTCCTGTATTCACCCAGTAGTTCGACGCCAAAATTTCGAGTTGTTCTTAGTTGACCTCATTTAAATGTCTTCCGTGTAGACAAGACACAGAATTTTTGGATAGTACATTTATAACCGGAACAAATCTGTTCAAGATTACAAATGTTTTTAAAAATACCGTCGAACGATATGACATGTACCCAATATAGCAGCTCTTTGAGTTGTTGCTGCTATGGATGTTGGCAGTTCTAGTAATTTTAAATTTGGTATCAACTGCCTTTGTACCAGCCCATTGCATAATACTATAAATGGAACCACTATAATCTCATTCAATTGATAAATTCGTTGTATGTAATTCATATCTCAGGTCTGTGTATTTGTTTTTTTTTTCAGAATAGGCTCACGCTACATTATCTTCCAGAGGAACTGCTATATCGATAACATAAGCGTTTTTCTTTAGCGTGTGTGTTGGTGGGCGTGTGTGCGTGTGTGCATATACGCGTGTGCAGTGCGTGTGTGCGTGTGTATTGTGGACGTGTTCGTGGGTATGAGGGCATGTTTGTGGGCGTGTAGGCGTGTGGACGTGTAGGTGTGTGTATGTGCGTGTGTGTGTGACAGTTTGTGTGTGTGTGTGTGTGTGTATTGTGAAACATTTATTTCGAATAAGGAATAAAAATTTCGAATAATTTTTTTAGAGATTGAAGTTGAAAAATAAATTAATGAAATTTTGAATAAAATTTCGGACAACATAAAAATATAAGTAACCTGATCCATAAGTCAATTAAATAAATAGTTAAACCACATAAATTAAATCAATTATTTTACAGGACCCTTAGGTGTAAAACTCTAAACTAGAAGAGATTTATCCATATACACCAACAGATGTATGGACACAGAAAAGGAAAGTAGTTTGTTTGGTAGACTTTCAAATTCCTTTGCTGGCCATTTTGCCAAATTGTATGATAGAGAATAAATGGCTGATATAATAGGACACATTAATTGTTCTGGTTTATGAATTTTTAGTAAAGTATATAATATTGCTACCTTTGAAGTTGAAACATATGGTTTATTTTCCAGAGAATGAGAAATAAGTCTCTTAGAAGGTTTCAATTCTTCATTTTTTTTTAATTTTAATTACAATTTTTGTCAATTTTAATATAAAATTAATTATAAAAACCGGATCATAACCTTTAAAAACTTTTTTATCTATAAAATTTAATACGCTGTCTTAACAATAAATTGGAAAACCAAGAAATTTTTCGTTCAAAATTTAAAGATTAAAAGAAGATTAAACTATTTTCACATCGAAGAAAAAAACAAACCTAAAACTAAACTGGAATTTTTAATTAGAAAAAAATCAAATAATACGTTATAAAATTTTTGGCTTCAATTATTGTTGGTAATTGGTAAGATAATTTTATTATATATATATATATTATATATATATATATATATATATATATATATATATATATATATATATATATATATATATATATATATATATATATATATATTGTATTTTTGACATCTGAATGTTTTTTTCCTCGTATTCAAGGCACACTTTGTAAATTGAATCTTTTTCAGCCATCGACAAGATGTGCAATGGAATATTCGAACACGAATATCTCTCAAACGGCGGGAGATATCGATATTGACCAAGGGTACCTTTTTTACGTGAAAACAATGACTTTTCTTTATTTTGAAGTCAAAATATTCCCAGCTCTATAAGGTAAAAAAATATGAGCAAACGTCCTCTAAGAACTAGGTACAAGCTAGTACCAAATTAGGATTTATCATCTTTGAAAACCCAACTACCCCGATTTTGAACCAGATATCATCGACCGTTTTTAAATTATCTCAATTTTTGGAAAATTTAGTTTCAGTTTCAACCTCCTGCATCTTTTAATAAATAACTTTTGTCAACACATTTATTAAACAACGCTGTCGGGCGTCCGTTTATTGATTTTTCTACCTCACCGCCACGTTGCCGCGTTTCTTCTTTTTCACAAGGGATTTCCATACTTCTGGAATGTTGCGAGTGTCGTTTCGTGTATCACCTTTCTTCTATATCAAGGGCTTCTCTGATTGTTCGGACCTTGTAGTTTTCAATATTCGTTATTTCTTTGGCTCCTTCAAAATTGATTTTATGTCCTGTTTGTAGGTGGTGCTGGAATAGAACGGAAGTGGTATGTTTGTTTTTTAAGTTGTTTTTATGTTCTTGTATTATGTCCGATATTCGTCTGTTTGTTTGTCCTATGTATGTTCTGTTGCAGTCGGAACAAGATATACTATACACCCTATGGTTTTCCAGTCTAACTTTGTCCTTGGGGTTTTTTAGGATGTTTGCAACAGTTTTGTGCGGCTTTTAGACTGTTCTGATCTTATGTTTCCTTGGTAGTCTGCCTATCCTTTCTGTGATTCCTTTTACGTATGGTAGCAGGACCTTTAGTATATTTGGTTCATGATCCTCTATTGTTCTTCGTGTTTGGGCTTCCTAACGGTGCTATGGCTTTCCTAATACAATTTTCTGAATATCCATTTTGTCTAAGGGCTGTGGAAATTTTTGGTAGTTATTCGCTTCATGTATCTGGTAGTGTCAGTCGGAAAGCTCTGGAAATCAAGGTGTCCGCTAATCCTTGGATTTGAGAAGGAAGGAATGATTCGAGGGTTCCAGAAAATTTCCTTGTGATAAGCAGATCCATAAAAGGCAGTTTTTTATCCTGTTCGACTTCCAGCGTGAACCATATTCTGGGGTGGACTCCGTTTAACTAAGTTAGGAAGTTGTTTAAAAGTTCGTTTCCGTGAGGTCATATTATAAATATATCATCCACGTAGCGTTTCCAAAGCTTGAGCTTTAAAGCTGTGTTGGCCAATGCTTTTGTTTTAACATAGGTCATGAACAGGTTGGTTATAACGAGTGATAAAGATGATCCCATTGGGGCACCGTCGATCTGTCTGTAGATCTGCTGGTTGAAGGAAAAATATGTATTCTTCAAGCAGTGTTCGGAGAGTTCCCCACATAAGGTGGAAAGTCTTCGTTCATCGATCGGTCTAGGGCCTCATCTGTGGGGATACTTGGATATAGTGAGACAATGTCCAGACTTGCCAGTATGTCTGTATCCTCTAGTTGAAAATCATTAATTATCCTTATCATATGTTCTGAGTTTTGAACATACGACTCGGTAAGTTTGACCCTTGGTTGCGTGATACTTGCTAGATATTTTTACAAATTTTGTATTGGAGAACCAAACGCACTTCTAGATAGGTTGTTGGATCTCTGTTCTCTGATCTCTGTTCACTCATATGTATTTTTCAGTAAAACGTCAAGCCAGATGAAGAAGCGGAAATAATCAGTCAAGATGAATTTTTATTATAAAACGAAATGGCTATAATTAGAATTATGAATTATTAATAATTATAAGTATTATATATATATATATATATATATATATATATATATATATATATATATATATATATATATATGTATATATATGTATATACGTATAAGGAATAAGCAATCATCACCATAATTCTAATTATAGCGATCTCGTTTTATAAAGAACATATACAGCTTACAGATTATGTATTATTTCAATAGATGGCGCTGGTGATTTTCTTTACATTTAAAAATTTCCGTTATTTGTCCGACATAGCAAAGTAAGCAAATTTTAACATTTTCTGCAAAATTGATAATAAAAAGTTCAAACTGTTCTAAAGTACTTTGTTTTATCGGGTTTAACACCGACAAACATACTGAAATGGTTAGATTTTATTTTAAAGAAATTTTTCCCTTAGTTTACAATAAAAAAAAAGGCTTCAGAATATTGTAACGTGCTCATTAAGCCAGTCTCGGACGGCAGCCTTGCGCCTGGGAGTACTAGAGCGTAGGTAAGTTAACCTACTAAGTAGTTTGGACGTCAACTGATTTGCTTTTCCTAAAATCAGTTAAGGGTAACCTAACTGAGAGATATGTCTATTAGCAGTATCTGAACACAATGTAGATGAAACATTCATTTACCATTATACGTCATAGACCAAGTAGCAGTCCAAATAACAGTCCAACCAGTAGGAAGCAAGAGAAATATGGCCAACTAAAATGATTGCATCATCAAGAAAAGTCATAACTAGGCTTTGTTAGGATTTCTGTAGTGTGGTGGTCATAGACTACTTGGCGAAAGACATAATTATTATAGACCAGGAAATATTACTCTTCACTAACAGAACAACTGCACAACTATTGAAGCTAATCCAAATTTGGCCAAAAAGAATGTACATTTTTATGGCGATTTATTTATTTTATTTAGCGTGTGGTTTACATGGATTTGAATCAGGTATATACATTAAAATATATATCATAAACAGATTAAACAGATTAAAACACAAAAAAGATTTAAAATAAAATACGTTTCCGACAGTTGACAAAAGATGGCCTCACCAGAAAGTTATGTTAAAATTGTCAGAATATCGTAAGTTTAGTCATCTGGTAACAACATAACCTTAAAGTATTGCTGGCTCCGTATAAGCACCACATAATTTTTTCGTCCGAAAATGTCAAGTTTTATTTTATTTTTGGAAACTTTTGATTTACTTCTTTAATTTGAAGAAATTTGCAGCTGAGGGGCATCGATTGCTTATAGAAGCATATGTTAAGCTGCTTTAAGTGAGAGAAGTTGTCGTTTGTAGTTTCAAAAGTTTAAAAACGGTGAGTTTGACGGGGAAGACAAAAAACGCTGTGGAAGACCGAAAGTGTACGAAGTCACGAAATTGGAAGTATTATTGGAGGTCCAAGATTTGTCCCAAACGCAATAAGAACTTGCACTTGCATTAAAAGTGACTCAACAAGCAATTTCACAGCATTTAAAATCGTTGAGAATGATTCAAAAACAAGGAAATTGGGTTCCATATGAACTGAAGCCAAGAGACGTTAAACGCCGATTTTGCATGAGTGAAATGCTGCTTGCCAGGCATAAAAAAAGTTAGTGCAATGTTACTGCGTGGAGAAAGAAAAAATAATCTGAAATCTTGTGTCTTCTTTGTCAGACCGAGAACTTTTCGAATAATCCTCGTATAACTTAGAAAATCGATCTGTATGGGAAAATGTATTTTTCAACTGTTGCAAACTTTACTCCCCTTTAAATCATTATTTATTCAATTCATTCCATACCTAGACAACCCTCGTAATGTATCTAGGTATAAATAGGGCATAGACCGGATTTATATTTGGCATTCCCAGAAAAATCAAAAGCCCAAACGCTTGCGCCTTCCGCCTGAATAAATATTGCAAAACCCGACACAATACTTTCATGAAAATCTTTTTTTAGGTTTAAGATAACACGACCTTATTGCGCAATAATCGTTAGATTCGCCCTGATAAATATTGTTTTCATTATCTGGAAATATTATTAGGTTTACTTGAAAATTGCGAAGTGAACTATCAACAATTAGTTATTGAAAATCGACGAAATGAGCATAAAAGAGTTAGTTATTTCTAATTAATATATATATATATATATATATATATATATATATATATATATATATATATATATATATATATATATATATTATTATTATTATTATTCACGTATGGGCCCGGGTGGACCACGCGAAGTACAATTAGAGGCGTTTGTTGTTGTTAGCCTTCCTTTGCGCCCATACTAATTTCATTCTTTCGCTATGAGCTTTTTTTCTTTCGTCAGACCAAGTTGTTCCAGTCTTCTTACATTTTTCTCTCTGGCCAACCTTCCAAACGTCAACCTTGTGTCTGAAACAGCCTCTATCCTGAATTTCACTTTGTGTAATATTTGCTGATATTAGGTCCTCTTTAATTGCAGAAATCCATTTAATTATTTCTACTTTAGCTCTACTCCTATTTTCATAAAATTCGACAATTTGTCTAGTTAGCCTACTCGGATTCATCCGTTTTATGTGTCCGTAAAACTTAAGTCTTCTTTTTCTCATATCGCTATGTATATCTGTGTATTGTTTGATTTCTTGATTTTCTCGAAGTCGGTATGTTGTGCTATTTATTTGTTTGGGCCCTAGGATTTTTCTTATGATTTTTCTTTCCTTCTTTTCAATGTCCTCGATGTCCCTCTTTCTACTCAAAATGAGCGTTTCTGCCCCATATAGACATTCTGGCTTAATAACTGTGTTGTAATGTCTCAGTTTTGTGTTTTTAGATAGGCATTTTTTGTTGTAAATATTTTGTGTAAGTCTCAATGCCGTTTCCTTTTTTTGACATCTACTCTTATTGGCCGCTTTTTCCAACCCATTTTCCATGATTATTTCACATAAATATTTGAATTGAGAGACTCGTCTGATGTTACCATATTTTGTTTTTAGAAATGGTGTTCTTAGTCTGTTGCAAGTCATGTATTGTGTCTTTTCAAAGGAAATTTGGAGTCCTACCTTTTCTGCTGTTTCTTTTAGAATTTCAATCTGTTTCTGTGCCGTTAATACATCTTGAGCCAAAATTGCTAGATCATCAGCAAACGCCAGACAATCAATTTTGATGTTGGTTCTCCCCAGTTTAATGGGCTGGTCAATATTCAGGGCCGACTTTTTTTCACGCCACTCCTGTATTACTTTTTCTAGAACACAGTTAAATAAGAGTGGCGAGAGTCCATCCCCTTGTCTCACTCCAGTTTTAATTTCGAAGGGCTCTGAGATGTTACCCATGAATTTAACTTTTGACCTTGTGTTAGTTAATGTTGCTTTAATAATTGCCAGCGTTTTCAGATCTAGTCCTTGTTCTTTCAAGATTCGGAATAAAGATTCGCGGTCTATAGAATCATATGCTTTTTTGAAATCCACAAATGTACAGACGAGATTTTTATTGTACAGTTTTTGATGTCTTAGGATCAACTTTAGACTGTTCAGGGCAGGATCTGCCCGGTCGAAAACCTGCTTGATATTCACCAATTTTAGGTTCCAACTGTCCTTGTGCTCGGTCTAGTAGACATTGAGATAGAATCTTGTAACAAACTGGGAGAAGAGATATCCCTCTATAGTTGTTTACATCCGTTCTATCTCATTTCTTGTGTAGTGGATAGATTAGAGCATCTTTCGAATCTTCCGGAATCCGTTCGGTTCGCCAAACTTCTTGTAGAATTTTGGTTATTTCGTTGATTGTACCTGGACCAGGGGATTTTAAAAGTTCAGCAGTGATTCCATCTTCACCAGAAGCTTTGTTATTTTTAAGCCGCTTGATTTGCCTAATTATTTCATCTTCATTCGGTGGTAATGAATCTGGGTTTGTTTGTTTAGGGTTTAGTGTTGGTAATTTGTTTAAAGGCTCAGGACAGTTTAGTATTTGTTCAAAATATTTCGCAAGTTCTTTGCAATTGTCTTGGTTATTTAGAGCTAATTGTCCATTTTCCTTTTGGAAGCAAAGACTTTGGGGTTGATAGCCTGTTAATTTAGTTTTAAATGTTTTGTAAAAATTTCGGGTGTTATTTTTTTGGAAATCTTTTTCTATTTCATTAAGTTTATTGTTTTCATATTTTCTTTTACTTTGTCTAATTAGCTTCGATGTTTCTTTTCTTACTTCCAAAAAGATGTTATAGTTTATTGCTGTTTTTTGACTGTTCCAATCTTTGAATGCTTTACTTCGGCTTAATACTGCTTGCTCGCAAACTTCATCCCACCACGGATATTTTCTACGTTTTTGTAAAGGGACCAACTTCAAGGCTGTTTAAATAATTTTTTGTTTCAATTCTTGCCAGTTCTGTGCTGGTTGTTTATCAAGCTCTTCTGTTAGGGATGGTTTTATTTTCGTTGGGTCGAACTTTGGTATTAGCAGTCTCTTTTGAATAAGTTTTCGAGGTTTTAAGCTAAGTTTGATTCTAGTCAAGTAGTGATCCGTGTCCATGTTAGCTCCTTTCCTGACTTGAACATTCAAAATCTCTTTATAATTGGGGTACGAAATGGCAACATGGTCAATTTGAAATTCACCTATGTACGTGTTTGGGCACCTCCAGGTCTTTTGTTTTGTTATTTTCTTCTTAAAATGTGTTGACATTATTTTTAGATTAAACTGCGAACATAGTTCAACCAATCTGCTACCATTATGGTTAGTCCATTTATGAGCGGGAAAGCTGCCGACTGTTTTCCTGTACTTTTTTTCTTTCCCCAGTTGGGCGTTGAAATCACCTAATAGGATTTTTACATGGTTAGAGGGAATTTCAGAGATAGTCTTTTCCAGAATTTCCCAGGACTTATTTACTTTTTCAGGATTAGATTTATTTTCTTCGTTAACTGGGAGGTGTGCATTAATTAATGTATAGTTTTTGTTAGCACACTTGAGGGATAGTGTCATAAGTCGATTATTTACTGGCTGGACATTAGTTATAGAACCAAGAATGTTTCTTGAGATAGCGAAAGCAACACCGAGATGTGGTGTATTTTTGAGTATTCTTTTGTCAGTTTTACTTTTAAAAAGTCTGTAGTTGCCGAATTCCAAGGTGTTATCCTCTGTCAATCTGGTTTCTTGCAAAGCTAAAATTTGGATTTTTTGCTGATTCAATGTTCGTCCCAATTCGTGTAGTTTTCCTGGACGCAGGAGAGAATTGATATTTACCGTTCCAAAGAAAGTTTTTGTTTTCGGTTTCAGACGTTGGCCAGAGGTCTCCGACTCCCTCTGAAAGATTTTGCGTTTAAGCCCGGACGCCCCAGAATCCGAAAGTCCGGTTGTACCAGCAAAGCTGGCAGAGGATTGTCTACCTCCTGGGGTAATTTTGTAATTACTAGAACGCTTCATCTTGTACTTTGAATTAATTGTTTGAACCATGACGGTTCAGAGGTTAAGACTGGAGGGGTTAGTTCCAGAATTTAAATATCAGCCGCACCACTGGTGAACAGACGCTGACCACTCAACCGCTTGATACAAGTCAGACGCTAAGTGGATTTAGTTTTTTTTGCCTTTTTTCGGGGCTGCTTATTGTGAGATATTCGCAGCTGTACATTAATATCTAATGGAACTTTCACTATCCACCACCCGTGACCCGTCCAGTACCTTAGGCGAGGTATACTGGAATATATATATATATATATATATATATATATATATATATATATATATATATATATATATATATATATATATATATATAGGCATCAGCTTTACATTACGGCAGTTAATGTGGAGCGGGTTCGAATCCCGTACTAGACAAAAAAGTTTTTCTAAAATTCTTGTGAATGTTTCTAGGTAAGAGTGTAAAATCTGACAAGGAATCACCCCTCAGTCACGCCAGTTCGAGGCTGGGTAAGGCCGGATGCCTTCTGAGAGGTTTTCTACATTGGTCACTGGCCAGTCGGTAGGCTTCTCGAGTTTCTTTCGGTTAAGCACAAAACCAAGGGTTGATAGCCCGAAGGGAGTGCTGACCGGGGTTTTCGGTAGCTGATGACCGTGGTTTGGAACCCACGTTAAGCTGTAGGTCCAGTCGCTAAATAGCCTTTTCAGTTGCTGATGCACCTCTAACCCCAAAACTTTACTTTTGTATATATAAATATATATATATATATATATATATATATATATATATATATATATATATATATATATATATATATATATACATATATATATATATATATATATATATATATATATATATATATATATATATATATATATATATATATATATATATATATATGCAGTATTAGATTTTCTTGAACTGCGTCCAATGAGACAACAGTAGCTGAGTGTCATCAAATAACCAACTGCCTGCTGGGTTCCATATTCTCTTGTGAAACACACAAAAACCTGCGTTTTTGTTCGCGCGGTTCGCGCCCTCCTACCGCCCAAGATTATTTTCTAAAAGTATCCCAAACCCACACTGCGGGTAGATGGGATAAAATTTCCGTAGTCGAAACCTACTCACAAAACCGTTATCTTCTCTTCCTTGGTGTTTCCACTGCTCAGCCGCCAGAAAGGGTGGGCCAAACGCCTCGCACCACTCCGTTCTGGACGACAAAACCCAGAGGGTTGAGTAATCTTAAGATATTTATTTATTTATCTCATTTACCGATGACACTGGAGGTGTTTCAGCTGTATTTTATAGTGCATTCTTACCATTGTTCCTGAAATAAAAGACTCTCCAACTCCACTAATTTATTTCCTTTTCACAAACGTGGGATATAGTGCTCTCATTTCCGCGTCGGTCGAGATCCCTCGTTGGGCAAGAGTCAACCTAATCCTCCAAAAGTTGGAATTTCGGTCTTCTGTGTCTTCTCCCACCCAATGCTGCGAGGTCTTCCGGACGACAGCCCATTAACCTTCGCGATTCTTGATTTGGGTGGTCAGTGATCTTCAGGAAGGCTTTCTCTGCCTTCTCTTGCATGCACTGCCTAAAGGGAGTCTACATCATCTTTCTTTGTATCTGTATATTCGAGATGCATCAAGAGGCGTCCAAAGCCAATCTTACTAGTTTGTTTTCATAGCTTCCCAATAGCTTTATGTAGGATTTTGCCGCATAACCTCACGCGCTCGATCCATACATCATAACACTTCTCACTAATGATCTAATCATTAGTATTTTTAGCTTCATCTCTGCTGCGTCTCCGCCTAAATGAGCATTTTTATGCATGTTGGTTGCTTGACTGGGGACTAGCACCACCCATTCCTTCAATTGGAGGGCATATGTTTCGTTCCAAGTGGTGTATTTTCATAGATTCGTCGAAATACAGCCTAAAAGCAGTCTTGCTTCATAATGAAAACAAAAACCCATCTATTTATTTAGTCCCTTCAGTGACAATGAAAGAAACCTATGACAATTTAGCAACCATACTAAATATACTGGGACTTAAAAATGATAGGTATATAGCTATACTAGCCTAACTTTTTTGTGTCTATGGGGCAGTAGGGTAACAAAAGAACATTAGAGAAAGAAAGATTGGCCTCATAGAACTTCTTTTAAACCTGATACTTCAAACATAAAATATGTCCCCCTTATTAACCCCAAAAAAGGCGTTTGTTCCGCCTGTGTCCATATTAAGCTTGGACTAATAAAAACTTGTCAAAGCCACGGACAAAGGAGGTAATGATTTCAAGTACCTAAAAGAAATATTTCCTTAATTAATTGAGGCAAAACTATAAAAGGTATATTTACTGGACTTCAAATAAGAAATGACAGCTTGGAAGTGTAAATGAAATTATAAAAACCTCATAGATCAATTTTTGAAAGCCTATGAAATACTAGGGTGTTGCATGTCAGAAAGGTTTCACCCGAACATCAGGAAGATAGAAGAAAATAGGGATGCATTTATGTTGGGCGACAACTACCAGTTTTTAGAAAGAGATGATACTTCAAAACACAAGAGGAAAAGTGTAAGTTTTTATCACTAATGTTTTTGCATAAACTTAATACGTTTTACATGTTTATATTAAATAAATATTAAAGTGTAGAAATATGTCATCTCCATTTTTTTCTCCATCACCGACCCCCTGTGACAAAAAAACTGTTACGTGTTGTAGTTGTTAGCTTATCATTTTCAGATTTAAGACTACAAAATTCTTCATATACGCCTATTTTCATTAATATTATCTCAAAAAAGTTTAACTTTGCTGACCTGTGTTATTTAATTCCAAATTTGAGTGGTATTAATCTGATCTCACCAACTTAGTGAGCGAAATCTGCTGGACTAAAACTCTCCGTCCGATCTTTTGCTAAAAAAACCTGAGGCCCCATTTCCGAAGCTGGAGGATGGTAAATGGTGATAAAAAGTGGATTGTGTTCAACAATGTGCCTTAGGGTTGCCAAGGTCAGCGGTTTTAAGTACGGTGAAAGTTGACCTTTGCATTGAGTCAGATTCGACGGGACACATACACTTGAAGCTTCTTTGATGCAACCAAACCATCAATATCGACCTTTGCTGTTCAGATTTAAACCAGCTGAAAGCAGTAAACAGGAAAGTGCTAAAACACAATTACACGTTTCATTAGGGAACCGGTAAAAATTGTTGAGCTTTAATTTGAATATTTTACCCCAACAATCTTTCTCACCAGACATCTTACCCTTGGTCTATCATCTATTGCACTCCCTAAAAAAATGTTTAAATGGAAAATCTTTTAAAACCGAAGAAGTGAAAAATAACCTGTTGACATTTTTTAACAATAAAGATGTTAATTATTAGCACAAAAGATTTACGGACCTACCACTACGTTGGCAAAAAAATGTAAATGATAATTTCACAAAAGACTTCAGAAATATTCCGGACAACCTGATAGAACACTATAAAGATAATAACATACGAATAAATTGCTCTTTATATTATTCATTGCGAACCGATAAAAATTCCTTTTTTAGTAATTATTTTATTGTTTTCTGACCTTCACTTGACTTTCTGTGCTTTGCATAGCTACATAAATAATAAATAATTACTAAACAGTATTAAAATAAAACCTATACGTATTTAAAACAAAACTACACAAGTTATCCATGTAAAAATCCGTCAGGTGAAGAATCTGATCTACCAAACGACTAGTCACTCTATATTCTTGCCTTAATTTGTAAGAAGAAAGATTTACTGTAAATCAATAAGTATAATTTTTACAAAATTTTCAATATTATTCTTAAAGCAAAGTATACAGATTTAATAGAAAATGTTTCATTATCCAAATGAATGCGCAAATATATCGAATATGCAAATGAATCCAAATGAATGCGCAAACGCAACAATTGGGAGGAACTGAATTAAAAGGAACGTTCCATTTCATTTTATCAGCCTGGTTTTTAAGATAGCTCTATTGGCTCCTACTTTTATTTCATTAGATTATTACTATTTGTTTTGAAGGTCTCTAGTTGACCTAGGAAATATCGCAGGTTTTTGGTCCCGAGGAACAGAGATCCGACTATTCTTGAAGCCTTTTTTTCCAACGAAGGCCAGGCGAACTTCGCGGAGGTTAACTTACAGTCCGATGAATTAATCGGTATGTTTACGCTATTTCTGCCGTTGACGCCGACATCCACAGAGATTCTGGAAATCCAAACGGTGCGCGGATGGAGGCTAGACTTACATAAGTCAGATAAAGAGAAAATTTCGAAACCCGGATCTTGATGCCATAATTTGGGGACGAAGGTATCGGAGGATGCTCCGTGGCTAAGGCAAGTGGTCCGATAATTCTTACAACAGCGAGTTGCTGCTTCGCGAAGTTGGAGTATGAACTTCGCTGGCTGGAGATAATAAAGTTGGGAGATCGGTGGAACACCTGATTCCAGATGAATTTGATTGTTTCTGACAAACCAGGGTACGTTCAAAGCCATACGCAGTAATTTGTTCTGGAAAGTTTACAATCTCTTAGCCATGGTAGAAGTAAGAAAACGAGAATAAGCCTGTAAGCCATATAAAAGAAGGGATCTCATCAGGACTTGGTAAATAGTCACTTATACTTTCGGAGCGAGAGTGCATGAGAGTGGGTACAGCAGTTTAATGCCGCAACCCTTGCAGATTACTTGCTGGATTTGTGTGGACCAGGAAAGTGATCGATCGAAATGGATACCTAGGTAGATTGCTTTATGCAACCACGGAATCGGTACTTTGTCCACCAGTAGCCTGGTTTCGCTTAGAGCGCATTTTCTGGTGAAGACGATCTTTTTGGGTTGACCTGCAAGCGCTAAAATGGCAGCGTCTTACTGCCTTCGGAGTCGGTTATAGATTGTTGCAGTCCTATAAGATGCAACAAACAAAGCAGTGTCGTCCGCGAAAAATGCGGACTTTACTTTCTGGAAATTGGGGATACTGGCCATATAGATGCTGAACAGGGCTGGTGCCAATGGAGAACTTTGCGGGACGCCCAATTCAATTGGTTTCTTCGCGGAAAGATATACTTTTTATGGGGCTACTTAATCCAAAGCTTACATAGACAAACCGCGAACTCTTGAAGCTCGTTCCGAACCCATAACGAGCGAAATACTTTAATGGCAATATACCACTAATGTATAAAAGCAATAAATTTTCATATTCGTTGAAAAATAAGAGTGTCATTTTTTTCAGAAATACGATACCTCCCTACCGGACCCTGTTTTATTATTCGTATTCTACAAAATAGACAATCCTATAGGGCTCTCTCATTGTTACTACCTTCGGTTGTGTTGCTACATGTAGATTATTTGCGGACACGCAGAAATATTCCTTCCTACAAATATAAATAAAAGTTATAAAAACGAATGCAAAAAAACCCTTATCTAATTTCAATCTTTCATTATGAACTTACCTTTGAGACTCCATCTGGTTAGTGTAAAGATATATGAACAGCACCGAAAGCCTAAATAACAATTAAAAGCAAGTATATTTTTAAATCGCCCACAGACCAACAAATGCAGTCAAAAATATAAGTTAAATCTATAGAACAATGACTAAGATCGATAAATAGGTTTATTTGCTCGGGACTCCAATTCTTTTCGAAAGGGCGCGAAAGAAAATTTCGGTATAACTTCGAGCCGACCCTATATTGGCCCTCCTTTTAATGTTTCCTGCGCTGGGCCAATGTCAATCGATAGTCCCACGTTTAGGAATTTAATCGGTATGAATTCTTTCATGGGAGCAGACCGTGCATTGTGTGTGCGAGAATTTTACAAAAACGATGATGCGGCGACCTATTTTTTTATCTCAACGGTGATGTAAATAAGCAGAACTGCCATTACTGGAGTGCAACGAACCCGAAACACAAACACCCCTACATTGGCCTAAAGTCACTGTATGAGCTGCAATGTCAGCGCAAGGAATAATCGACCCATACTTTTATGAAGAAAGCAGGGGATGCGCAGTTGCCGTCAATTCAGGGCGTTATGTAGAAATGTTGGACAATTTTTTGGTACCAGAACTGCAAAACTTCGCTGATTATTATCAAAGAACATGGTTTCAACAGGACGTAGCAATGTCACACAGTTCCAACACGATCTCCAGAAGAGGTGACAAAAATTTGTCTCCGCGTAGTCCTGATTTGAACCTTATGGACTTTTTCTTGTGGGTCTAACTGAAATCGAAAGTTTAAGTCAAAAACTTACGGTTTTTTAAACACGTAAATACATGCACTTTACGGTTCTTTGATGCAGTTAAAAGAAAATATCCGACACGAAATGGCAACCATTCCAGAGATTATGTGCCGAGGCGTCCTAAGGAATTTTGCAGTTCGTTTAGATAAATGTCGTGCGCGTGAAGGCTTAGATTTGGATGACATTATTTTAAAAAAATTATTTTAACGACTCTCTTTTATGGATAACGTAATAAAAAAAGAAACTTTATTATAACACCTTGTACAAGACATGTCTGGCGTATCTGAAAAAGACTTTTTCAGAAATGGAAGGCACTATTTCTAATTATAAATAATGATATGTACTTCAGTAAATACCTTAACTATTTAAATAACAAAACATTATAAGAACAATACATTGTTCCATAAATAAATCAACCGCGAATAGACAAACACACTAAATTCTTGACATCCACATATTATCAATCCCGAATTCATTGGTAAAAAACTGATGCTGTGTGAGTCAAGTCAATGTCTTCCTCCGTCATTATGACTGTCAACCAGCGATCAAAACGCACGAAAATCCCAAATTAAGTGGAGATTTTCTTCACTTCTCAGAGTTGGAGGCCTTCGGCTGCAAGGTTCATCTTCAATCGAGTCTCGATCTTCAGAAACTACCTCAAACCACCTGAAAATCTTGATGCTTGTAAAAATATTATTTCCATAGTTTTGCAGAAGTTTTCGACTCAGTGTGTCAAAGTGTGAAACAAAACTTGAGAGTCCATCGTTGCTCGACATTATTGTCAATTATTTTCAGAGCTTGCACTAAGTAAGTCTAAGGAGACGAAACTCTTGGTGAAGACGCATCAGATGTTGTCCGGTTGATTTCACCAAAAGGGAAGCCAACGGGTACACACATCACGAAACGTACAGATTAAAAGTCCAAAAACGAATACCAGGGATATTTTTTAAATAAGGTCCGTTTGTGAATGAGAGTTAGAATGACGCGCAATCGTCACAGTGCACTTGCGCGTCTGCTTCCAGTATGCTTTGCGCCTGTTTAGGCGCCATTTGCAGCCGTATCGTTTGTCTGTGTGCTGAGGGTGCGATGCGATTTGTAAGTCAATTGTTCAGTGCAAGAAACGTGGCAACAGCGAAATTCACCGTCAGATATGTCAGATTTACGGTGATAATGCTATTAATGACTGTAAAGTTCGAAAATGGGTGAGAATGTTCAAGAACGGGCGGGTTAATGTGCATGATGGGCCACGCCCTGGCCTGATTTCTGAAGAATTGGTTCGTGATGTGGACAACAAAATTCGAGAGAACCGACGATTCCCGATTTCAACGTTATCAAATGAATTTTCACCAGTTTCAATGTCAGTTTTCTACACCATTGTTGGGGAGAAACTGTATTATTGAAAATTGTGTTCTTGGTGAATTCCAAGACTGCTTTCTGACGATCACAAAACAAAGAGATTGGGCTGTGCTTTATCGTTTTGTACTGATACAGTCAGGAAGGAGATGAATTGTAGGAGAAGAAGACAATATTGTTGCAGGAGATGAGACATGAGACATGAGAATGGTGACACACATTGTCGCAACCAGAGTGAAAACCAATCACTGTCTATTGGGACAGAAAATGGATTTAGAAAAATAGAAAAGAAATGGCGTGACCTACTGTCTTCCGGTGTGATGTTGCTCCTAAACAATGTAAAGCCACATGTTTCTGCTTAAACACAAGGTCTAATTAGGTCTTTTGGATGGGAAGAACTGGATCATCCACCTTACAATTAAGACTTTGCACTCAATAATTTTCATTTGTTTCGGTACTTAAAGGAATTCTTTGGTGGTCAACGGTTCAACGAACAAAAAAAAAGTTAAAATTACAGTCATTAATTAGACTTCTTCACAGGCGGCAGATTTCTTTGACGTTGACCTTATACCTCGTAAAATATATTTATGAAATTGATATTAAATATTAACTATAGAACATATATTTTATATACTTTAAAAAAACTTTAAAATAACATCGTAGAAGTGTATATGCACCTCCATAAACTTATTATGAACAATTTTCCTTACAACTGTACAAAAAATGTCTTGCTTACATCGAATCTCAAACCAAATTTGTAATAAATATCGAACTGGGACAACCAATATCAATTTCAACATATTAACCACGTTCCCATGAGATAAATTCTGGCGATGAAGAATTATGGCATTTGCAAACAGAAATCTGCTGACACATTAGTGGTCTGTTTATGGGAATATTTTGCTCAAATGTAGTTCATTGGATTTTTTTACAAATGTAAATATATGACATTGTAGCCGGAAGATAAATTGCATATTTATAAAAATCACTTTTTAATCGCATTTATATAGTCTCGCTTTGTCATAAAACCCCTAAAAAAGTTTATTTGAACTTCCTAAAGTATAGTGAAACACTTCTTATTAATTCCTTATTATTTTATCACCTACATTTTTCGATAAGTAAACTAAGTTACTAAATACAAGAAGGCATAAATAATATAGTACAAAAATTTTAAAAAACTTAAAAAACAGGGCTAATATGTAGTTGTACACAGTATGTCGCAAAAATAACGAAACTTTTAAATTAAAAAAAAAATTGCGCGTCCAACACCGTACACGTGATAGAACTGAAACAAATTCATAAATATCGTCTGATGAGTACATCTACAACGCGCGCATGCGCGACTCTATCTTGCTCCACTACCGTGGCGTCGGAATGTATAGCTCTCTTTCTCCTTCTCTCTACGTTGTCTTCTCTCTACTCTCGTCTCTCTACTCTCTCTCTCTCTCTTTCTTTCTTCTCTCTCATGTAACGAAATGTGCCTAAACGTAACGCGTCCTTGAAATTTCACTTTCAATTTTCGTCCAATTATAGATTATCGAATCGCCGCCCAAAAACTTTCACTACAAAAAAATACTTTTAACCAAAATATTCACCTTCCGCATCAATACACCGCTATATGTTTGTTGAATTTCGGAAACTTCGGAAAGTTTGCGAAATTCAACTTTGCTGTTTGAAAATTTCGGAATAGTCACACGGAGATAAATCAAGCGAATACGGAGGTTGTTGAAATACACAGACTTGTATTTTTTGCCAAAAAAATCACGAACAGCGACGGTCCTACTTTAAGACGTGAGGAACAAATCGGGTACACACTTTCCATTTGTTTAAATATTTTATCAAAATTTCGGGAATCATGTTTTTGGTCGTATTTAATTCCTCCACTATCAATTTCACAATCGAATTCGCATCGTATTTTTCTAGCAACTCATCCCAATTTTAGTTTTTTCGCCAACCTCGCTTTGGGTCTCCTTCCAAAGCATCACGACCATTCTGAACTCGCTTAGACCAGTCGAACACACGCGCACGGGATAAGCAATCATCACCATGAACTTTTTCATAAATTCGAAAGTTTCTGTAAAAGTTTTACCGAGCTTGAAACAACTTTAATATGAGCTCTTTGTTCCATCGTGTTTTTGTGAAGAGGTGACGAAAGTCAATGCCGCTTTGAGCGCTATAATTTGATAATCCGTTAATCGATTTTAACGATGGTCTCGTTTTATAGAAGAGATGTACAGCTTTCAGATTATACTGGGCTAACTGAAAAATTCGCGGAGTGGAAGTGATAAAACAAGTTTATAGTTAAAAAATGGCTTTATTCTTCCGTATATTCTTTCTTAAGCTCGATACATTTTTTCCCAGCGGTCCTCCAATTCATTTATTCCATCTCTGGAGTGATTTTTCGGAAATCCTTCAAAATACCTATCTATGGCTGCTATAACTTCTTCATTTGATGAAAAACGCTTGCCACGTATGAATTTTTTGAGATTTGGAAACAGATGAAAGTCAGAGGGGGCCAAATCTGGTAAATATGGTGGATGCTCCAACAATTCGTAGTGTTACTCGACTGTGAGTCGGTGCAGTCAATTTTCTGTTACGTTGCAGTCAATTTTTTACCTCCGAGACGATGGCAGATAAATTTGCAAAACTACAGTTCAATCGACATAACTTCTGAGATGCGCATTAGAATGAGTGAGAGGCTCACTGTGTAACGAAGATAGAGAACAGAGAGTTCCTTCAAGTACAGTCCATGCAACAATTTTTCGCAATAACGTTTTAGGTAAGTTAATAATAATTAACGACACGTATTTAAAAAAAGCGCACTCGTCATTTTCAAATTAAGTAAATAAAACACTATTTGTTCAAATTCACTGTATTTTAAATTGGATCTGGATTAGATTTAACAATAGAGATTTATTGACATCCAAACAGGTAAAATTTTTATTACATACAGGGCCATAGGGATGCATCTTAATTTTCATATGCATTATAGGTAACATAATAAAATAGAATAATAAACGAATAATATACCTTAATGACAAACCTACATTCCTACATAATAAAATAGAATGAATGATAATGAACTATATATATATATATATATATATATATATATATATATATATATATATATATATATATATATATATATATATATATATATATATATATTACAGAAATCTTTTACCCTTTCTCCACGTGGTGCCACCGATCACCTTCGCCGAACTGTCAACCATGCGACGTCACGTGTCTCTCGGGACCGGTTTCTAACCTTTCAGCCGTCATCAGCCGAGCTCTAGACGAACGCAAGGAAAGCAGTTCGGAGAGGCAATCGGGACCAGACCAGATCAACTGGCCATTTTTATGACGGGTCGTGATCGCACACAACTCACGCCATCATACGGCGAATGCTCGTAGCAGTCAGGACCGCTCGTAACATTCTGCCTGGAACCTCGGGTATAGTACCAGGTATGCCCACAAGGTAGCGTAACGGAACCGTGGAGGGAAAATATTACAGAAATCTTTCACCCTTTCTCCACGTGGTGCCACCGATCACCTTCGCCGAACTGTCAACCATGCGACGTCACGTGTCTCTCGGGACCGGTTTCTAGCCTTTCAGCCGTCATCTGCCGAGCTCTAGACGAACGCAAGGAAAGCAGTTCGGAGAGGCAATCGGGGCCAGACCAGATCAATTGGCCATTTTTATGACGGGTCGTGATCGCACACAACTCACGCCATCATACGGCGAATGCTCGTAGCAGTCAGGACCGCTCGTAACATTCTGCCTGGAAGCTCGGGTATAGTACCAGGTATGCCCACAAGGTAGCGTAACGGAACCGTGGAGGGAAAATATTACAGAAATCTTTCACCCTATCTCCACGTGGTGCCACCGATCACCTTCGCCGAACTGTCAACCATGCGACGTCACGTGTCTCTCGGGACTGGTTTCTAGCCTTTCAGCCGTCATCAGCCGAGCTATTGATGTACATGTACAAAATGATTTAGATTCTTTTACCGCTCTATACGTGTCGCTCCGCGAACTTTTCAATTAGCCTAATATATTGTTTCAATAGATGGCGTTAGTAGTTTTCTTTAAATTTAAAAAGGTTAGTTTTTTCCGACATACTGTATATATGCAGTTGATTGCACAAAAATGTCAATAGATTATATTATCAGTTTTGCTTTTTTTAACTTAACTTAAAATATATATAAAAACATCATATCTCTTCTTCTGTATAAATCTTCTTAGTCAAAATAAAACTAAATATGTAAAAAGTAAATGTAATTGCACAATATTATAAAATGGTCGTAAAATATTCGTCATAACAAAATTTGATAATAAATAAATATTTTGTCTTATTTGCACAACAAACACACTTATTCAACTTTAGATAAATCTGGTTTGAAATGATGCAACATATCAGGAAATTATTTGTGCTCGAATAATTAACTAAAAAATCACTTATATTCATTAAAAGATTAAGGAAAAATTATTTAAACAAACCGTTTTTTTTATTAGTATGTTTCATTTATTTTAACACCTTTCTATCTATCCATAGCTTTCTTCTATCTATAGCTATACTGCTATATATGTAGTGTTAGATTTTCTTGGACTGCGTCCAATGAGACAGAGCCTTTTTGTATGAGGCAGTGGATCTTGAGAAGAATCTGATTGGAAGCATCGGAGACGTTGCTAAAAGAGCTAGCATTAGTGAGAGTGAGAGCTAGCGTCAGTGAGAAATGTAACCATAACCTAAAATGTCAATCGACCTAATAATAACATAAAACATGATAGTGGGGAAATCTTTTTCAATTTTTTTCTTTTGTTGATTTCTAGGCTCTCTAAAAATTTAATTTTTTGGATTTATTCTCGTTACGTAACATTATTAATCTATCATTGAAAGTATGCTTTCTAACATTAAGTGATTAGCATAATGAGAACTATTTTATTGTTTAATGTAACTTCTTTTATGTTCGTTGAGCCTAGTAGAGAAAGATCTTCCTGTTTGTTCAACATAGACTTTTGGACAAGACCCGCACTCGATTAAATAAACTCCTGATTTATATAATTTACGTGTTTGATTTTTATTGTTTTTAATGAGGCGTCCTAGACTATTGTTTATTTTGAAAGCAATATTTACATTGTTTGTTTTGAATAAATATCTCAACTGTAATTTGGTAATTTTTCCCGTATATGTAATTGTTTTGAACGCTGCATTTTCGACATTGACCGGATATATTAAATTAATGGATTTGTTATAACTTTTTTTATTAATTATTTTATTTATAATGTTTGTGTCGTATCCGTTATTTACTGCGATCTGTTTGATGACATTCATTTTTTTATTATAATTATCTATTGACATGGACTATTGACATATTATGTTGCTCTTCTTTTTTTCGGCCAGTAACAGATTCACTGGTCGAAATTTTTATAGACAACTTAGAAAATAAGATAAATGAACATCATTTGTTTAAATCGTCACTATACTGGTACAGATATATGGACACTTTAGTTTCTGGCTACTTCTCTCACTGTTAGTTTAGTATAGTTTGTATTTGAAAAAGGCACTGTGTGTCGAAACAATTGTCATACATACAATTTTAAATATAGTGGAAATTGTTAGATATTAATCTTTGCTTATAACTTTAAGGTATATAACTAAAGGAGATTCGTTTTCAACGCTTGCTGTCATATACTGTGTACCTAAAAATACCATTTCAAATGTTTTGAAGGAAGTTTTGTGCAGCTCTATACGAGGCTTTAGAAGAGTTTATTAAAGTAAGAACAATTGTCTGTTTTGGCAAAAGTGATACATTTTACAACATTTCATTTTAGTTTTAATTTTTTTTACTGCAAAATATTATTTAGAACTTTAGCAAGTATAGCAGATGGCTGCTCCGAATCCTCTCCGCATTCTGGTTTGTTGCTGGACTCAGTTGCAACTGAGGTCGACCAATATTCTCCATCCATGCAATTTGAAAACGCTGGTTGTGGAGTAGTACTTAGAGAAGGTGAAAACGCTGGTGATGGAGTTGTTTCATACTGGAACAATTTCGTTATGAGTTCCAATCGTTTTTGTCTTAATACAGTCTTAATTTATTCCTGGCAGATGATAAAATCGTAAAGAAGCATCTGTTTTAGCTGAACAGTAACATATTTAGCAAATATGTAAAATTCATCTTCACTTTGCACTGCTTTATCAAGTTTATCAATCGCTGCGCTTATGTCATGAACCATTTTCCGTTTGCGACTCTGAGGAGCACGACATACATTTGTCAGGTTTGAATGTTTTGGAGTAGACCGATTGGCAGATTCCGTGTCCTCCACATGTGTTATTTCTTCCTGAGTTTCAGCATTAATTGTAGTAACAGATGCACGAAATCAACTTTCCTCGGGGTTTTCTTCTGTATTTTTGTTCATTTTGCTTTCAGCTCTTGCGGTAATTTCTAAAAATGAATAGAACTTGATCAAATACAAGATCATTAAAAGTTGTATTGCAAATGCAGGGGATTGTAAAAACTTTTAACATTGAAAATGTTTTGAATCGCCCGTTACGGAAATGTGTAACAGTTTTGACCTTTTCGTAATTATTTCATGATGCTTTTCCCATACGAACGACCATTTTAAAACCATTTGGGAAAAATACTAATTTATCGCGAAAACAAAAAATCTTCCACTACCTCTTGTCGGAATTTTGGTTTCTAGATTCAGAGTTTTTGAGTTACCTATAGCGGTTGGAATTACTTCAGTAGGCGAAATTGTTTAAGCAGCATTAGCATTACATAAATGGTTAAAAATCAGTTTGAATGAAGTATACACATTTGCAGGCTCCCTTGATACCGAAGATCTTAATACCCGGTGCACTATATCAGGTTCTTAGAGGACACAGAATACTCAAGTGAATGGTTTGGTTAATTTACAAGTTAATTTATGGAATCGCAACTACACCAGATCAGCGTCTACTGTGCGTAAATACACACAATATTTTGCCGGGGAAGGAACTGCACCCTGGCAATTGGGTATGATATTAACTGGTACGATGATTAACAATAATTCAAAGTTAATGTAAAGTTACTTTAAAAAATAAAGAGTATACTTACTAAATGTGATCACATATATCATGTATTTGTAACACCATTCAGAAATGTATCTGCTCTTTTATACCAAAACAGTTTGGGTACGTTCTCATTCCACTTTTTTTGGATTTGCACACCAATGAATGTTTTTTCATCTCATTGTACATCTCAAAGCATTCTCCCGCGCATCTTTATTTTTATATTTATCCAAACGATAGTTCCAAAGATAATCGCGCTTATTGTATTGTTCTAAAAATTGAAACATCAGCTTTCAGACCACTTGATGCGCATTTTAGAGATATTTGAATACACCACACGGACAAAACAGATGCACTCGATACTAGTTGAAAGTGAACTGACAGGCCAATTGGAATGGGTGGGTTCACACGTTTCAATGCCGGATTCAACTTGTAAGCAAACGGTGGGTGACTCATTACTTGAACGATAAACTTTTCTTGATCCACTAAAACGTTGATCAAATCTATTGAAACAAAGGTTCTCGCTAGGTTTTTTTATACAACTTTTCAAATTGTTCTGTTGGAACCTTCGGTGTGAAACACTATACTCAAAGAGATGTATCACTAAACACCGAATCGAATCACTTTTTTTAAAGTTCTCGACGCACGTTTTGCTAACCATGTTAGCATCATCAGGAGATGATTTAATCTAATTCTAAACCTAAACTACTTTATGTTTATATAGGAACCCTAATTGCTAACCTATTACCTACGAAGCGTACTACCTATCTAATGATAAATATAGTACCTATGATTGAAAAGTGTTTCGCTATAATATTCCTATTCAAGGCTTGTTGCCTACAGACAATAATAAGCACAATACTTCAACTCAAGGGCAACATCGGTGCTGAAATCGTGGCATTAACCCCCGATATGTTAAACTAAACTTGAAGAGATTTACCACTAAACACCAAATCACTTTTTTGAACTTTTCGACGCACGTTTCGCTAACCATGTTAGCATCATCAGGAGATGATTAGTAGATTAAAGATTCCAATAGAAGAATTGAACCAGATATGTTATTAATACAATACCAGATATTTTGTAATTTCACCCCCGCCATTTGTGAACTTTCGCCCTTTAAATTTTTTTTATTAATACAAATATATAATAAAACGTATACAGAGTTTCATTATTTTGTCTTTCATACTTTTTCTAAATTGGCCTTTAAAAAAATTAATTTTTGGGTCTAACAAAGTAGAAATCCACCTTAACATTTACAGACCATACAACCCCTTTGACTATAGGTATTTATATACATACCATGGAATTGTATTATGTTCTTAGAACATGTCTAACGTTAAAAATTCGTCGAAATTGACGCTGAGTTGAAGTCATGTTTCTTCCATTTTCAGAGTAAAAATTTTTAACAATTATGTTCATTCTGCAAATAAATAGCGCTCCATTTTCAAAACTTCTGCATTTTTATCTTGTTCTACAATAAAAAAAACAATGTTATAATTTAAAATGGAGAACCATTTTTTGCGCCACCCTATAAGGCGTAAATACTCGCATCTTGAGCACAAATCATTAAATTTAGGAATTGTTTCCTAAATTAGACCAGCAAACATATTCTAGCATATCCGTTTTTTGTCATTGATTTAAATAATAAATTTTATTGTCTTAGAAATGCTATTAAATATATATATATATATATATATATATATATATATATATATATATATATATATATATATATACTACCCAAAACTGTATATTTGTCTGTGTTTCCGTGTGTTGCGTCTGTGTTTTTTAATAAAATTAATAAATATATTTTTTTTATTAAGGTGCCTTCACCAATTCACCAATACAAAATACTTGTCGATGCAGGCAACCAAATATACTCAAATAAATCGACATTTTAATATATCTTTATTTAATATATTACCTTCTCCAATTTTATATAACATTTTTGATCACAAGTTAAACCAATAAACACACTAGATCACACTAAAAATTGTTTTTCGGATCGTTTTCAATTGACTATTATCATTTTTATTCATATAATATTTACATACGCAAATAATTCGCAAATTATAATATATTTGGAGTTTTAAAGCTAAATGAACTAAATATATGGTTATGATGTCGAAATAACATGTGCTATTAAAGAAATGTAACAGTAAGAAATATTTTGAAAGCCGTGGTTGTGTAATCGTTACATTTCTATGAACAATTGTAACAACCATTAAAAACTTGTTTTTTATTATGGTATAAGTACTCATTTCTAGAACTACAATATTCTGCTTAATAGATCTCTTTTTTTTTAATTTACGCCGCAACATTTTCAAGGATGACAAAAATTTTAAGATTTTAATTGGACCCTGTCGTAATTATGTCGTCTGTCGTAATTGTGTCCATATCATCGCCGTAGGCCATCCATCAATCAGGAGATGATTAGCGAAACGTGCGCCGAGTTTTAAAAAGTGATTTGGTGTTTAGCGGTAAATCTCTTCGAGTTTAGTTATTAAATTTCATGAAAAACATCTTACTGTTCAATATGGCCAGCGTTGGCACGGATGATGGCATCAAGTCTTCCTATGAATGCATCGCATCATCAGGAGATGATTTAATCTCCATCAATCACAAGGTTAAATCATCTCCTGATGATACTAACATGATTAGCGAAACGTGCGTCGAGAAGTGTCAAAAAGTAATTTGGTGCTTAGTGATAAATCTATTCGAGTTTAGTGTTTCACACCGAAGGTTCCAATAGAAAAATTGATGAAATTTAATGTAATTTCAACATTGTCTAAAAATATTAAATAAATGTTCATAATGGACAAAACTACAGCATTTTTAATTAGTAACACTGCGAGTGACGGACCCTGTAAAAGCGAATGACAACGAAAAGTGGAGAAGATCGAGACCTTATAAGGTAATATTGCTTCATGATGAATTAATAAGTATAAATGTTTTTATTGCAGTCAATTGAATCAATTTTTTTAACATTCATGCAATTTAGAAGTGGTAGAATATGTATCATCATTTCTATACGCTATAAGCTCAATTCAATATATTTTGGATATTCAGGACCTAAGACTATACGGCTTATGAGGTATCAATTCGATGTTTCTAATCATTCAAGAATCTTTGAGTCACTTGGAAGGAGGTGTTGATTGCGATTCTTTCAATGGAATCTTCTGATGACATTTGACAAATAAATGTTTGTATTCCAATAAGCATTGATAGTACTTCGATACTGTAATGGGTAAAAAAAATATTAATGGGTAAAAAAAAATATTAACAAAAAATAATCAGTGTAGCATGTCACTTTCAATGCTTAAATGTCAAAAATAATGTCATATAACGATTCTTCATGGATTTCTTCAATTCGAGCACATATAACGGTATTCAATTCTTCCAGTGTGCGAATACGCGAATTTTCTTTACCGTAGATTTTAAAAGGCGTTTTTTTTTATTTCTGGGACAATGTTAATTTTAACCTTAGCGAAAAGAAAAATGTTTTTTAAGGGGTCATACAACTTGTTTAAATTTCCTTTCAGTAAAAATGTAAATGGTAGATTATATTTTTTATTATTCTAGTTTTTCAAGGCTATTTACATATTCAGTCATATAACTATGTTTCTTTACAATTTTGTTTTAGTGTTGAAACAATCAAACTCATAAACAGTGGCTAAAATGTTTCCGTAAGAATGCTAAAACATATAGGTAATTCTTTTTCACTAAATGAAGACGTTGTTTCAGTGTTTCTTACAATCTTTATTATATTTTTCTGTCGATTATTGTTATTTACTTGATCTATTCTAATTGGACAAGAAGAAAACTGTATATGGCAGCCAGTAAATATGAAGGATCATTTGCCTATCCACTTATTGGAAATGCTCTTGAATTTAGAGGCGATCAAAGCAGTAAGTTATTGTATTGTTAGGATAAACAATAATATATATGTATATATATATATATATATATATATATATATATATATATATATATATATATATATATATATATATATATATATATATATGTATATATATAATTGTATTATATATATACGACAATATATATATATATGTATATATATATTATATTGTTAGGATAAACAATAATATGTATATATATATATATATATATATATATATATATATATATATATATATATATATATATATATATATATATATATATATATATATATATATGTATATATATAATATATATATATATATATATATATATATATATATATATATATATATATATATATATATATATATATATATATATATATATTTTTTTTTTTATTTGCATTTGTGTTAATATTTTTTTTGATTTTTTCTTCTTTGGGAATTTAGGTCACTAATGTTGAATTGTTGTAGTAAAGACTTTTATTACCATTAATTTGGAACTACGTTTCTATATTTTTCTATTCTATTTTTCTGTATTTTTCAAGTTCCAGTTGATTCAAGTAGAAATAAATGAGAATAAATTATTTACCAACAACTCTACATTAGTGGCCTGAATTCCCAAATAAAAATATGTATATATGGGTCATTCGAATTCATTTTTTTGAATCCGACCCGATTTATTTTTGGGTGTACTTTTCAGAAAAAAAAATACAAAAAAAATTCAGAAGTTTTATGACATTTTTTAGTTTTTTAAGAAAAACCGTCAATTTTGCAAAGGTAATCTTTTTTCCTAAAAAAACTTTAAAAAAAATTATTCTGCGGATAATGCACGCATCCCAAAGTGAGTCTGACTTTTTTTATATTTCTTTTTCATTAATATTTTATAGATTTCTATATCTCTTCATATATTTTATATATTTTTTTCTATATTTTTCCCAATTGTTTACTTTTTCTATTATAAAACCGAAGTAAAATAAATCCAAGTAAATGATTCTATGATATTTATACTTAATTTATAATCTAACCTAATGATTAATGATTAGAATTTCACTATTAATACAAACGATTTTATTTAATTTTTCTTTGGCGTTTAAATAATTCACAGATTCTATATTCGTCTGAATTCGAAACATTTCGAACACAAAGAGAGCCATCTGTCTCTGAAATCACACTGTAATTCCTGAGTTCCCTTAGTTTCGTTTCTGAAAATAATAATAAATAATAATAATAAATAAATATATATATATATATATATATATATATATATATATATATATATATATATATATATATATATATATATATATATATATTTATAAATATATATATATATATATATATATATATATATATATATATATATATATATATATATATATATATATATATATATATATATATATATTTATAAATATATATATATATATATATATATATATATATATATATATATATATATATTTATATATATATATATATATATATATATATATATATATATATATATATATATATATATATATATATATATATATATATATATTTATACCCCGCCACATCTTAGACGGCAGAAAGTTTTAGTATGCCAATATAGAAAAATTATCGAAGCCTCCAATCTTCCAATATATAACGATATTGCGAGTGCATCATCTATAAAATTGATGTCTCGACGCCCTACAATGAGAACGGCAGAAGAACTATACCGCTTAAACTTCGACATACAACAACGGACCGTGGAGGTATGCCTTCTAATATGCCTTCTAACCAAAAACCTAACGGGTTTGATTTCCACGACACATCGGGAAATCTTCCAACAGAATATGAACAGACCGTCAACCTGATTTGGGATAAACTTCCTTCAGCTCAATGTAGCTGAGGGAACCCATTTCAATCCGTTTCCCATATAGCTTATGAATGCATACACAGTACATTCGCGGAACCAAGACTGAATTTCTTACCTTGTCTCCTTCTGCAATTGAGTGGATCGAGAACCTGAATGTGTTTTATCTATACACTATATCTATACTATATATTTTTGTTTGTTTTGAACCATAATTGTGCTCTTACTGTTTTAATGTTTCGACTTGTGTGTCTGAAATGCTATACGATCTATAAATAAATAAATAAATAAATAATACATCAAATCGTTCCTATTTATAAGCATATTTTTATTATTATTTCATTGTTCCAGAGATATTAACGACAATCTATAATATAATAAAGAAGTATGAGTCAAAACCGATGCGCTTTTGGTTAGGTCCTACACTGCTCCTCATATTTAGTTCTACAGATCACATAGAGGTATTAGACATATATAACACGCCAAATACATAGTTTTTTTCGAAAAAGAAACCGAATATTTGGAGTCCAAGAAAAAATAAATCATTTTATAAAAACATTTAGAATAAACATGCTACACACCAAATACCGTAAGCATTTCTTCTGATTTCTTTGTGAAGGTCTACAGCTTGCAGCCGAAAGTTATACTGGCCGAATGAGTAGTTTATAAATCTTAACTTTCGTGTTTTTTAACACGATACTTAACGAAGCGCTTAATTTTCTACATTTTCTGTATCTATTCTGCGGCAGATCTTGTGGTGTAGATTACCAGCTATCTCACCATCTTTTTGGACGTCTCTCTATTGGTTTCAATAGAGAGACCAGAATAACACCATAATGACCAAGCTAGAACCGAACACGAAAAGCACGCTGTATCATTATTACAGATTCTCCGTTTGTTATAAACTGTTCGACAGTCATAGCAATAACTAAAAATAACCCTAACCCACGGATCTAGAGCCACCACTCCCACTACTCTACCCCTCCCATGACCCGAACATTGACCGCACCATTGATGTGCTTATGTTTCAACTATCATCCTCTTTATTCCTCTCTTTGCCTCATTTCTTCGGAATTTTATTGTTAAAAATACTAAATTCGCTCCGTTATAACTAGATGCCACAATTAAAGTCACATGATGAAGATTCAACCGGTATCGCAAAAAGATGTTACTGTGGAATTGGAATCAGCTAGGCGTCGTACGTTATGAATTGCTCCAATCTAGTCAAACGGTGATAATGATAAGCAGTGGCTGATCCTTATCAGCAGCACCTGTCACTAACACATTTGTGTTAGCGTCACTAACACATTTGTGTTAGTGACGCTCTGGAGGAAAAAGGCAAAATGACAGAATTGGGGGCGAGATTTTATCGCTCACGATAATTTGATCTTTGCTTTCGATCTTTGCAACATCATCTGGTTGATAAGCACTTCACATTTCCTGAGGATGTCGAAGAAAGCTTCAATGACTTTATCATTTCAAAACTACCATATTTTTTTTCAGTCTGGTCTGGAGAAAGTGTATAGAGAGTGAGGGCGATTACTTCTAAGATTACGTTTATTTTACTTTTTCTATAAAGAAACGTCAAAGGTTGTCAAAACAGCCTTAGACTTTAATTGAGGCCTTAGTCTCATCCTAGATTCGGTTTCTTTTTCGAGCACATAGTAACCAAATAAAATTAACTGCTTTTTTAAGAAAATCCTGTTATCTCAAAAATTCTCCAACAAACCCCAAATATACAGATTTTTAAAAGTTTTTCTGGGAAACGGCTTGATAACAAGCTCAGGTAGGTAACTAATATCAACTAATTATACGGATATAAAGGATAGTGCTTTCGTAAATTTAACTCAACTACGTAATTTTGAACAAAAAGTTTCTTTAAAACATGTATCAAAATGAAGCCATTTCCGCTGAAAACAGGTCAGAACTGTATTTAAATTTTCCTAACTGGCAACGTCGCATTTCCATCGAACGGAATTCAATTTTTTGTTGGCCTCATAAGGCCTCATTGGCCTCATAAGCAATTTTTTGAAAATAAAATATATTTTTATAGTCATTCATTACATACGTTTCAGTATAAATTTGGTTTGTTTTGTTATAAAAATATTTCAATGTTAGAGTTAAAATTACTAGTTATACTGCGGTTCAAGATATATCGTTGACCGAAAGGCTGCAATAAACTGTTAACAACTGCTGTCGTAGCGAAAGCCGGCAAAGTTGCAAAAAAACGTAAACAGGGCCGCGCCTAATAAAATAACACGTAAAAAGATAAAATTAGTTTTATATCTGATTTAATAGTTTCGAAATTTTTTATTTTAGTTCGCATTATTTTCTTAAACAGTGCAGTTCTATAATTTCAGTCGTATTGTTATTATTCCAAATGTACTAAAAATCTTGGCAAGATAATGTTCTTGGCAAGATAATGATCATTGTGCCTCCGGTAGTGCTAATTTTAAAAGAATACATTTATCGTCCGATGTTAAGCAAATTGTTAAAAATGTGTATGTTTCTTTATTGAATAGGCGGCTTAATGATTATGCTGCCGTAGCAGAAACGTCTTCATTAACGATAACAAAGTTGTCTAAAGTTGAATATATTGTGTATATATTGAACCGGACTATATTAAATTACACTGGGGAACAATTTGAAAAATAATTTCTGTTGAGATCGATATTTAAGCTGTTTTATACGTAAATTGACATGTTAATTCCAAAACTTTATTTAGTTTTTTTCTATCACGTCAATGTAAATGCTGCCGTAGCAGAAATGTCTTCATTAACGATAACAAAGTTGTCTAAAGTTGAATATATTGTGAAGAAGCCAATTAAAGTCAAAAAAATTGGTAGTGATTCTGATAAAAGCAAATGTGTTGACGAACGCGCCAAAGACTTAATTCGAAGCAAAATTTATGCTATATATGAAGAGCAAACTGTGCCTGCATTGCATTTATTGCACCAGCGACTAACGAAAGATGAAACCAACATTCTTTGCAGCAGAACTAACCTCCGGAGAATATTATCTCTAATGGGTTTTGCATATCGGACCATTAATAAAAGACAAATATTGATGAAATCACCACGATTGCGATGGAACAAAACATGGTTCGATACACATGAGACGCCAGCAAAAGGATGGGTAGATACATCAAGAAAATGCCAAACCAAAGCCACAGCAAACAAGGGAAAAAGAATTACAATTTTACATGCTGGTTCCGAGGTTCCAAATTATTTCTAAAGGTTCCAAAAATATTAAACATTCATCTTTGGACTACCATGACAACACTACGGGAGAACTTTTTGAAGATTAGTTTCTAAGTAGCCTTTTACCCAATGTGCCTAAGGAAAGCGTAATTGTAATAGATAATGGTAGTTATTATAACCGCCAAGAAATAAAGTTCCTAATGCAAATAACACTAAATTGGATATTCAGAAATATATATTAAACAACGATATATACTTCGAAAATATATATAAAAAATGTGATCTAGAAATATTAAAGACATTTAATATTAAAAAGGAATATGGGTGTGACACCATTGCTGCCGATATAGGACATACGGCTTTACGCCTTCCCCCGTATTATTGTATTTTTAATCCAATTGTTAGAGCAGAAAACATTTATTCAGTGCAAGTGCTCTAACGTTAATTAGGAAGGTTGTGGATAGTATTCCCAAAGAAAGTTAGATAAATCCATGTTATTAAAATAGAAGATTACTATGTATCATTTACTAACAATATAAAACCATGTATTATTAATGTAGATCAAAGTGGCGGTGAGAGCGAAACCGATTTAAATGTATAATTAAATTTAAGTTATAATTTTTATTATACTAATAAATTCAAAATATACAAATCAATAAACAATATTTTAGTCATACATAATAATAATAATAATTTAACAATAATTTATTTTTTCTAAAATTATTCAGAATTAACTAGGAATGTTTTTATTGAGATTTATTGATGCAATTAACATTTTGCCGAGAGGCAACGAACTATCTTGAACCGGACTATATTAAATTACACTGGGGAACAATTTGAAAAATAATTTCTGTTGAGATCGATATTTAAGCTGTTTTATACGTAAATTGACATGCTAATTCCAAAACTTTATTTAGTTTTTTTCTATCACGTCAAGTTTTTTCTCTGCAGTTGTTGCGCATCCGACTAAGCTTGGCGAATCACAAAAGTCACTACTGCTCTCCTACCGGCGAACCTTCTTCGACCTAGGAGTGGGGGCCTGAGTGACATTGCGTCATCCAAAACTAGTGGACTTCACTATATAGTGAAGTCAAAGTATACATACACAACTACAGATTTTCGTTATGTCCGCCTCTAGTAGTTCTCATCGTAAGTGCTTAAACAGCCCTGATTCATTTTGTTATATATGTGGCAATTTTACCATCCCCATTCAACGGACTAATATTAGTACATTTGTCAGGCAAGCCTATTTTGCTTATTTTAAAGTGAAAATAGGTGACCAAGATAAATCTTGGGCCCCTCATAAAGTGTGCAAGCAATGTGTAGAGAGTTTACGAATGTGGACGAAGAGAACACGTAATAAACTTTCGTTTGGTATACCAATGGTTTGGCCAGAGCCCAAAGATCGCTTAAGTGATTGCTACTTTTATAATGAAAACATCAGGATTCAACAAGAAAAACAAACATAACATTGAGTACCCTACTTTACCGTCAGCTATACGCCCTGTGCCTCATTCAGCTGAAATTCCAGTGCCAGTTTTTCAAGAATTGCCTTCTTTAGAAATACTAGAATGAGAATCAAGTGAAGATCGAAGTGACTCCACCGACGAAGAATTCAAAGTTTTCAATAATTCTGTTCGTAAAGGGTTCAATCAACATGAATTAAATGATTTAGTACGAGATTTGAGACTATCCAAAAAAGCATCGGAATTATTAGCATCAAGGCTGCACGAAAAAAATTTGCTTGACAAAGGAGCTAAAGTCACTTACTATCGATCCAGAGAAAGTGAATTTAGGCAGTACTTCAGAAACAATGACGGATTTGTATATTGCCAGAACGTAGAAGGTTTAATGAAAGAATTGGCCATTTCTAACTATAACGCAACTGAATGGCGATTGTTTATAGATAGCTCAAAGAGTAGCTTGAATTGTGTTCTGCTACATAATGGAAATTTATACGGTTCAGTCCCAATAGGTCATTCAGTTTATTTGCGTGAAGAATATGGCGACATAAAGAAGATCATTGACTTGTTGTAATATAACATGCACCAGTGGATCATCTGTGTTGACCTTAAAATGGTCTGTTTCCTTCTTGGCCAGTAACGCGGGTATACCAAGTATCCCTGTTTTTTGTACATGTGGCACAACAGAGCTCGTCAGAAGCATTGGGTGCAATCGAACTGGCTGCCAAAATCTGACCTAAGACCTGGTGATTCAAACATTTTAAATCAGCCACTTGTCGACAGAAAAAACATTGTATTTCCGCCTTTGCATATAAAACTAGGTCTCATGAAGCAATTTGTTAAGGGTTTGTCAATTGAAGGAGACTGCTTTAAGTATATCATTTCGGCATTCCCTAGCCTGTCATATGAAAAGATAAAGGCTGGTGTGTTTGAACTGTTGTTTGAAATCGTTGTAGATGAAAATTTCACTGAAAGAATGACCGAACTTGAAAGGAATCCTTGGTTGGCTTTTAAAAATATTGTTAAAGACTTTCTTGGAAATGCACGAGCCCCGAATTACATAGAAATTGTTCAACAACTCTTGGAGAGCTTTAAAAAGCTTGGTTGCAACATGAGTATCAAACTGCATTTCTTACATAGTCATCTTGCTAACTTCCCAGAAAATCTTGGTGCTATTAGTGATGAACAGGGCGACCGATTCCACCAAGATCTAAAGGTTATGGAAGCGCAGTATCAAGGTAGATGGGATGTTAGTATGATGTCAGTATGACCATTTCAGGTCATTTGTTAGGTGTGTGTCATTTATTTAAATAGTGTATTTTGTTTTTCACGTTATCATACTCTTAAATAAATTCACTAAACATAAAATACCTTTTTAATATAATTTCTCACTCATCTCAATTAGATTAAATAATCTCCTGATGATGTTAAAATGGTTAGAGAAACGTGCGTCGAAAAGTTTAAAAAAGAAATGTAGTGTTTAGTGGTAAATCTCTTCGAGTTTTGTGTCTCACACCGAAGGTTCCAATAGAATAATTGATATAATACTCTTATTTAATGTTTATTTTTTATTTTAAGTAATGTTTTATTTAACGTAATAAAATTACTTAACCCATTAGCTCTGTCTACTTTTCGGTAAAAGTTAATGTAGAAGCTTTGACAATAGATAAAATGTTGAACAAAAGACTTTGATTCCATTGGTTTTGGACAATAAACCATTCACAATATTTTTACCTGTGTAAACAAAATGAGCAGGTAACAATGCTTGTACCCTTTATACATGATAAAGGTAGAGTAATTGCTCTTTTAATGTCCTATGTACAATCCACTGGGAAAGTCCAATTTGTCGCATAACACTTCGGATACATCTGGTAGAATAATCTTCAACATGATGTAAAATTTCTACTTTACGAACGATTTCTCGCTACAACCCACATTGTAGTCTACATGATATGATAATCGTTGGTTAAAATTTACGAATGTACATTTCCTTACACCCTGTATATATATATATATATATATATATATATATATATATATATATATATATATATATATATATATATATATATATATATATATATATATATATATATATATATATATATATATATATATATATATATATTAGGGTGAGCCAAAAAAACTAAGCTATCGGATTTATGGTTTTAAAAGACCTATTTACTGAGAAAAAAATTCTCCCCTTGAGGAAAAATTTTAGTTCCATTTTAAAAAGTGTAGGTGACCGTTTGAAATGGCCAAAAATATTTTCTTCATTAAAAACGCTATAACTTTTGAACCGTTTGAGATAAAAAGAGATTTTTTCTAGGCATATTCTTGTAGGGCATTAAATTATCTAAAAAATGACCCCAGAGTTAATTTTTTAGACTCAAAAATTCGTATACTTACAATCTTTGAAAAGTGAAAAAAAGCAGCAATATGCAGCTATAACTGCATATTTCTGCTTTTTTTTAATTTAAATTTTAATCTGAAGAAATCGGAAAACATTGTTTGTAATTTTTTTAGTCAAGTTATTTCCTAAAACTTTGCTTTTGGAAGTACTAGTACTAGTCTCATAATATTTCTAAATCATTCCGGGTGTCGATCCGTTAATTCTGTGAAGAGTTACGACTTTTCGCCATTGGCATTTTCAAGTGTTGTCGGTTTCGACCTGTTGGACTCTTCACAGAATCAAAAGATCGACACCCGCAATGAGTTAGAAAATTAGTTATATATATATATATATATATATATATATATATATATATATATATATATATATATATATATATATATATATATATATATATATATATATATATATATATATATATATATATATATATATATAATATAATATAATATAACAATTTCAGGAACAATTCACAAGGCCCATCGCAGAATCATCCAGCCTATGATGAGCTTAAATTTTATACAGACTCACACGGCAAACATTCAGAAGCACATAGATCGGTGCATGGAGAAGTTTGATTCTTTCGTTAAAAAAAAAAGTTTCGATATCCACGATGTTATTCATAATTGTTTTCTAGATATAATGAAAGGTAAATCAAAATCACATTATATAGTTTTTAAATAAATATAGAATATAATTAAGAAAACCTAGACATTCGTTTTGAAGTACGATTAGATATATTGTGTTTTATATGTGAAATTGTCAAAATAATCACGTTGGCTTCAGTATTTGGCTTCATAAGATAAGTAGTTTCAAGTAACCTCACAAAAAGTAATCGAAAGAGTGAAGTTCTAATTTGCAGCCACAAACAGTTGCATGTTTTCAATTATCGTTTCAACATATATTTGCTGCATAACATCTGTATCAGAAAAAAATTTCGGGGAAAACAATTGGCGCTCAAAATGAAAAAAAAAAACAAAACAAAGAAAGGGAATGAAGAGTACGTGAGACTGAGAAGGGAGGCCAAACGTGTATGCAAGGGAAAAAAAGGTAGAAACTCAAGTTTTTTGCAAAATGTAAATAGAGGAGATAGCATAGATAGTATAGAAGTATACAGCAAACAAGAAACAACAAAATTATGAGAGATCATCAAAGCAGTAAAGGTTTTCACACAAGATGGCAAGATATTGATCAACATGGAGATCATACTAGAACGATGGAAGAAATATTTTCAAATGCTGTTAACGAGACCACCAGAGAAGATAGTAATGATAGGCTATTGGTAAAAATACCATCGTTGCAGGAGGTGGAAGCAAGTTTTATGAAACTAAAGCATAATCAAGCTTCCAAGATAGATAGCATGCCTTCAGAACTATTGAAGCTTGGAGGCAAAGAATTATCTCAAGCTATTCATCATTGAGTTATTGAACGAGAGGTATGCAGGAACGTAAATGGAATATAATGAGGAACGAACAGAAGCAGAAGCAGCGCACCGTCTCCCACCCATATTGGGTATATTCTTCGCTTTCAACTTCTTGATATAATCTGCAAGTTTTTCAAATAGTTTACAAATTTAATTTAAAGTAATTTAACTTTATTAAATTAAATAATTATATTAAATTAGACAGTAGGGGACAACAGTATTGCCACACTATATATTTCATATGAAAATTGTATTATTCTCTCTAAAATATAACCACAAGTAACTTCATATTATATTTTTTTATGTATTACATACCCATCCTTTATTTTCTTAATAAACAAAATAAAACTTTTTAAACACAGCAGGGAAGGGTAAATCCTTTTCTGAAATTGCCCTAATAGCGAAGAAAAGTCTCTTTACTGTGCATAGTGTCATAAATAGATTTGAAAATGCTGACAATTTTAAATAAACCGAGAATCGGACAACCGACGAAAAACGAAATAAAATAACCTCATTCTTTAGCTTCTAGAATTGCTTCCATATTAGCAGAAGAAAATAATAAGCATGTTCACCCAAATAGAGTTCGCAGAGTTCTTCATAAGGGCATAATGCTAGAGTCGCCAGAAAAAAAAAACGTATATTCAGAAAGTGAACTAAAAAAACGAGTCTGGATTCTGAAAAGGCACATTTTAATTGCAACAAAGTGTTTTGGGATAAGATCCTGTTTTCAAATGAAAGCAAATTCCATATTTTTCACTTAGATAACACAGTACATGTATGGAGAAAGCTGAACACGGAATTCGAGTGAAAAGCTTTGCATCAAACTGTGTATTAGTGTGGGGATGTATGGCATCAGGGAGAGTTGGTTATCTAGTATTTATTCATGGTATCATATAAAAAATAGTGCTGAAAAATTAAAGCTAATGGAGGATTATTATTTCCAACAAGATAATGATCCAAAGCATACAGCTTGTATAGTAAAAAAGTGGATAGTTACCACATTCTCTTAATATACCTCCACAGTCTTCTCATATCAACCCTATTGAGAATCTTTGGAGCAAATTAGGCAAACGGATCAGAAAACGTCACATTTCCAGTAAACAACAACTTTAAGAAATACTTCTCACTACTACTGGCTTTGTACTAATATAAAATCTAGTTCATTTGATGCAGAGAAGTACGCCGAAGAAGCCCTACGAAGTATTAGTTTTTGTAAACATATATATATTTTTATATATTGTACTAATAAGATACAGTCGTCAAATATCGCCCCCTTTTTGAAAGCAAATGTAGAAAAAAAAATATTACGAGGATAATAATAAATAAAACGTCAAAGAATAGGGAGAACAGTTCTTTATCTCTCCAGGCTTACTCTGCACTGCCTCTCCACTTCTAACTATCTTTCACGCGTCTCATATGTATGTCTCCGCTTCTCTTCCTCTCCAACCTCTCTTCTTTTATGTCTTATGAATTCTAACTCTTACTTTTGCGCACCTGAAAATATTGAATCTAAATTCTGTATATTTTTTGTTTTGTTTAAAAAGTTTTAATTTGTTTATTCAAAAAATGGATGGGTTAAAAATGGAAAGTTACTTGTGTTAATATTTTAGAGAAAATAATATAATTTTCATATGAAATACATAGAGTCCCAATACATTTTGCCCCCACTGTTTATTGGAACAAAAAATAAATTTATAATTTTGAAAATAATAAAATTGTAAATTTAGGGTGTAAGGATTTTTTAAGTATATATCCTCCTTTAGTGAATTATTGTAATTATTCTAAAGATTCCTTTGTCCATACAGATTTTCTGTTTTTTTCCTTTTATCCCATGCTCTTATCAACACTAGCACAGTAGCACTCATGCCAGCTCACATAACAATGTCAGATATATTTTTAGTCTTCACTGATTCCTCTTCTGGGTGTAGAGGTTTTGGCTATCCATCAGCCCCCTGGGTGGAATCTTCTTCATTCGCCTCCGTCTCTGGCCATCACCATTACTCCTTCCTCATCAATATCCCACCTCGCCATGCTTTCAGCGATCGATTTATTCCAAGTTTTCCTCGGTCTTCCTTCCTCCATATACACATGGGTGTGTCCATACACCTTCCTCCATAGGAAGGCTATCGAGCCCAGACTCTCTTCACTATCCGCACGAAGTACCCGAACTATCGCAATTGCTTTTTCTCAATCATCTCAAATATCCCTCTAATGCCCAATATATTTCTTATCTTGGTATTTCTCAGTCTATCCCACAGTGTCACCCCTTCATTCCTTCGTAACACTCTCATCCCGAATACTTGTGGTTTTACCTTTTGCTGTCCAGATAACACCCATAATTCACTACCGTAAGTCACTATAGGCACTATCACCGAGCTATATACTTTTGTCTCCTTAGTGATTTCCCTTCTAGAGAAAAAGGGTTTGTATATTGCACAATAAGCTCTAGTCGCACTACTGTTTGTTAGATCGCACTCTCAATTTCTGTTCTGCTCCAAGGTAACCCCTAGATATTTAAATTTATCAACTCACTTTATATTTACGTTGTTCAGTCTTATATGAAGATCCTCCAAGCATTCTGAAACCACCATCACCTCTGTCTTATCCACTTTATTCTTAGGCCATTCCTTGTGGATGCCTTGTTCCACGTATCCAAAAACGTCTGCAATCGCGCTTCTGTTTCCCCTTAGCAACAGCAGATTATCCGCATAAATTAATTCCTTTATTTCAACCGTTGCAAGTTTATGCACACCTACTCTAGGTCCTCGAATATTTAGATCCACTTCCTTGACCAACTTATCTATAAGGATGATAAACAATAGCGAGCTCAAAATACCACCCTGGCTAACGCCCTTATTTGTTACAAGTTCGCTTGAGCTCATGTTATTTGATCTGATATAATTTCTACAATTTAACTACAGAGATTGGATTGCCTCTATCAGGTGTTCATTCACTCCTTTATTATGTAGGGCCTGCCATATTCGTATCTTGGGAACAGTGTCGTCTTATGCAGATCCACAAAACACAAATATAACTTATTTTGTCTTTCCAAGGTCTTTAAGATAAGTTGTTCACAACGTAAAAATAAGATCCTGTGTGCTCCTGCCTACTCTAAATACATGCTAACTATCATTAATTTTATTTTTCAGCCTTTCTCTTAATCTTCGTTCTATTATAGGTTCATATATTTTCCTCGTTGCTCTCAGTAGGGAAGTCCATCTGTAATTATGACACATTGAGCGATCTCCTTTGTTAAAAATTGGCAAAATAGTTGCTACTTCCCAGTCCCTCGGTATATCTCTGTTCTTCCATGCCGCGTTTAGTATTTTATGGAGAAGATCTGTTCCCGCTTTTTCCATATTCTTGAGCAATACCACTTCAACCCCATCATTCCCCACAACCTTCCTATTCTAACACATATAAATTGCACTATTAATTTAGTTAAACTGGATAATTTTACCTTTTGAATTCCTGTTGGTTTTCCTCTAATCATTTACTGTGATGTCCTCAACCTCTAATATTTCTTTCCTCTAATATTTCTAAATACCTACTGTCCTTGTTTATTCCAGATATTATGTCACATTTACTCTTTGTTCGCTTCTCACACTTTTTAAAACACTATAAAATAATTTTTGATTACTCTTGAAGTCCGTATCTGAAGTACAGATATATTCAACTGAATGAAACTGAATTACACAGTTAACAGTACGTACTTACAAAATAAAATGTTTTTTACGTTTCCAAAAAATCATCTTTACTGAACTCACCAGATACGTTGAATGAAACTTACACAAACATGTGGACAGAAAGGAACCATGCCTGTTGCCGTGCGCTCGAATTAATGTGCTAGAGCATATAGAGTGGCAAGTTAAAAGGCGCGTTGAAACACATGTTGAACGGAAAAGTTGAACAAGTGTAGACATACCATATAGTTAACATCTGGAATAATGAGCAGTTATCTACACAGTGACGGCAGAAGGTAATACACTCGATGCATAAGAAAGTAGATAAATTGTGAGACGTGGCACATCATTGATTTGCACGATGATAATGAAGAAGAAATAGACGAATATCAGATAGGGTTTAGAAGGAGTGTTAGTTTGCAATAATTTTATTATTAATCTCTGTTTACAACATTTTTTTTCCAGAATTATTATTCGGCCATGAAGAGAACTCCCAACTAAATGGTAAAACTGACTTTGACAAAGCACTAATTGGGTAAATATGACAACATTTATATTTACGAACTCTAGCAATAACAATGAATAATATACAGGGTGTAAAGGAAAGTAATTTCCTAAATTCGAGTTGACTCAGCGCTACGGTTTTGGGTGGTCACGATCGGTTTCGGTGTTCGCGAGAAGATCGCTTTTCCGGGTTTCTGGTGCAACGCAAAATCTCATTTTAGCCTATTGTGAATTTGGACATATGCTGCTGTGGCCTTTGCGTAATCGTATATATTCAATTTATCTTATTTCTGTTTCTCGACATACAGTGACCGATCGGAATTTAAATTATTTGGTTTTGTGACTTCCTATTAGTCGGGGAGTTTTCGACCTTTCAACGTTAGTTGATTACCTTAATCATTTTATGGTTATCTTCATGACTCGCAGGTTATGGCGCGGCTGCAATAAAACTATTAGGTGCAAGACAACGCACAGAATTGGCTGTTTGAATTGCTGCGGTGGTTGGTTTCATTCAAGTGTGTAGGTTTCGAAGACAGTTTACAAAATAAAAAAATCTGGTATTGCGTTGCGTGCAGAGAGAACTCCAATGCAGCCCCTTCCTGTTCCAAAAGCCCTATAAATTATCTCACGAACCGACGTAGCTTCACTCCTGACGGAGAAAATACCCCTGGTCCTGATTTTGGTGAAAGAACATTTTCTTCTATCCTGTCTAAAGCTGAACTTAATATTAAAGACGTTATCAAGCTAGTCTCTGATTTGTACAGTACGATTCGGCAACAGAATAACACAATCCAGACTTTTTTGAGAGAGAATTGATGTCCTTGAGAATCAAAACGAACTGTTAAATAACAATTTAGCTACCTTAAAGTCTAACAATGACTCTCATTAAACCCTGATTCCAAGCTACGAAGAATTGCCAATTGAACTATCCGATCGCGAAAGATGCAAATCAAACTTTGTTATTTTTGGCATAAACGACTCAGAGGCTCAAGCCATATCTGAGAGCTATAGCTCACATCGCCTTGATAAATTTACAGATGGGAAAAAGCGTCCGCTCAAGGTAATGTGCAATTCTGCCTATGTTGTCACGCTTGTTCTTAAGAACGTTAGAAACCTAACCAAAGGTGTCTGAACCTAACTAGTTCAGACTGAACCTAACCAGTTCAGTTAAAGACGAACTGGATCGTCGTTTAAAGGCTAGCGAGAGTATTATTAAAATTGGTTATCGTAATGGCCAACCACTTATTGTACCTCGTAAGCTATCCAAATAGCCAACATGTCATTTAAACTAAATAGAGTGTCTTACACGCGTAACCCAGCATCAATTCATAGAATTACTCTTATTTATCAGAACATGCGTGGCGTAAGAACAAAAACTGCGGATCTCTACCAGTTCGTCCTATCCAACAATTATCACATTATTGCTCTGTCGGAGATCAGGCTGCAACCATTTGTTTTTGATGCTGAGCTGTTCGACCCCAGGTACATGGTCTTCAGAAAGGATCAGGATCTGGATGCTCTCGGAGTCAGAAGAGGCAGAGGAGTCTCCTTGTCGTTCATTCATCTTTACAACCGTCGAAGCTCGATCTGTCCATCTTTGAGCAGTTGTTCTTTGAGAAGTGTCGACATTGTTGGTTGCAAAATACTCATAAGTCAGACCATAATTTTGATTTTTCTGTTTATATTCCTCCAAAATCAAATATTCACCAATACAAACTAATTTTTAATACCTTCGAATCTCATTCTTATATCATGAATTATAAAATTCTAATCTTAGATGATGATTTTAATTTGCATTATCAAAACCCTGTTAATTATCAATTATCTAACCAATTTCTGCGAGCACAGCACAACTTCCAGGCATTTTTTAATATTTATCAATACAATCACATATTTAAAGTACAAAACAATATACTCGACTTCTGTGCGCTTACTCAGTATATCTCAGCTTTTGATAGGGTGCTGAAGGCTAGTGCGGTGATTTGGAAATAATTTTTGTAATGATCTTTGAATTAATTTTTAATTTTTATATAAATATTTTTATACCATTGTTAGGATAAGTTCAAATTATATTTGTTATATCTATTTATGTTTTGAATTTTCTTAATTTGGCATTAGCCTGTTGGACAATGAAGCATTATTTATTCATTCGTTCATTCGTTCATTTGTTCATTCGTTCATTCGTTCATTCGTTCATTCGTTCATTTGTTCATTTGTTCATTCGTTGATTCGTTGATTCGTTCATTCATCCATTCGTTCATTCGTTCATTCGTTCGTTCGTTCATTCGTTCATTCGTTCATTCGTTCATTCGTTCACTCGTTTATTCGTTCATTCGTTCATTCGTTCATTCGTTCATTCGTTTATTCGTTCATTTGTTTATAAGTTCATTCGTTCATTCGTTCAATGGTTAATTCGTTCATTCGTTTATTCGTTCATTCGTTCATTCGTTCATTCGTTCATTTGTTCATTCGTTCATTCGTTCATTCAATCATTCATTCATTCGTTTATTCGTTCATTTGTTCATTCGTTCATTCGTTCATTCGTTCATTCGTTTATTCGTTCATTCGTTTATTTGTTCATTCGTTCATTCGTTCATTCGTTCATTTGTTTATTCGTCCATTCGTTCATTCTTTAATTCGTCCATTCGTTCGTTCATTCGTTCATTCGTTCATTCGTTCAGTCGTTCATTCGTTTATTCGATCATTCGTTCATTCGTTCATTCGTTAATTCGTTCATTCGTTCATTCATTCATTCATTCAAATTTACCAAAAAGTTTTCTTTAAAACCTAAAGTAATGTTCTTAACATTTGGCAACGTAACATCATTATGTTTATTTCGATCGAATAAAATCATTCGTTCATTCGTTTATTCGTTCATTCGTTTATTTGTTCATTCGTTCATTCGTTCATTCGTTCATTTGTTTATTCGTCCATTCGTTCATTCTTTAATTCGTCCATTCGTTCGTTCATTCGTTCATTCGTTCATTCGTTCATTCGTTCAGTCGTTCATTCGTTTATTCGATCATTCGTTCATTCGTTCATTCGTTCATTCGTTCATTCGTTCATTCATTCATTCATTCAAATTTACCAAAAAGTTTTCTTTAAAACCTAAAGTAATGTTCTTAACATTTGGCAACGTAACATCATTATGTTTATTTCGATCGAATAAAATCAGTTATTTGTTTAATTGACCTCGTAAGGTTTTATTTGAAAATAAAATGTAACGATTTTATAACAATTGTTTCCATACGTTTCGACATAAATTTGGTTTATTTAGTTATAAAAACAGAAAAAAGATACATGATTATTTTATTAAATCTTTTCAAAATGTCCACCATCCCATTCCTCATGAAATAAGCTTCGTCGGTTGATAGAATATTGAAAAAAAATTGTATTCATTTGGTTTTGGCTTACCACCATTTTAATACTATCACAATATTTGTGCCTGTAAACTGAGGGGGTAAGAGAGCTTGTACCCTTTGTACATGACAAGGGTAGATTAATTGTTCTTTTAGTGTTGAAGATACAATCCAATGGGAAACTCCATTGTCGCAAACTCCAAATCCTTTTTAACAGCATGTAAAATTCATTCTTTGACTTCAAGGCTGATTTCTTGCTACCGCCCACATTCTTGAAATTTTGAAACCACACTACTCACATTCAATTCTTCTGTTGGAACCTTTGGTGTGAAACACTAAACTTGAAGAGATTTACCACTAAACACCAAAACGCCTTTTTGAACTGCTCGACGCACGTTTCGCTAACCATGTTAGCATCATCAGGAGATGATTTAATCTTGAGATTAAATCATCTAGATTTAATCTAGAGATTAAAACGAAAATGAAAACCTGAAATAACATCAGTGGCATTAATATCTGAAAACAATTTTGGACAAATGTCCAGCGTGACTATTTCTAATAAAGTGCATTCTGTCAATCCAATTTTCGACCGCTTTTTCAAGCAATTGGGGTCTTATATCCGCAATTGTCCGAGTTGGCTTCCGAGACGTCAATAGGTATCGTCATAAACCAAAAATGTAACATAACCCCAAAGAAAATAATCGGACAGCGTTAAATCACATGACCTTGATAGTCAATAAATCCATTATTGAGTTGGCTGTATTACATGTGAAGCCGTCCTGTTGGAACCACCAGATCGATACGATTCAAATTTGGAATTAAATAATCATTGATCTTCGCCCTGTAACGATCCCCATTAATAAATTAATAAATTTGAATCTTCATCAACACTCCCAACACTAATAGCGGCGATATTTTATTCGGAACGCACAGTTTTTTTACTTGTTTTTGTTTTAATATCGAGCAGCGTGAAATACGTTCCGAATTTGTCGATAATTCAACGAATACATCGTTCGGTTGGGCGATTATGTGCACCATAAAAGACTCCATAAGTTTGGCACACAGAACACTAATTTTTATAATAAATTTCGACAATTTACAAGCGTTGCTATTATGTTAAACATTCCATGATAATTTGATGTGCCATGATAATACATGGTGATACAGTACTCCTATCGGAAGTTCGGATACACGAGAAAATCACCCTTTATATCTAGCATATTTAGAATTTTGGAGAGCTTCTCCGTAAATAAGACGCATATCGTGATTTATGGCAATGCATTTTTGGTTTTAAATGGAAGTTTAATACACGCACTGACCGACATATATTGAAATAATGTTTCTCGTATTGTTGAAATAACATTCTTTGTACTGATGATGTATCTCGTTGATGTATGACATGATTTTTAATTAAAAAAAATGTTTTAACAATGTTTATTAGTTTAGTTGTAGTTAGTCAATTAATAAGCTTTAACACATATTTGCTTAACATTTAATTCTTGTCATAGCTTTTTGATTGGTGATTTGATAAATTTGCACTTTTTCTCGGCCTTAGATTCTTGAACTAAGGAAGGAACTTTTTTCTTTAATATAATGCGAAGAATTAATTTACGAAAGTAATTTCCTTTACACCCTGTATAATGGTGATTTCATATTTGAAACATAAACAATATATTTTTAGGGTATATAAAGTAGTGTTCTCGAGGATCACGAAAGCCCATTTACACGTCGACATGATCCACAATCTGACAAATTTAAAGAAGAAGGAAATCTGTTTTAAGGATGCCCTCAGATCCCAAACACGTGAAGTAAAAATAATGAGAAGAATATCAAGTATAAACATTGAAAGGCAATATTTCCAATTAGACACTAAAACCAACACGAAATTTGCAACTTTCAATGTGTATATGTATATTCAGAGCTTTTATTTAATCCAGTTACATAATTAGTAATTTATATAAACTTTGGAACATTTTTTTTTATATTGAATTATTTGAAGGTGGTATCATTTGTCACCAAAAATATTACTAAAATTTTTCTCTAGATCTGACTTCGAGATTTTAATTTTTATAGTCAGTTACAAAAGTTTACATACATCACACAAATTAGTATATTTTAATAACGGTTTAATATTTGGCTTTCTTATAAATTGCATTCCCAACACAAATAAACAACAACAGATACAGAACCAAATTTTCAATTTTACAATTGCATGCAAAAATAAATAGATAGTCCTGAATAATACCTAACAAAAGTAAACACACCTGAAAATGTATGTGAAAACATTTCTACGAAAAATTAATATTTTGTTAGTCCACCTTCAGTATTTATAACCGTTTTTAATCTTCTGACCATTGACAGGACTAAATTTTCTGTACGTCTGAGGTGATTTCAGCCAAGCTGATTGTAGAACATTTTTTAAAGATACCTTATTGGAAATGTCGACTCATCCTAAAGATGCTGATTGGGTTTAAATCAGGTGACTAGAGTGGTGAATGAAGTTGCTTAGAAACATTATATAGAATCCATTCCTTGACAAGTTCTGCTGTTTGTTTGGAATCGTTGTCTTATTTGAAATATCCAACGATTCCCCTGTTCCAAACGTTCAACTGAGGGTAACAAATTATCACGTAAAATGTACAGGTTCCTTCGATCATCCATATTACTCTCAATAAAACTAAATTTCCCACCCCAATCGCTGCTTTTTTCCTGTCAGATCCGAAAATGTTATATTTGGTTTCTTCGGCAAATAAAACAGTTTTCCAAAAATCAAAATCCTTGTCCAAGCGTTGCCTGGCATATTCTAACCGCTTACATCTATTTTTCTTAGATATAAGTGTTTTCAATTTCTTCTAGAACAGAGGTCTCCAAACTTTCCAGCCTTAGGGCTATACTGATTACTCCAGTAAGTTTCAAGGGCCAAAACCGTTTTAATTTTTCTGCCATTATCTATAATTTCTAAATAGTCGCCGAGTACGCGCTCTAAACGAGCATACGCTTGCTAAATTCGCTATTCGCGGCCAGATTGATGACCCTGGCGAGCCTGGCGAGTATGACTGGCACTGGGCTTATTCTGCACTGTACCACGTAAATAAAGTTTTTTTATTATAGTCTGAATCGCAGCACGATACAAATATACTATTTCTGCAATTATATTAGCAGATTTCCTTTCACTTCGTAATTTTACAATTAAATTTCGTAGTTGAACAAAAATTTCCTTTGCGGTTCTTAAACAAATGTAGTAGCTCTTGAGCTACTTCCCTCAATTGATGAGACCCAAAAGGTCGAAAGCAACAAACTCCCATATTTTCTGTTTATCATAAGGTTTAGATAAAACCTAGAGGAGAGTAATCACACCGATTCGTAAACTCGTCAAACTGAAGAATTGGCAAAGCTCAGAATTTCGCAAAATATCTGCGTTTCCAGCGCTTTGAGTAGGCTTCGAAGTACTGACTGATTCTCTAAAAATGAACTGAATAATAAAAAAGCAGGAATAAAAAAACTGATGAGAACCAAACCAACACCCACCCACCCTTTCTGGGTTCGCTCATCAGTTAAGCGAAGTAGCTCAAGAGCTTGATTTTATCATTTTCAAATCAAGAACGTTGTCTCAAAGCAAACGTCTAAGTTTGACGAAATTTACTCAATGTCAAAGTCTGTGTTAATCATTACCAACTCGTCGTGTTGGTTGTCTACATTTATAGATCAAATGAGCCACAATGATGACTACAAGTGATAATTCGATAATTTCTATTTTATTTTGAATCTAAAATAATAGTATGATTCGAAAATAATGTCGTTAAAATATTCTCTTCGGCTTCGTCTAGGAGGGTATGCATTCTGAAGACCCAATTCTTTTCAGTGATGATTTATAGGTTTCGTTGAAGGTCAAGGATTGTTCAAACTTTATTTCTTTAAACCAAAAATTTAACATAACCCCACAAAAATAATCCAAGGACGAGTTCGCTTGATCTTGGCCGCTTTACTACCAAACACCAAATCACTTTTTCCAACACGCATTTCGCTAACCATGTTAACATCATCAGGAGATGATTAACTCTAAATTAGATCTTCTGGGGATTTAAGTAACTGAAACCCTTAGGTTTTTGATCCGTAACGAAAGGAACATTAAGAACCATTTTCTTTAAAATTATGTGAAGAATCGTTGGTTAAGTTTGATTTATTTATGCTGAATGGACCATTAATTTTTATACTTTTCAAAATTCAACTAAAATAAAACTACTAACTATTCAAAAATAAATGTTGATTTAAAGTTAAAAAAAGATCTTAAAGAGTATAAAAATGGTTGTCTTAAACACAAACCTTATTGGTCCACTCTGCTTTACATTTTATTTTAAGTTTATTAGAAAGTCACAAGAAAGGCGAGAACAAGCACTTAGCAACTCTAACTGCTGTTCCATAATAGACAAAATAAATGATTTCCTAGATGACAAGCCTGGATATTTCGATGAAGAAGTGTACATAGACCATATTTTATCACTTTATGCTGCAGTAAGTAAATTGTTTATTTTTATTTTATAACATTTGAATTCACCGGAGTTAATTTATAGCTGCATAGAATTAAAAAATAGAACAAAATAAAATTAAGAGACTTAAAAACAACATATATATAATCAATTCTATTATTAGAACCTTTGGTGTAAAACACTAAACTTGAAGAGATTTACCACTATACACCAAATCACTTTTTTGAACTTCTCGACGCGCGTTTCGCTAACCATGTTAGCATCATCAGGAGATGATTTAATCAGATGTTTTAATCAGATTAAATCATCTTCTGATGATGCTAACATGGTTAGCGAATCGTGCGTCAAGAAGATCAAAAAAGTGATTTGGTGTTTAGTGGTAAATTTCTTCAAGTTTAACATATATAATATTAACACTGAAACATTGAGAAACTCAAAAAATAATACCAAAATGAAACAAAGAAAACGAAATATTATTAACAGTAAAGAAAAGATTGAGAAAAGGAAGAGAACTAGCATCAACAAACAAACAAACAAACAACAGTGGAATATATCGAACTAAATATAACAATAAGAAAATCCAAAAGACAAAGTAAAATTCAGAAATAAAACGAAAAAATCTAACAAATTGTAGAAAAGGGTCAACACTTTAAAGTACTAAGATCTGTTCTGGGTAGAAACAAAATACAGCACGGTAGCATTAAAAGACAGAGAAGGAAATAAAAAAAAGAAAAATAAAAGCAAAGTACAAGAAGTTTACCAGGAATTATATAAGTTCCAAGAAGAAGCTCCTACCCAAACAAAAGAAAAGTTGAGAAAGGAAATATTGAATATAAATTTCGAGCACTTTCCAGATATAGAAGAAGATGAAGTGATCAACCCACTGAAGAAAAAAAAAACAAAACGCCTGGAAAAAGACAACCTAACAAAAGAGTTACTGATTGAACTGATTGAGACGAAATTTTTAAGAGCGTTTAAGTTATTCAAAAAATGCTTAGAAATGGGGAAGATAGTGTACAAGTGGAGGAAGCTATTTCTAGTCTACTACACATGAAGAGCGCTAAGTTGGATCTAACAAATTGCAAGCCCGCATCACTTCTTTCGCAAGTACTGATATATAAACTTTTGTCAAGATTACCAAGATTAAAAACCAAATAGAAATGTATCTATCCGATGATCAAGCTGGTTTTAGAAAGAGATTCAGTACAATCGACCACCTATTAGCACACACAAAAATAAAAAAAATAGCAAACGAATATTACCTTCCTCTATACGCGGCATTAATTAATTGAAAACTTGAAAGTTTTATAGGAAGATTCTCAAAGTTTAATTTAGTTAATGTTGTTAGAAAAATGTGCAAGTAGTTACAATTTTAATTCAAACAAGACTGAATAAATAATAAGTATTGTTGATTATTAATAAGCGTAATTTTATATTGCATTTAATTAACAATTTTAAGATTTTTTAAAAGTTTTAGAAATGTCTCGAAAATTCGAGAATTTCCGGGAATTCCTAGTCGAAAATTCTCGAGTCGCGAGAAAATAAAAATAAATCGAGAAATCAGAAACCCTAACTATTTTATTAATCAAATTTCCCAAAGAGTTGGTAAAAAGCATCCCCATTTGACAGAAAAAAATAGTGTTTCACCACAACAATACTTCATCCAATTATCCGCCGTTGCAACAATGCAAAATTGGCCAAGTTACGCTACAAAGTGATTCCGGATCCATCCTATTCTCCAAACTTGGCCCTCTTAGCCTCCGTTTTCTTCCCAAACATGAAATCAACACCGCAATAGAAAACTATTTTCGAACAAAGTCCGACAACTAGTACTTTTTGGAAAAAATAACAAATTATCAAATAAATGAGCGTTATAAGTCTAAGAGCTAGCAACGTTTTCGAGAGAGAATTTCAGGTAAGGTGGTTTTTTTATATGCCCTCTCGCTCTCTTGGTCAGCGTCAGCGTGGCTACCTGGCTGGCGGTAGAGTTTGCAGTTACCTGTTCGCATAATACCTATACAGGTAAAAATATAAACTTTTCAAATAATTTAAAGATTTTTTCTTTTTCATTATCTTTTATCAACTTTTAGAAACATAAATTTATAATTGCCAGACATTGTTGTCATTGTTAATAATGTGCTATATGATATTTTTTATTAAAAAAGAAATCAAAATATTTCAGTATGGCTGAAATTTTTATATGACGTTATTTAAATATTAAGAAATTTAAAATTAATTTGCCAGACAATAATTCGATTGTTTAACCAAGAGTGAGATAAATTTAAAGGGAAAAAGAGAGTAGGTATGCTGAAAGAGTTCAGTGAGCTGCGCGTTGGTTGTGCGAAAGAGATGGACAACAACAGCTGCTACGACAGCTAGTTTTCAAGATGTCGTCATCATAGACAATGCTATAGTAGTTTTACAGCCTTAATGGCTAAGTATCATAATTTATCTAACATTCATTCTTTTATGACGGTAGAGATTGCATTTACCTGTTCGCATAATACCTATACAGGTAAAAATATTAACCTTTCAAATAATATTAAGATTTTTTTCTTTTTCATTAGTTTTTATCAACTTTTAGAAACATAAATTTATAATTGCCAGACATTATTGTCATTGTTAATAATGTACTATATGCTATTTTTTATTAAAAAAGAAATCAAAATATTTCAGTATGGCTGAAATTTTTATATGATGTTATTTAAATATTAAGAAATTTAAAATTAATTTGCCAGACAATAATTCAATTGTTTAACCAAGAGTGAGATAAATTTAAAGGGAAAAAGAGAGTAGGTATGCTGGAAGAGTTCAGTCAGCTGCGCGTTGGTTGTGCGAAAAAGATGGACAGCGACAGCTGCTACGACAGCTAGTTTTCAAGATGTCGTCATCATAGACAATGCTATAGTAGTTTTACAGCTTAAATGGCCAAGTATCATAATTTAACTAACATTAATTCTTTTATAGCAGTAGAGATTGCATTTACCTGTTCGCATAATACCTATACAGGTAAAAATATTAACTTTTCAAATAATTTAATTTTTTTTTCCTTTTCAATAACTTTTATCAACTTTTAGAAACATAAATTTATAATTGCCAGACATTGTTGTCATTGTTAATAATATGCTATATGGTATTTTTTATTAAAAAAGAAATCAGAATACATCAATATTTAAACAAGTTTAAATGTTAAAAGTATTTTTTTTTTGCTGAAAAGATCGTAAACAAGTTAAAGGTAAGCAACAAAGTTTAATTCTTCAAACGACGCAAAAATGTATGAAAAAATAACAGAGTAGGTGACAAAATTAGAAGATGAAGAGTTGTTACAAAAAGTTAATCGTCTGAAATCCGCAAGTGGAACAGTTTTTTATAATCATTCGTGTGAATTAGGATGTGTGAATGATTACAATAAAGTAGTTACAGACACTCCACATATTTCCTGGTATAACAATCGAAATATCCACAAATCTATTTTCAATAATATTGTATTATTAAAATAGGAAGAGGATATTAAAAAAAAGTTTGTTGTTATCTTCTCTTTGCGACACTTACAATAATAACTTAGAACATGAGTTAAAACTTCAGCCTCAATCGGATGTAAGTTTAATGATAAATCATTATCTTGAGGAAAAAATATTAAAACATTTTCTGAAGAAAATTACTCAAGCATACATTTGTCACCTTAGAGAAATTGTAATATGTATGGGGTATGTGACAGTTGGAATTTACTTATTTTCTAATACTTATTGATCTAAAAATTGTGATAATTTTGAAAAAAAAATGACAAAATTTCAATTCATCAAACCTACCACCGGGCAAAGCTGAATTATAGCATCATTTATTACGAGTTCGTTATGTGACAAAATTTTGGATAAACGCTCACTTGAAATATCGAACATTTTTATCACCACTATCAACTGGACCATCAACTATGATAAATATGATTTCGTCTGGTTTGTTGGAGAGCAATTACCATCATCAGTTCCTGATATTATTATTAAAGGTAAAAATAGAAAAAATAAGGAATAAAACGAGTTACCTAAATGTTATAATTTTTTATTTCGTTACAGATGGAAAAATATTAGAAAGCAGCAACACAACAAAAGACAATGATGACAATAATGATCATAATGAGAGCAGTGACGATGACGATGCATCAGCTTTTGTGACACAATTATTAAATGAAATTTAATATTGCGTTGTGTAATTTGGATGTGATGATCAAAACATTTATAATAAATAATAAAATTTTTGATACTTTAAATAATTTACTTTCTTGATTTCCTTCATTTCAATTTAGTCTGATTCTAATTTTATTCTTCTATTCAATTCTCAAATTTCATTGTTTTCATATTATAGCGCTACAAAAATTCACTTAATGTATTTCTGTTTCTTTCCCAGCAATCTATTTTACAACTATCTCTCTGACTACCGACATAAAACCGCGCAATGCTATTCAGCTTTAAATCGATCTGGCTCTTGGTTTAACAATCGAATTATTGTCTGGCAAATTAATTTTGATTTTTTTTATATTTAAATCACATCATAGAGAGCGAAAGGGAGGGCATATCAAGAAACCAGCTTACCTAAAATTCTCGTTTTCACGACGTTGCTAGCACTCGTAATATATGTATCGAGCTACTTTGAGCAATATTTCAGTTAAACAGTATCTGACTTTTATCTATATCATCATACTTGTTCAAACTTACACTAATAATAAATGTAATCCTTATTTTTTTGGACTTTTTACAAAATGATTACGTACTGAATATTGTTTTCAGTCAGAAGACACTCTGAGTCTCAACGCTTGTTTCCTGTTATATTGTTTGGGAATGTATCCAGATTATCAGGTTAGTATATTAATCTTGAATAAACAAGCACCTTATGACTGTACACTTACCATACGTTACAATATTTTTTAAGGCAAAAGCTGCTGAGGAAATAAGAAGAATATTTGGTGAAAATCCACGACCAGTAACTTTAGAAGACATCAAACAGGTTCCATATATTGATATGTGCCTTAAGGAGACCTACAGATTGTTCCCAATAGGGCCTTACATTTTGAGAAACTGCCCAGAAGATTTCCAATTAGGTATATTATTTGGTATACTTATATCTCGATTCAAAATAATTTAACAAAATCAATCCTTCCATTGGAACCTTTGGTGTGAAGCACCAAACTCGAACAGATTTACCACTAAACGCCAAATTGCCTTTTTTAAGCTTTTTGATGCGCATTTCGCTAACCATATTAGCATCATCTTCTTCTTCTTCCTTTGAAAATCCATTAATGTATCTTTGCGACCACATTTTCCATTCTCTCTCTATCTCTGGCAGTATGAATTAGCAATTGTATATCGTTTATGACAGTTCATTACCTCACGTTCTGCAGCCATGACATCTTTTTGCGACCTAATCCTCCTCTACCTTCTATTTTGCCTTCGATGATTAGTTGTAAGAATTGGTATTTTCGGCCTCGCATGATGTGCCCGAGGCAGTCTTCCTTTTCTTTATGATGCTGAGGAGCTAGCGGTTTTTATTGATTGTTTGTCACCTTAATAGTCCTTGATATCTTAAGAATTCTGCGGTATATCCACATCTCAAAAGCTTCAAGTTTGTTCATAGCGTTTGCCTTTAAGGTCAAATGTAGCACCCTATCAAACTTAATCAAAAATCAAGGTCGAAGTCGCCACAGATGAACAGTTTTTTGAATGTCAGGAAAGTACTTCAGGCTTGTTCGATACGGCATTTAATTTTATTGTCTGAGGACCATTCTTTATACAGTTTTATCGGTTTCCCGGTGTAGGTTAGGCTGGAATCTCTGAATATGTTTGTTTCTCTTGTTATTATCAAGAATTTAGTATTTTTTGTATTTATGGTTAATCCCATGTTTCGACTGTTTTTTCCTATTATATTGATCAGTTGTTGTAGATCTTCCATATTGTCTGCAATCAAAATTGTATCATCAGCATAACGTATGTTGTTTATCCAGACTCCATTGACCTTAATCCCAATCTCTTTGTTTTCAAGTACCTCCTGAAGATAACTTTCGAGTATAGATTAAACAAGAGCAGCGACAGTATACAACCCTGCCGTACACCTTTAAGAACTCTAATCTATCCAGTCAGAGCATTGCCCACTCTGACCCATGCCGATTGGTACCCATATAGGTTCTTTATGCACCGAATGTTTTTTTGGTCCAAGGCAAGCCGACGGAGAAGCTGTATAAGTTTAGGATGTTGAACCTTGTCGAAAACATTTTTGTAGTCTCTCAAACACAGACATACATTCCTCTGCTGGTCTTAACAGTTCTGTACTAGAAGCTGCGTTGCGACCAGTGCTTCTTTCGTGCCCAACCCTTATCTGAATCCAAAATGTGTGTCGCTTATGGCATTATCACACTTTTTATATTGTCTCTGATGTATTATTCTTAGAAATATTTTCATGTAGTGGCTGATAAGACTAATAAGTCTGAAAATAGTTTTTGTTCAGGATATTGGCCAGTGTCATATATTTAGTTAAATAATCTATGCAGTACTGAGATACCTCTCTCGTTTAGTACTTTAATTATCTCTGTCGGAATTTCATTAGGACCAGCTGCTTTATTGTTCTTAGATACTTGTATGGCCTTTTCTATTTCTTTTTTAGTAATAGAGGATCCAATTAGGTTTTCCTCGGCAGTAGCAGGCAGTCTAGTAGCCCCGTGACTCACCAATGCCTGCATTTAATTGATCCATCGGACTTATGTTCTGCCTCTTGGTCTTCTCCAGTTAACGTTTCCCCGTATCATAAGTTTCTCTATCCAATCGGTACGTCTTCCTATGTGGCCTAAGTATTTCAGGTATTTTTGGCTGATTCTTTTAGACAGGCGGTTTTTAATCTTTAATTCATTCAGGATGGGAACATTACTTCGCCGCTCTGTCCATTCTTTCTGAGGTATTCGTCTCTATACCTACATCTCAAAAGCGTCATTTTTTTCCTATCTGTTTGCTTCATGATCCACGTTTGTATTATAAATACCATTATTTAATCAATTCCGCATATTATGGCTCAAAAAAATGTGTGGTACCATGTCTGAAAAAACTACCGGCGCAACAAAAAAGCGACGTAGTTTTGAATCAGAAATATTCAAATTTTTGTTGGTCAGTTTAATATATTGCTATCAAAATGTAAGGTGACTTGTGTTCTAAATCGCGCACTTTACGTATGGATACAACAATTTGTTTTTGAAGTTGATACATTCTGTCAAAAGAATACCGGGAATTGACCATTTGAAAAGCCCGCTAAATGGATTGTCAAAATTCTATAGATCCCTCCTACTGTCGCGGAGTTTCAACGTCATCTGTCATTTTGTCAGTTCATCTCAAGTATGTTTTGCAGTTTTTACAATGGATAAAAACATCGAACAAGGAATTTGTCTTAAATTTAGCAAATTGGATGTGCCGAGTAGCTAAAAATGTTGTAAAAGGTTTACGGTGAATCGACTTTATCAAAACCAGGTGTATATGAGTGGTGCATTCAAAAGCGGTCGAGATGTGGTGGAAGATTTGCCTCGCTCTGATTGGCCATCAACGTCTTCAACATTAAGTTAACATCGCTAAAGTGAAGGATATGATGACTGAAAATCGTTCGTCAATAATGTGATGACTGAAGTCGTTTAAGTTTGAGAGACATAGCCGCTAATCTTTATGTGTCTCACGAATCAGTTCGTATCATTTTAAGCGATTGTTGGAGCATGAAACGCGTTGCCGTTCGACTAGTGCCGCAAAACCTGAATTTTCTTCAGAAACTCAATCGCGTAAAGATCCCTGAAGACATGCTAGAATGACTCATTTCCAATCCCACATTCATAAAATGCACTATAACTAGTGATGAGACATGGGTATACGAGTTTGACATGCAAACCAGTCAAAAAACTTCAGAATGGCGCCTTCCAACTGAGCCGAAATCGAAAAAAAGCACGTCAAAGTCGATCAAAAGTGCATCACGATAACGTATCATCTCACAAGATTCTTATATATCTCTCATCTATCGTTGTGAACAAATTTCTGACCAAAAACTCTTAACAAACACCATCGAACGATCACCTTATTCACCTGATATGGCTCCGGCCGAATTCGTTCTCTTTCCAACACAAATTAAAATTTCCAGCCACCCGTTTTCAGTCGATAAAAGACATAAAAGAGAATTCGCGGCGAGAATTAAAGTCGATTCCGGAAAATGCATTTAAATAATGTTTTAACAATTTGATTATTCCTTGGCATACGTGTATTATTTCGGAGAGACTACTTTGAGGCGGAGAGACTACTAAGAGACCTACTTTGAACGCGATACAATAAATCTGGATAAATAAGAAACATTTTATGTTTTGTTGACTAATTCCCGGTACTTTTTTGACAGAATGTATGATTGTCCTTCATATCTGGTAAGCATATTATCTCGTCAACATTAATTCGGAACAATCGGGGAGGGTTACAGGTACCACCCGAACTGCCCATCTTTGTGGGATTCAGCTCTCATCACTTCACGATGGAACGTGCCAATGTAATAATGACAAAGGCTACCCAAGATAAAAGATTATTTTAGTTCATTTATTTTTTAATAAATTAAAGCAAACAATAAATAAGAAAGAACAAGAAAAGCCACAATAAAATACTTTGTTCAAAATCTTGAACAATAAATAATTGATCAAAGATTAAGAGGCACAGTCTGTCCCCTTCAGGGTCAGGCGGTGGAGAAGGATATGGTGGGACGCCCCGCTTCTTCTTCTACCCTTCACAGTCAGAATTAAAATCATTTCGCTTGTTATATTACAAATTATAATTATTTTTTTAAATCTTCGAAACAGTTTTCATTCTCGAAATATTTTATTCATCCAAAATAAATTTGAATTAATAAATAAATACTTGGGTTTTACTTAAACACTTTATTTCAAAAGTCGCTTTACTTGTTAACCATAGTAGTATTATATTTTTAAGACCAGTGGACAATACCTGCTGGTGCCACGATCGTGATACCAATATTCAACATACACAGAAACGAAACTTACTGGGTAAAACCAAACGAATTTTACCCAGATCACTTTTTGCCTGAAGCAGTAGATGAACGTCCCACGTTTGCGTTTATTCCTTTCAGTGTGGGATCACGAAGTTGTATAGGTATAAATTCTATATTACAAATTTAAAAGAACTAAAAGTTACTAAAGTTATTTTGCAGGAAAGATTTTCGCTAATACCTTCTTGAAGATTTTTGCCTGCTCGTTCCTACAAAGATTTGAAGTGGAAGCTGATGGAAAAGTACCAGATCTTAAGTTAGAGATGGATATATCTGTGAGGGCTATTGGTGGTTATAATGTAAAGTTAAAGAAACGTATTTGGCAGTGAGTTTTGTCATTCATATTCACAAAATTGGAAATAAAACCGAACTCACGAAACTCTGTTGTTTTTTTTTTATTAAATTCAATAGATTGTGTTGTTTCAGTAATAATAATCTAACGTGACAATATTTTCAAAGTCAAAGTCATCAGCATCATCGTCATCATCATGAGCCCGTGTCGATCCACTGCAGGATGAAGATCTCAGAACCAACTCGCGTGGTTCTAAGCCCTCCTCTGCCAATCGGATCCAATAGACTTAATGATGTCATAAGTCCATCGTGTTTTCGATTTTCTTCGTGGACGTTTATGATCAAACGGTATCCATAGCAGGATTGCTTTGGCCCATCTGTCGTCCCTTCCCCTCGCTATATGCATCTCCATTTCAATTCCTTTATTTTTCCAATGATGTCATATACTTTCATGTTTTCTCTGATCCATGTGCAAGTCTTTAAGTATCGTTTTTTAATGCCAAGCTTACACCTTTCCATTGCCCTCTGTGCTACGCAAAGTTTTTTGAACTGATTGTGATATGATGTTTCACTTCCGTATATCATAAAGGCAGAACGCACTGATCAAAGACTTCTCTTATGACATAGTGGGAGTTTGTTATTAAATACTATGTAGAGCCTTCCAAATGCAGGCTTCACTTTCTGTGCAGTATTACCCTGTGCAATATCACGTATTGACCCTTTGTCAACGATGTTAAATGTGCATTAAATGTGTGAGATTGTGGAACCCAGCGGTTGGATGTATTTATGGTGCCTTTATATGAGCTGTTGGATAACCTGGATGTGATCCATTGTACTAAATCCCCATCTGAATCCTGCCTGCTCTCTTGATTGTGCGTCAGTGTTCTTAAGATTCTTTGAATTAGTATCTTATTGAAAAATGTGTACATTACTGTTAGAAGGTTTATTGGGTAGTAGGTTTTTACATCTTTCTGTGCTCGTTTCTTATGAAGAAGAATCATTTCAGCATTTTTTCATAGGTTGGGTATTTTTTGTTTTTTGAGGAAATTTGAGTACAATTTTGCCAGTATTTTATGCAAAGTTTGGCCACCAGCTTTCTGCATTTCAACATTTACACTACCCTTTCCTGTAGCCTTACCATTCTTCATCATTTCATAGCACTTGTCACTTCATCCACTATGCATTGCTGTCTTTAACTGGTTTTAATCTTCATATAATCTTGATTAAAATCTTCTGATAACCTCTAAGATTTCCATACGCCCCCTGCACACTTTGCCATCCTCACACATTAAGGTAAACATTTGCGTCCTTTCATTTCTGATCTTGTGTTTAACTTTGTTTATTCACCTGTTTTTGTCCAGGATTTTTTGCACTAGCTGCACGTTGTACTGACCCATTTTCTCTCCAATACGTTTTCTTATAGTTTTGCAAAGCTCAAGTTACTCGACGTTACCAAAAAGGCTCCCCATTATTCATTGTCCTTCTTTTTTTCATTAAAGCAATGGTATCATTGGAGATTCTTGATTGTTTTTTAAACGGCTCATTTCTAAACTCTTCAGATGGGTTAGTTTTTTTGCTTTTGTTTTATGCATGTAGTATCTAAATCACTGTTAAAACGACGAATTTAACAGATCAGGTACTGAGGCATAATTAGAAATATGTGTTTGATTGAGAGAACTTCTTGTATGTTCTTTAATTCTTCTCTTGAAAGATATACCCTCCGATTAATATTTTTTATTGAATTGCAATTTTTGGTTAGTTTTCTTAAACTGTTATTTGTTTTAAATGCTACTTTTGCATTGTTTTTATATAAAAAGTCATTTTTTTCAAACGATTTGCCAAAATATATTATTGTTTTGAATTGATAGTTTGATTTTTTTGTTGTTGTCTCAATATAGGAGGATTTGCGAAATATCTTAAAACTTGAGCAAGATGGACTAATGACATCATCAAATATGTTGGACCCGAATAGCAGAGGCAAACACAGGACCACGCGAGTTGGAAATATACTGAAGAGGTCTTTATCCTGCAGTAGATGGATATGGGGTGATAATGATAATGATATTTTATTCTTTGAATTTTATTTTTAAAAAATCCTTTATTTTTTCGGCTTGATATTTGAAAATTATTTTATTTTCTCGTGTGCGGGTTTTTTTATATAACTAGGAGCGCGTTGAATAAAAAACTACAGTAGATCGCAAGTTATGATACAAAGAAAACTAGCGTAATATACCTGCAGCAGTCATCACACCAAATCGGGCGAAGCAGCATATAAAAAAACGCAAGTAAAATGTTTTTTTAATTGTTTTTATTTAAGGTAACAAAACAGATATCAATTATATGCAAAAGGTAGCAATAAATAATAATAATAATAACAGTTTGTCAGCATTCATTATTTTAAAAGTTAATTTAAAATTATAAAATACAAAAAAAAATCGGAGTATAAAGATTGTTTAATGTTAGATCTGCATTTTTTTACAATTATGTTCGTTCGTTCACTGTGGAGGTCCTTCTGGGATGGGTGGTGCTGGTGCTTTTGGTTTTGCTACAATAAAAATAACAAACCATTGAATTAAGCGAGAAAAAAAGATTTTCCATACGTACACTCACACACACACACACGCACAAAGCAATTTGCGAACGAAATTCGAACTAATTTTGACACTGCAAAACCAGAGATAGTTGACTGTCAAGTTCGTGCCAATCCACCATCTAGAGAAGTTGACTCGCAGAGGTCTCCAGTAATTGGACAGTTCGACCGAAAAAATGTTGATAGCAGGACGACAAGAAAATCAGACGAGGTATCGCAACAGAATAGTGCTTCAGGTTTAGGAACAGGATTGCTTCCCAGAGGATAGAATGGAATCATCACAGAGAAGAATCTACTAATCAGGAGCGTGAGCAGAATTCATCACTTACTATATTGACGGAGAATTTAACCTCGACGAACGCTAGGAAAGGTAGACATAAGGCACCACGCCCCGATACTTTAATCCTGAAGGCAAAGGGCACTGCGGCGTATGCGGATATATTAAAGACCCTGAGGAGCGATCCAGAACTTGCAGACCTTGGAGCGAGTGTTATGAAGATACGTAAAAACGCCTCAGGTAATCTGGTTATCTTGTTGAATCGGGGGACCCACGACAAGACGGGCCAACTACGGCAATCTGTATCGAAGAAACTTATCAATAAGGCGGACGTCATCAGTACGACAAATACGGCTGTTGTGGAACTGAAGGACCTGGATGTGATGACGGAAGCTGTACAGAAGCTGACGGAAGATGTACATCAGACACTCCAGACACCGGTTCAAAGGGCCGGAAAAATTGATATATCCATAGTGAAGTCATTGTGAGAAGCATATAGAAAACGCAGACAGCGGTGGTTTACCAACAGGGACCAATTCGGCGGTAGTTCTGGACAGGGACCAATTCGACAACCGAATAAATCGTGTCCAGGATAAGGACTTACCACCCCCTTAAAATTTTTATTTCTTGATCGACTTTCATAAACTTTCTTTTATTGGATAGATTTCGGAAAACGGCATTACGAAACTATATCAGATGGTTTTTTGCTAATATCATGGCTAACTGCATCAAATTTTATGGTTCTCATTTTCGAGAAGAACTATTAGGGCTTTGTTTAGAGAAAAACTAACAACGGATTTTTGAGCAGCACCACCTTAAACCAAAATTTAACGATTTTTATGGTTCTAAATTACTGGGTGTCCTTGATATTATTTTATATTTTTACAATAATAATTAATAATTAATAATTTTTCTAATAATTATAATTTTTAACAGAAAGCTTCCTTTATTTACAGGTCGATCTAAATTGACACTATAAAACTTAAATACTAGACATTTATATCATTCTACCTTATTCCATCAAGCACTTTTCAACGTCGTCGGGTATTCTTCATTACTTTTCTCAATTGCTGTTTGGTAATGCTACGGCAAGCTATTACTATCACTACTATCAGACTATTACGATCACAAAGAGTTTGGAGCCTCGAAACATAACCCTTATTTTTAATTGTCCACCCACAAAAAATTCAAGAGGCTTGAGGTCCGGGGATCTTGCCAGACAATTAATTACTGGACTGTTTCGCCCAATCCAACGATTTGAAAAATTATTATTTAACCAGTTTCTTACCTGAATTGCATGATGAATGAGTGCCCCGTTCAGTTTCATCATCAAACTCATTTTGTAAAAATCTAAGAAATCTAGTTGCATTCAAATTTCCATAAAAAAAAATATGGTCCAATAATAGTGTCATTTTAAATACCGTACCAAACGTTCACCTTAGTGGAATATTTTCTTTTAAATTGTATCACCCAATGTGGGTTTTCTTGAGCCCATAATCTAATATTTTGTAATGATACGATACCATTTGTCGCAAATGTGGCTTCATCTGTATATAAAATATTTTTTAGAAATGTAGGATCTTGTATGTACATGCCTTGTAACCATAAACAGTATTCCAATCTTTTTTCAGTGTCACCAACTTCAAGTGTTTGAAGAAATTTTGGTTTAAAAGGTTTCCTGTTATTTTCCTTCAAGCCTAACCAGATAGTGCATTTCGGGATATTTAAAATTCTACTAGCGTTCCTAATACTTAAGTGTTGATTCTCATTGAAATAATCAAGAACTTATTGAGTTGCTCGAAATTCACTAGAACGATGCTGATTAGGAAGTTTATTAACAGTTCCGTTTTGATCAAAATATTGATTTATACAAGAAACTGTAATCTGATTAATGTTCCGTTCTGGATATCTTCTATTAAATTCTTTTGCTGCTTCACGAAAAGTTCGCGTACCATCACCAACTAATTTTATAATTTTACTTCTAAAGTATAAATCATTATTGCCGTTTGAAATCACTATAACACAAATCAATCAGTCAAAGTGGGATTTGTTACTTTGACTGATTGATACATAGTTTTAATAATAGAAAGTACATGTAATTATTAGAAAAATTATAATATAAATATCACAATTATCTGGAAGATCCAGTAATTTTAAACCACAAAAATCGGTACAGTTTTGTTTAAGGTGATGCTGGTCAAGAATCCGTTGTTGGTTTTTCTCTAAAGCAATTCCTAATAATACTTCTCGAAAATGGGAGCCATAAAAGTTGACGCAGTTTGTCATAATATTAGCAAAAAAAAAACATGTGATACACTTTCTTAATGCCGTTTTCCGAGATCTATCCAATAAAAGAAAGTTTATAAAAATCGGTCCAGAAATAAAAATTTTAAGTGGTGGTAAGTCGTTATCCTGGACACACTGTATAATTATATATTCATGGGCCGGTAACTTCGAACCCGACAAAATTTGACCTTCCATTTTTGTGCTTTTTAGTCTTAGAGATCAAACTGTTTTTTGTGCTTAATATTTTAACTTAACGATGCAGAACACCCTGAATAATATTAAAAATAAATTGTTTATCTCAATATATAAATGAAAGTTCACTTTTAAGACGATCTTTGTTAAGAATATTTCAGGAGAATTTTCTTAATGAATTTGGCAAATTTGAAGAAAATACAATGTACTTTAAAACTATGATCCAATATATTTTTTTTAAACTCAACCTTAGGAACGGTCATCTCGGGGGTGTTATCTAAAGAACTGTCTTAACTATTAACTATGTTAGTATCTAATAAAATATATACACTTTGTTTTAATAAATCAGTCCCGATATTTATATATTTACTTTTTTTGAAATACATACCACGTGGTCCAAAAATCAGTTTTTCAACGGTTATCATGGGTAATTCAAATGCCATTGTCCAAACAAATCCAACCAATATACTAACGATTAAATTACCACAAAACGCGTAAAACTGAAATTAAAAAAACACATAAATACTTATGAACGCATATAAAAATGTATAAATTTGAAAATGTATAAATTTTGTATACAACACTACATTATGATATAAAATGAATGAACAATATGAAAATAAAATTCCAAAGAAACCCTTCAATCCCGTCAATCATTGGTCACCCGTGAATATTTTTTTCTTTATTTGGGTTTTTCGCCACGATCTATAACTCAAAAAAGATCAAAAATATCTGTTCTTATGTAAATAAAGAATCACTAGGTAAAAACATGAACAGAAAAGCAGAAACACTGGGTAAAAAACAACTAAGTTAACTTGGAAATATATTAATTTACATATTTATATATAATTTTATGTATCTAGAATGCAGACATGCACGTACAAAAAGATCGAAGTTTCAGAGTTTTATCGTTTAAACTTATACTTTGCAAAACATGTGTAAAGTACATGAAATTATCTATAAATATTTATGTTCATGCCTGTATAATCGTTTTCGAATACACCGCGATGTTGCCATCTCCTGTAATCCGGCGACTCAGAGGTCGAAGTGCAACGTTGTACCGGATAGTACTCGAATGGGGGACCATTTAGAGGAGAGTCCACTTTGCGTACTACATTTTAATCAGCAACACTGTAAAATCCGACAAGGAATTTCTCCTCAGTCAAAAGGTTTATATATACATATATATATATATATATATATATATATATATATATATATATATATATATATATATATATATATATATATATATATATATATATTTATATATATGTTAGATTTTCTTGGGCTGCGTCCAATGACACAGCAGTAGCTGAGTGTCATCACACACCCATATACTAACTACTACATATATACGCCATCCGACGGGAAGTCGGCGAAAACATGGGTTGTTGGCTGTGGATAGGGCCTCCCTATTCTTGATGGTATGGTATATGTCGGCGCACTGATGAGTCTGAACCTCGAGAGACGAAACATATGGCATCCAGTTGAAGGGATATATATATATATATATATATATATATATATATATATATATATATATATATATATATATATATATATATATATATATATATATATATATTTATGTATATATAAAGGAGAATCTAGTGCATTTACTTCGAGCCCTCAATCTGCCTACTCCCCAGAGTTCACAACTAGAAAAGGTTTTTTTAGTTGTGAATTCCCAAGATGTAACTAAGATGCTAGTAATTCTAATATATATATATCTATATATATATATATATATATATATATATATATATATATATATATATATATATATATATATATATATATATATATATACTATGGACCATCTGGATCTTCATTATACAATTTATATCTTTTTCTAGGCCTGGATGATCACTATTCAGTTGTGACATTATCAAGAATTTAATCTTATTGAAAATTATTGATTGATTTGTCCGTTACTTTGTGATAGTTCATTTTTAAAAAGGAATAAAACAATTTTTTACTTTGTTATCTATCACTTTTATTTTTAAACAAAATTTGTGTGACTATAGTTTCGTAAAACGACTTTACATTCTCAAACACTACTTTAAAACTAATATGTAAAGTCGTTTTACGAAACTATAGTCACACAAATTTTGTTTAAAAATAAAAGTGATAGATAACAAAGGAAAAAATTGTTTTATTCCTTTTTTAATCTTATTTGTCCGTATTTTTACCATCTTATAAAAAAAAAGAAGCAAAAAGCTTGGAAATTTTGATGGAATAATAATAAAATATACAACAAATATAACTTAATATCTCACTGAATGAATTATTAACATTTTTTTAATGAACTTTCTTATCAACAAAATTTTTTCATAAACAGTAGATGTAGTTCAAAATTTGTCGATCTGAAAATTACACAATTATTTATTTTAATATTTCACTTTACTTTCTATTTAAGTTTATTTCAATTTTTTAGATTAGCGTAAATCATGCCATGTGTAGGTTTATATGAGTGATCTCATAATATTCTAACCTAACCATAGCAGTAAAAGTGTGTGAGATTTCTTAAAACGTTGTAATACAACAGCGAATTGTCGAATATAACACGTTAAAATAGATGGACAAATTCTTTATAACCCCTTTTGAACTTCATTTAAAATCGATAATTTATAGATTAACGATTTTAAACACAATTGAAAATTCGTCTAATATAGAAGTTACATACATATTAAAATTGATAACTATTTATACTAAATATATATATATATATATATATATATATATATATATATATATATATACAGAATGTATATGACAGAATGTATCTTTCATGGCTCAAATACTAAGGTGAAAATATTCACTACCAAGCACACTATAGCCACAAACGACCTGGACAAATCAAAAACTAAGCAACGAAACACCTACGCCATGATAGTAGAGCAGCCAGGAAAAGATTATAAAGAAGTGCTAAACAATTGCAAGGAGATGTTAAAAAATAATAACATAGTTGATAATAACATTACACAATTATTTATTTTAATATTTCACTTTACTTTCTATTTAAGTTTATTTCAATTTTTTAGATTAGCGTAAATCATGCCATGTGTAGGTTTATATGAGTGATCTCATAATATTCTAACCTAACCATAGCAGTAAAAGTGTGTGAGATTTCTTAAAACGTTGTAATACAACAGCGAATTGTCGAATATAACACGTTAAAATAGATGGACAAATTCTTTATAACCCCTTTTGAACTTCATTTAAAATCGATAATTTATAGATTAACGATTTTAAACACAATTGAAAATTCGTCTAATATAGAAGTTACATACATATTAAAATTGATAACTATTTATACTAATATATATATATATATATATATATATATATATATATATATATATATATATATATACAGAATGTATATGACAGAATGTATCTTTCATGGCTCAAATACTAAGGTGAAAATATTCACTACCAAGCACACTATAGCCACAAACGACCTGGACAAATCAAAAACTAAGCAACGAAACACCTACGCCATGATAGTAGAGCAGCCAGGAAAAGATTATAAAGAAGTGCTAAACAATTGCAAGGAGATGTTAAAAAATAATAACATAGTTGGAAACGCCATTCGAGGTCTAAGAAAAACCAAGGACGGCAAACTACTTATTACCACTGAAAAAGACCAAGGAGCATTGGCAGAGCTAGATAAGATTCTAAAAGTAAATATAAACTTAAAAACAACACGAAGGGATGACATAAAACATAAACTAGTCGTACTGCACATTAGAGGCATGGACGCTACCACAACAAAAGAAGACCTCATATATGCAATTGAAAACAAAATTGGGCTCGTTAAAGAAAAACATACATACAAACTCGGCGATCTTAGACCAAATGCACGAGAAACACTGGCAGTCACCCTAACAACCGACAGAACCACCGCGGATTTATTAATAAAGAATAACCAAATACGGGTAGGTTTGGTAAATTGCTCCATCCTCAAAAGAGTGCAGGTTAGTAGTTGCCAGAAATGTTGGTCTTATGAGCATAATACCTCCGAATGCAATGGCCCCGACCGAACAAATACCTGTTACAAGTGTGGGGTTGATGGACATAAAAAAACACAATGCAAAGACGAGGAATTCTGCCCACTATGCCATGCAGCAGGTCACAAGTACGGTACAATGCAGTGTAAAGCCTTCAGACGCGCACTATCCCTAGCCAGAAAACAAGACTAAAAAAAAAAAAAAAAAATGAAAAAAAAGCACACCATTCCAAAAGAGATTAAATTCCTGCAGATAAACCTTAATCGGTGTTATGCGGCCCATAATCTCTTAAACCAAACGATTTATGAAAAACAAATCGATATAGTAATCGGTCAGGAACCCAACATAAACAAGGTGGCAACCGATTATTGCGATCTAGATGGCAATTGTTTTATCCGCGTGAACCGCCAACTATCGGTGACCCATCACTTTAAGGGAAATGGCTTCACAAGCGTAGAAACCCAGGGCCTGGCTATATACTCGTGTTACTTTTCGCCAAACAGACCTATTAATGAATGTGAGGAATTATTATATAATCTCGAAAGACATATACGCGGAAGTGAAAAAAATATAATTATAGGAGGTGATCTAAACGCAAAAACAACCATTTTCGGGTCAAAAACAACAAACCAAAGAGGGTATATTCTGGAGGAATGGTTAGAGGCGAACGATCTAATTACTGTGAATGAAGGAGATACTCCTACTTTTTGCGCTGCAACTGGCAGTTCTCTCATCGACATTACTATGGCGTCAAGTGGATTAAGCAATAGTATTACTAATTGGCGAGTAGAAGTAGAGTCCGAAAACATGTCCGACCACCGTAATATATGTTTCGAACTCACACGGGGAGAATTAAACAATGAAAGAGAATATACAAGCGAAACCTATCGAGGTTGGCGAATATCCCCAGATATTCTAGAAACTTTTAAAAACAACTTAGCGACAAGTCAAAATAAGGGGTCAATGGTTAGCGCGCCACATGACCTCATTAAACAAATAAAACATCTCTGCAACAAGTATCTCCCAAGAAAGAGACAACCGAAATACGGTCATTCCCCAGTTTACTGGTGGACATCAGAAATTGCTGAAAAGAGAAGACGATGCATAGCTCAAAGAAGATCACTTGTACGTTCTAGAAAAGTAAAAGACAACAACGATTACACAAAAGAGGCATATAAAACAGCAAAGAACGATCTGAAAAAAGCAATAAAAATACAGAAAAGTAAAATGTGGAAAGACTTAAGCGAAGAGCTAGAAAATGACATCTGGGGCAAAGGATATCAGATTGTAACAAAAAAATTTAAATTGAAAAGACATAGGACAATAGATAAACGCGAAACACAAGAACAAGTGGACAAACTGTTTCCAAAGCGCCCAGTAACTAAATGGCCAGACATAGACCTCCTGGAGAGAGCCATTACGCTTTTCACATCAGAAGAAATTATAAATGCAGCAAACAAAATAAAGACAGGCAAAGCCGCAGGACCAGATCACATTCCTCCAGAGATCGTGAAGGTTGTTACCTTGCATAATCCAGATAATATTGCCAGTGTTATGAACACGTGCTTAGCCAAAGGCCATTTTCCAGATATATGGAAGGAAGTAAAGCTGGTACTAATTTAGAAGCCAAAAAAGGAACTGCTAAATCCTACATCTTATAGACCCATATGCCTACTGGATGCTGCCGGAAAACTACTAGAGGCGCTGATCAAAAGCAGACTGGAGAAAGAAATAACAGACCGTAAAATCTTACACGACAACCAATTTGGATTTAGGAAAGGGAAATCAACTTTAAATGCGCTATCGAAGATTATGGAAACTCCTGAAGAAATAAAAACAAAGGCCTACAATAACCGAGAATTCTGCGCAATGATCACGTTAGACATAGAAAATGCCTTTAACTCAGCCCCCTGGGAAAAGATAGTAAATGCCTTATATCAGCCCGTACCTAATTAAAATGATTCAATCATACCTCTCAGACAGATATATATTAACCCAGTGGGGGGACAAAATATCAATAACCTGCGGAGTACCGCAAGGATCGATCATCGGACCTTTACTATGGAATATTTTCTATGATCAAATCCTGAGAATCAGCACAGAGAAAGGAGTTACCATGGTGGCGTACGCTGATGACTTGGCTGTGGTGGTAAGAGCAAGGACCAGGTCTGTTCTGGAAGAAATGGCACAGCATATTGTTAACAAAATAGCCCTGGAGATGGATCAAATGGGCATTAAAATATCACCAAAAAAAAACTGAAATGGTAATATTGGAGGGGAGAAGAAAACTCACAAACCTCCAAATCAATATTCAGGGTGCCACAATAAACAGTACAAGAGCAACTAAATATATGAGGATTCTCATAGACAAAGATGCTAAAATGACCACTCACGTCAAACTGACATGTGAAAAAGCAAATAAAACATTGATGATACTAAATAAAATAACCCGAAAAACAGGAGGACCAAGGGCCTGGAAGAGGCGTATATTGGTGGAGGCCACTATATCAACCATTTTGTATGGGGCGCCTATTTGGGCAAAGGGATTAAGGTATAAGCACTACGAGGCAATGCTCGAAAGAGTAAACAGAAAAATGGCAATACGCATTACAAGTGCATATAGAACCGTGCCCACAATGGCCATCCTAGCCGTTGCTGGTCTACCACCAATAAGACTCCGAATCATGGAAAGCATATCAATATTCGAAAGCGGAAAGGAATCAAAAACCCAAGCAAGACAGAAATTACTGGAAGCCTGGCACAAAGAATGGAACGACTATGAGGGAAAGGCAAAAACATTTATCCGAGACGTGAGAGAGTGGCACAACAGAAAATTAGGGGAGACAAATTTCTACACAACACAAGCAATAACGGGCCATGGATCCTTCAGATATTATTTACACAGAATGGGAAAGTCAGAGGACAAGGATTGTCGCTATTGTGGGATGGTGGACACAAGGGACCACACAATCTTCCACTGCCCGAGATGGGAACCGCTCCGGATTGCTACTGCTGCCGAATGCAACGTAGAAGTGACGGAACACAACATCGGCGTTCTGCTTTTGGAAGGAAAAAGACAGTGGGCAAGAATAATGGGCATGGTGGAGAAAATAATGAGGACAAAAATAGAGGACGAGAGAAGACGTAAGGCAAATTTGGACTGACAATCTGTTGTGTGTCCTGAAGTAATGCCTAACGGCGGTTTCCAGGCCACGAGCAGATATCCTTGAGGGGGAAGGGTTTTAGTCGATAGGCATGACTCCAACAAGGGCATGAATCCGGCATTCCCATGTCACTGAACATCGAACACATGGATGTCTTTCACACCCATGTGTCCCAATCACCTCAAAAAAAAAAAAAAAAAAAAAAAAAAATATATATATATATATATATATATATATATATATATATATATATATATATATATATATATATATATATTGTATATTGTATATTTATATATATATATATATATATATATATATATATATATATATATATATATATATATATATATATATACATATACGTACATTTATCTACGTAAAATAGCAAAATACGTATATTTATCTTTTATAGAATATACTTAATGTACGCCGTACGTAAGAAAACCAAACATCATAGTGCTCGATACAAATGGGCTGACTTACAACAAGCTATGACTCTGAATTGGAGAGATAAAAAGAGCTTGCCAAAAAATTTAGACCTAAGAAAGTAAATAATTATCAGAGTGTCGAAGATTAAGAGAAAAATGAGCATAAATAAAAAAAATTCATTTAATTTTCGATTTTTCTTTCTTCATTGTATATTATATAAAGTTATATATTATAATATATAATTTTATACATTAATATATAGTTCTTGAAAACAAACCTTAATACATAATTATAAATATATATATATATATATATATATATATATATATATATATATATATATATATATATATATATATATATATATATATATATATATATATATATATATATATATACGTACGGCGGCCGTATCTTGAAAACTATTTAGCCCACAGCTTTGGGGAAAAAAAATTGTACTAAAAATGATCATGAGAAATTTATCAAAAATATTTTTAAGCTTCTAAAACGACCGCAAGAGGGCGTGACGAGCTAAACATTTTTAAAAATCTTTTTCTTTGTGTATTTTCAAGTGTTAACCGAGTAAGAAAAATTCTCAGTTATAATTAGCAAACTGTCTCCTACAACTTTGTTTTATGACATTTTGTCGTAACTTCGCGAATAAACAAGTGTGGGTTTTTACCTATTTAGATAAAAAGTCGTCTAATGTCCGTCCGCAACAATTTTACTAAAAAAATAAAATTATCTATTCAGTATCAATCATCATAAATGTTCTAATTCTGACCTTGATAATATTTTCTAATTTAATTACATAAGCGGAAAAAATGCCTTTCCCCAATTGTTGCATTTTCTCTTTTGTGATGCTTAAATACTACTTGACAGAATATTGAAATCAGTCATTAATAAATATACCTACTCTTTCTTTTAAACTAAATGAATGGATGAATGAAATTATGCGTTGTCGAGTTTCCAAATAAACGCATGCAATCCTTAGGTACATTACACAAAGAGCGTAAGAAGGGAACCATGGAAACAAACAAAAACAGTCAAATTAACTTGTCAGTTTTGAAATGCATTACATTTTCAACATTGCATTTATTGATTATTAATAATTATTATAATAATATATGACAATGCCATTTACGAATAACGAGACCTATGACATGTTGGCGGTGTATTTCCAATGTTTTGAAAATGCATGTATTGCAGAGCGGCAATATGCAAGTCAATATCCCGAAAGAAGGCATTATTCGAAGAAGGTGTTTACGCGTCTAGCAAGGCGCTTACGTGAAACAGGAATTGTGCATCCAGAGCCAGTCCGCACCAGGTTACGTTCGATTTTGTAATAGAGATAATGTCGTAAATGTTCTGGCTTATGTTGAAACCAACCCCCATTTAAGTATCAGACAAATATCTGAAGAATTAGGTGTTAGCAAGACATCCGTTTATCGAATCTTAAGAGATAACAAGCTGCACCCCTATCATGTTGTCTTACACCAAGCCCTTTTGGATAACGATTTCGACAGACGATTAGACTATTGTCACTGGTTAAAAAATATGTGTAGTGGAAATAAACAATTCTTAAAACGCATACTATGGACTGATGAAGCTACTTTTAGCAGTGATGGAGGCGTTAACTTACATAATATGCACTACTGGGCAGTTGCTAATCCACACTGGATGTTAGAAATCAACCACCAAAATAGATGGAGTGTGAACGTATGGTGTGGGGTTTTGGGAGACAAAATTATTGGTCCCTTTATTTTTAATGGACATTTGAATAGTGAAACATATTTAAATTTTTTACAAAATGGACTGCCAGAACTAATGGAAGATGTTTCGTTGGAAACAAGAAGACAAATGTGATACCAGCATGATGGATGCCCCGCCCACTTCTCGCAGGTGCTTCGAAACTTCTTGGATGCTTCGTTTCCAAATCGTTATATAGGACGGGGTAGTTTATTTTCGTGGCCGGCGCGCTCACCGGATTTGACAGTCCTCGATTTTTACTTGTGGGGAAGACTAAAAGACCTTGTTTTTCGAACTCGTCCTACCACACGAGGAAACATGATTGAAAGAATTCAAACTTCAGTAACCAGCATTTCAAGAGCGGAAATTGAAGCTGCCGTTTTTAGTACTCGTCGAAAAATAAATCTTTGCATTTCTAAGGATGGAAGGCATTTTGAACATTTAGAAAGGCGTTAAAGTCAGATTCTGTTAATTATTAGACTGTTGTGCTGTTAATTTTATTTGATTGTTGTTATTATTATTATCTTCGTTGTTGGCCCGTTGGCCTTTAAACACGCTCCAAATTAATATGGCACGAAGAATTTGGACCAGTCCTAAGCCTGAGTAAAGTGTGAAGGAAGACAAACATTACGTTAATATTTTTTTAAGTTAATGCAGGTAGTAGTGAAATAATCATATAATAATCATATAATCATATAAATAATCATATAATATAATCATAATCACTGTAGGATTCCTCTTTAAATTACCTTTCTTGCCATGTAATAAATATATATATATATATATATATATATATATATATATATATATATATATATATATATATATATATATATATATATTCCCGGGTAATGAGTTAATGCTTGTAGAAATATGAATACTTACAACCATATAATCACTGAAGTACTGTGTAGACCGTACTACCAACAAATATGGAACCAGTACGCTTCCGTGTGTAAGATACATGGAATAAGTTAACTTTCCCCCTACTTGCATGAAGCGATTAGAAAGTATCCAGTCAACGATTCCTACAAAAAAACAAAAAAATATTTAAAATTGTTTGGTTTGTTAGTTTTCGGAAGATCACAACACATTTTGGATATGATACGATATGATACGGATATGATACCATATGATATTTACCGATCGCACAGGCCAACAAATTTAAACTTTTTAAGGTAACATTGATGAAAATTGGTGTATATTGAAGTAGTTTGTAGTCCTAAATCCGAAAGTGATAAGTGAATTACTGTAACAGGTACAGATTTTTGTTGTAAAGGGTCGGTGTTTGGAAAAAAAAGACATTTTGATGTATGACATATGAAATGTCCTACAGCGACAAAAACTTTTACTTTTTCCTCTTGTGTTCTGTAGCATCATCTTTTTTTTTATAAAACCAGCAGTAGTCGTCTAACATAGATGGGTTTAAGCGTTTCTGGTATCTTGCTACCATGCTCCTGATATCCTTGTAAAACCTCTACCCTTGTTTGTCACTTACTGCAATCAAATTTTCCGGAAAAAATCCAAATAGGAGTGTAAAAATGAATTTTTAAGGACATGCCATACCCTAGTATTTTATAGGCTTTCAAGAGTTCATCTATGAGGTTTTATAGTTTTCATATTTCTTGTTGTCCAGATACTACACCTTCATTACACACCCTTTTCACTATATTTACAGAACACTTCCAAGCAGCCAATTCTTTTTCATTTAATTTTTCTTAAAACCAGAAAGCACCCAGAAGCTTCTTTATTTGAGATCTAATAAATATGCCTTATGTTAATTTTGCATCACTCAATTCAAGAAATATATCTTTTAGGTACTTGAAACCACTACCTTATTTGTCAATGGCTTTGACAAAGCTTTTCATTAGTCCAAGCTTAATATAAAGAGGTAGAGAAGCTCCCTTTTTGGATTAACAAGGGGTGTATTTAGTACCAAGTACCAAGTTTTGATGCCCTACTGTCCCATAGACACAAAAAACAGCAAAACTTTGTTGTACTAAACAGTGGCGGCTCGTAAGGAAGGATGTTGGGGCGCCGCCCCTCCAGCATTTGTCACAATAAACAGTTTTTCAGAGCAAAACACTATATTTTATTTCCGTTTAGTTTCTTTCCTTTAACTCATTTATAGATATTAAAAATTAAAATCTCCAAATGCAGAAGAACGTCTATCGACCGAACACACCAAATAATTCGAATAAAAACCGCCAGCGACCGTACGCCACGTCCATTTATCTCGTCGTTGGCGTTACATGTTTTGTTGGTTGCCAGAATTCGGGGATTTAACTACTTTCTAAAACATGCGATTTGGACGTAGAATCCCTGCGAACAAGCGTATTGGTAATTAATTTTAATAGCTGATTTGACGGGTATGAAGCGTTTGATATGTCTCGCGTCGCTTATTTCGTTCGCCTCGCGAACACTTGTTTTGATTTGGGATTTGCTGCGTGTGTATACACAGAGTACTAATTTTTAAATAAAAATAATCAACTTTTAATTGCAAACATGAAGGTGTCTGATTTAAAGCAGTTAATAAAGACTAATTTAAATTTGGGGGAAAAAGTTGGATTAAAAATTAAGGTCGTTCCGCCCCGAAATTAAGTTCAAATTCAAATTTTATTATTTACTTATTCCCTTTTATGTTTTTCCCCTTTTTTTTAACTGGCTCTTTCATGCCACTTTTCCCCCACTTGTTTTCGTAAAAACTTTATTAAAAATGAAACGATTCGTCTCGTTCCGTTGTTTTTATTACCAAAGCGCATGATCTCGCATGGCTTTGGTAATAACACAAGTTACACAAGTCTTGGCTACACAAGTCTTGTAGTTCAGTATTTGTGACTGTGTGCGGTATTTCGGTATAAGGGTAACCAACGAATTTACATATACATCCGTCATTGACGATTCGTTATTTAATACAAAAACGTATAAATGATTTTGATTATGATTATTTTCACAATTCGTACGCGTGTGAACACGGCCGTAGGGGTTTATAAGCCATTTAAAAATAAAAAACGATTCTTCATAAATCACGATACTGAACAAAGGACGAATCGTCGCCGTGTAAACTTGCCGATGTAAAATTTTGATAAACGTCAGATTAACATATTATAGTGAGGGGGTCGCAATGTTTTATACACAACTTTTTGGCTATTTAGTAGGCTGCGACACTAAAAAGGTTGAGAAACAATGGTATATATCAACAAATATATTAGGAACGCCTTCTCCTCGCAAAACCGACATCATTAACCAAAACTATGATTGTATAGAGTAAGTAAAAATACATACCTCCTTGTCCGTTAAGACAGCTGTAAACTAGCCAACATAAACTTATGCACCAGAATACCCTAACCAGTGAAAATCCTATGGCCTTTCTGGTGTAAGAAGAAATGTAGGATTCTTGGTACAAACATGCCAAACTTGCTATTGCTGCCAATACCACACTCCACGAAACTAGGTTAAAGATCTAGAAAAAAAAAACAGTGTATTTATATTTGTGGAAACATTTAAAACAAGTTTTATTCTCAATTCTTCTATTGGAACCTTTGGTGTGAAACACCAAACTTGAAGAGATTTACCACTAAACACCAAAACACTTTTTTGAACTGCTCGACGCACGTTTCGCTAACCATGTTAGCATCATCAGGAGATGATTTAATCTAATTCTAAAACTAAACTATTAATTAACTAAATTAATTATAGATTAATTAATTTTCCTTTAAATAAAGATAATTATAACAAAGAATTAAAATTAATTAGGGAGGTTTCTGAAGTGAATGGTTATAATAAGAACATTGTAAATAAATTAATTAGAAAACAAAAGTTCAAAAAATGATTGAAAGAATCTTCGACTTTTCAAAAGGATCAGAACCCAAAGAAATTCATGGTAATACCATTTGATGTCCAATTAACAAGAGGACTAGACAAAATTTTGAAAAAAGTGGACAATAAGGTTGTGTACAAACCATATAATAAATTAAGAAAAGTTCTGGGTAATCCAAAGGATAAAGTAGAGCAACATGAAAAGTAGGGATTTACGAAATTAGTTAAGACTGTGATCGAAGGTATATTGGGCAAACAAAAAGATCCATATTGACAAGATATAAAGAACATATTGCCCACATTAGATATGGGAGAAATGAAAAATCTTGTGTTGCCCAACATGCAATGGAACATGACCACAGTATAGATATTAGTAATATATGACTAATTAAAAGTGTTAATAATAATAGGGCTTTGGATGCATATGAAAGCATTCAAATAGAAAAATGTAAGAAAATCATGAACCGAGATAAAGGACCGATTCCTTTCAGTCAACTTTTTCAATTACTAATGAAGGCTTAGTACACTTCACGTCTCATGATTTTTACACACTTCGATAGGTAGGGTTTTTCATATAAATAGAACATAGTTTAGTTTTAGAATTAGATTAAATCATCTCCTGATGATGCTAACATGGTTAGCGAAACGTGCGTCGAGCAGTTCAAAAAAGTGTTTTGGTATTTAGTGGTAAATCTCTTCAAGTTTAAGTTTTATTCTGTTAAAATAACATTAACATATCACCTCCTCAACTTAATTATCGATTCATTGATTTCAACGATTACAAAACTAATTCGAATCAGACATTTTTCTCGCACTATAGTTATTTCAAAGCTCCATATTTCAGCTTCAAAACGAGATATAATAAACGAGCCTACTATGAGCATAACTTGAAAAATCAGTTGTAGACCCGATGTCGTTGGAAAAGCAACATTTTTCTGCCTTCTTTTATCCTTCCAACTAAAAAAAGAAGTTATGGATATTCAGGGCATGATTTGTGCGGCTTTGAAAAATAATGGTGTTTAGTACTGTACTTATAAGAAGTGGTACCATTTATTCTCAACCGGAAATGTTGATTTAAATTATTCAAAAACTCCTGGACAAACAAAAAAATGGGGGATAATAATCTTACAGTTGAGAATACTAGGTCCATTGAAAAGTTTGCGGACCGACACCTATAGAACAGTAAAAGAACTGTATAATCTATTACATTTTGAAGATTTATCCTTCATAGGAACAGATGTGAAGTGAAGTTTCAAGTCGATCTGTCAATTCATTCGTACAAAAACAGCAGCTTAAAATAAACGCATCAGTGTTGTTTTTATAAATGGAAAACAACTTCAAGTAAAACTTTCTAACCAACATTTGTATCTTTTTCGAAAGAATAAAATAGATTTTAAACATCGTTTTGTAACTATGGATGAGACTTGGGTTTACCACGATGATCCTGAACTGCGGCAATAAACCGCAGAGTCGACTGAGCCCGGTTGTTCAGCTCCGAAGGAGCCAAAAAGGATATAGCGTCAATTTTCAGGCATTTTGTTAATTGATTACCTTCAAACCGGTAAAATAGTAACAGGGCAGTATTATTCAAACCTTTTGAATCAAAAGATCAGATCTGGCCTCCTCTGACTTTCATCTGTTCCCAAACCTCAAAAAATTGCTACGTGGTAAACTATTTTCATCAAATAAAGAAGTTCTACCAGCCGTAGATGACCATTTTGAAGGACTTCTAGAAAATCACTTCAGAGATAGGATAAATCAAGTTGGAGAACCGCTGGAAAAAAATGTATTGAGATTAAGGGATAATATACGGAAAAATAAAGTCATTTTTTCAATTATAAACTTTAGTTAGCTTTTTTATTTCCGCTACGCAAGTTTTCAATTAGCCTAGTAAAAGAAGCCGCTTTGCTGTTGTTGGGTCATTGCTCTCCAGATTCAAGAAAAAGAACTTCCTGTTGAAGATTGTAACCTGTGATGAAAAGTGGAACTACGGTAAACGGTACGGTAAACGGTACGGTAGACGGTACGGTAGCCGGTAGGGTAGACGGTAAGGTAGACAGTACGGTAAACGGTACGGTAAACGGTACGGTAAACAGTACGGTAGACCGTACGGTAAACGGTACGGTAAAGGGTACGGTAAACGGTACGGTAAACGGGACGGTAAACGGTACGGTAAACGGTACGGTAAACGGTACGGTAAACGGAACGGTAAACGGTACGGTAAACGGAACGGTAAACGGTACGGTAAACGGTACGGTAAACGGTACGGTAAACGGTACGGTAAACGGTACGGTAAACGGTACGGTAAACTGTACGGTAAACGGAACGGTAAACGGTACGGTAAACGGTACGGTAAACGGTACGGTAAACGGTACGGTAAACGGTACGGTAAACGGTACGGTAAACGGTACGGTAAACGGTACGGTAAACGGTACGGTAAACGGTACGGTAAACGGTACGGTAAACGGTACGGTAAACGGTACGGTAAACGGTACGGTAAACGGTACGGTAAACTAAACAGACGAGAATCGAGGGTTAATCCTGGTGAGCCACATCCAGCAAAAGCAAATATGCAAGCCAAAATGGTGTTGCTGTGTATGTACCTGGACCATTTGACTAATCGGTAACTGCTGATTCTTTACTAATAGTAACTAATTCAGTTAGTGAGCCTCTGGAAGAAAACGGGCCTTATACTGACAAGGAAAGAAGAAAAGTTGCTTTGCTTCAAGACAACGTTCAGCCACATACTGTAAAACGAATTCTGGAAACGATCATCAAGGTAACGATGATCGCACCGCGCGCATCCTCCCGATTTAACCCCCTCAGATTGTATCTCTTTCGATGTGGGATTCGACAGTTGCCTGAACGGTGGCAAATGTGTATAAAAAGTGCTTTAAAAGTAAAACACTTTCTATCTGAATCGACAGAATCATATCCTGATGATGCTAACACTGTTAGCGAAACGCGCGTCGACAACTTTAAGGAAGTGATTTGGTGTTTGTTCTTTAATTTTTCTGCATTTGTAGTAATAGTGGTTTGAAAGCAATCCGGTACTTATTAATTTATATTTCTTCTTATAAAAACTTTTACAGTGAACTTCATGTTAATTATTTATGGTTTCAGCTGTAAAATTCAATTTCGTGTGCGATATCGCACTATTATATATATATATATATATATATATATATATATATATATATATATATATATATATATATATATATATATATATATATATATATATATATATATATATATATTCAGGCCGTGTCAATCCACAGCAGGATGATGGCTTCTTCATCAGCAGCTTTTCTCTGCCATTCGGGTCCAATATACTTGATGATGGCATCAGTCCAATATATTTTCGGTCTTCTCCATGGACAGAATCGTCTTGGTCCATCTTTCGTCTCATCGCCTCTCTACATATCCTGCCCACTTCCATTTCAATTATTTTATTCTTCGAATGATTTCACTCAATTTCGTTTGTCCATCTGCAGGGCTTTCTATCCCGTCTAGTAATGCCAAGTATACATCTCTCCATTCCCCTCTGTACTACCCAAAGTTTTTAAACCGACTGCAATGTGAGTACCCAGGTTTCACTTCCGTATGTCATAGCGGGAAGACACACTGATCAAAGACCTTTTATCAGGCTAGTGCTAGTTTGTTCTTAAACACCATGTTGAGCCTGCCAAATGCCCGCCAGCCACATTTAACGCATCGTTCCACCTCGCGGACGGTATTCCCCTCCATTGAAATACTCTGCCCTATATACTTCCAAATCCGTTCCTAAAATAGAAATTATTTTGTCCTCTGTACATTTATTGAACATAACCAAGTCTCTCCAGCCCTTTGTACCTCTTGTATGTGTCTTTGTAGCTCCTCTGGATCTTGGGAAAGAAGAACGATATCATCTGCGAACCTAAGATGGTTTAAAAATGCACCATTAATTTTTATTCTATCCTGCTACCAATTCAGATTACGGAACACTTCTTCCAAGCAGGTTGAGAAAAGAAGAGGCGATATTTCATCACCCTGCCGTACGCCCCCCCTCTACATTTATTTCAACCTCAAGGTGGACTATCGCTGTAGCTTCATCATATATCGATCCTAGTAGATTTACATAGGCTTTCTCACACCTTGGTTAAGCAATTCATCCATTATGGCCTGCTTTGAAATTGAATCAAATGCTTTTTCATAATCGATAAAAGCCAAGCTCAGTGGCATAGTGTATTCGTTGTGTCTTTCTATGACCTGCTGTAGAACCTGGATGGGATCCGTTGTACTGAATCAACTTCTGAATCCTGCCTGCTTCGGAAGTTCGGGCAAACTGAAGCAATCACGCTTTACTTTGGGTACCATTGATGCAACTCATTTCAAAGTACATAAAATTACCTTATAAAAGGAAATTGTGCTGGATAAATAACTCACCTTAGAGATTTTGGGAAAGTTTTGTCGATTGTGTCTTACGAACATTCCAAACATAAATCCAATAAAATAATCCACTATTCTCGAGTGGGTATCAAGCTCTTCCAGGTCACTGAAAAAAATAATAGGAATAATATCTTAATGTATCGAATAAAGTAAATTTCCTACTGGTCAAAATCTCGAGCCTTCAGCTTGATAAATATGGGTAAACCAGCGAAGAAAATATTTACAACAGCCATTGCCAAAAAACCAAATAGTGGCTTCATTTTGTATAAAACAGCAATAGGAATATACACCAGTGGAGCCAGAACGAAGATCTGCATATCAGCTGATACATACCATAACTGTGTCATACACTAAAAATTTTCAAAAAACTCAATTTCTGTTACTAAAACTAAAAAAATGATCAGCGATAAAATTTGATAATCTGCCACACCATAATTATACTATTCTATTACAATAATAAACACAATATTTGTGACATTGCAATTCTTTTGTGTTTGCGGTGTAATTTTATACGCTGAAAACAAATTTGTAAATACAATTTTTCTATTCTATATTGTCCATAATACGCAAATTTATATTTTGCAATATGCAGTATTTCCATCAACTCACAAGTAAACAGTGACGAACATACAATACAGTAATCCCTCGTCAACCGCAGTTTTGATTACTCGTCTTGCCAAATCGTCTAAACTAAATTTTCAATCCAATTATGTAACAGTGCGTTTTCGTCGCAATTTCGTGCGAACTGCTACTCTAATTTTCCAGAAATTGTTGTATTACATTTTTAGCATGACGCACGGGCGTTGGTTACGCATATGCATATTTTATATGTATCTTTATTCAAACGAAGTTGGTGATTAGGGAGAATCTTGTCATTTTCGTGATATGTTATATGTACATGTATGTATATTTGTAAATTTAGTTTTTATGTACATGTAGTTATAGGTAGGTACATTTAGTTATATGTAAGATACAGTCGCTAAATTTCATCCCCGTCGGTTTCTTTTTTTTCTAACAAAACATCACATAATTTTGATAGCCCGAACTAAAGTTAGTGACCTCAATCGGAGTTGGTAAACTATTATTTGCAAATGGAGAACAATTACTATGGTGGCACCGCTTCAAATTTAAAACGAATGACTTTCCAATTGGCTATCAGGAATAATATTTCTCACCTATTTTCACAGACCAAAAAAAGACAGGCAAAGAATGGATGAAGCTATTTATGGCCCGTCATCCTGACTTATCATTTCGTAAACCAGAGTCATTATCACAAGCTCGTGTACAACGCTTTTTGCAGACAATGTTTTTGATAAAACTTTTTTTGATATATCGAAACCTGAATTGCAAAAGATTAACTTCAACCCTAACAAAATATTTCATGTAGACGAAACTGGAATTAACACCGTTCAACGTAAAGTTAGAAAAATCTTGACTATGAAAGGCAAGAGAGAAGTTCACAAACTGTCGTCTGCCGAAAGGGGAGCATTAGTAACTATTGTGACTTGTATGTTAGCTTCTGATCAGTTTATTCCTCCATTAATGAAGGATAATGTGTTTCCAAGAAAAAAAAATTAAAGCTGAACTGCTTGATGGAGCACCTCCAGGCACCATTGGTGGATGTCATCCGTCTGGTTGGATGCAGCCTGAGCTGTTAACAAAATGGCTAAGACATTTTGTGTCTATAGTAAAACTATCTAAATAAGACCCTGTTTTGCTGGTGTTAGATGGTCATTACAGTCATACAAGAAATTTAGACGTGATGGACATTGCGCGTGACAGTGGTGTCTGTGATCTGCCTCCCCCCTCATTCAACTGATCATATGCAGCCTTTGCATATCTCATTTATGTTTCCTTTAAAAACATTTTATATCCAAGAAATAGAGAATTGGTTGATAAATCATCCAGGACGGGTTGTTACTCACTACCAAGTTGGAGAAATATTTGGAGAACCTATTCAAAAGCCTGCAAAATCGATACGACTGTAATTGGCTTTCGGAAAACATGAATATTTCCACTTAACAAAAATATTTTCGTCGACTCACCACATACTCTTTCTTCCACCGATGCAAGAAATACAACACCTTCGGTAAATGATATCTCGTTACCTTCGGACTCCACAAGGTCAATCCCAAAAACTTCATCTACCTTCTTACGATTAGGAAACACTCCATCCTCATTAGTAGTTCCAGCTGATGTGCAGCCAATTCCTGTCGTTGAGCCACCTACGACGTCAATTAGACGGGGCAAAGCCATGACAGTCACGTCTTCACCTCATAAACAAGAAATTATAGATAGAAAAGAAGCGGAAGATACAGAAAAGCGGAAGATACACAAAAAAAAAGCGGATAGAAAGGGATGAAAGAAACGAATGGAAAAAAAGAGCTAGAAACGTAAAATCAGGCAAAACAACAAAAATAGAACAAAGAAGCGACGAAAGAAACAGTCTTCTAATAAAGACACATCGGATGATGATTCAACTGTGACCCAACAAACCTCTACTGATGAATAAGATAGTAACAATTGTGACTCTGAATGTTTGTCATAAAAGCTTTTCCCAGAATAAAAAGTGAGAGAAATGGATATGATGTACCAGATGTTTCCTAAATTTATTTGTACAATGTGTCTGGAGAATTAAAATTATATATATATATATATATATATATATATATATATATATATATATATATATATATATATATATATATATATATATATACAATACAATTCAAGTTCAAGTAGGATTATTGTGATCTCAATATCGGCGCAATAATTAGGCGCCCAAAAATATATTTGTAGAATTTTCACTTTATTGTTAAAGCAATTCTTGTAGAAATAGTAACAAACTTAGCGTGTTTTTGATTATTGTTAATAATAAAGAACTGTTCTTTCTCTTCTTTGACGTCTTATTTATTATTATGCTCATAATATATTTGTTTCTACATTTTATTTACAAAACGGGGGCGATATTTGGCGACTGTATCTTACATTTAGTTATATGTACATATCCTAATTTTTAAATCTAATAGCATTCACAGGCCAAGATTTTGCTAAAAGGAGGCGAAATGTAATGAGTCTTGATACAAAATTCAATTGTTAGACTCTCTTATTGCAGGTGAAACGTATGGGAGTACCGCAAAACAGTTTGAATTGAATGAATCAACAGTAAGAACAATTAAAAAAGAGTGAGAAATCCATTCGGGCCAGTGTTACGTGTGGTACTAGTACCAGCAATTAAATTAAGTGTTTCTCGTGACCTCTAACGATGGAAAAGATGGAAAGAGCGCTCGGAATTTCAATCGAAGACAAACAATAAGAATAGTGCCTTTTAGCAGGGAAATTATTCAAGAAAAAACCAAGAATCTTTTCGAGAATGTAAACTTAGATGAGGAAACTCTAAGCTTCCAAACCAGTAAGGGTTGATTTGAAAATTTTAACAAGCGGTTTTTGCTACACAACGTAAAAATTACTGGGAAATCGGCATCTGCAGATTACGAAACGGCTAATCAGTATTCGACTAAATTCAAACAATTGATTGAAAGCAAGGGTTATTAACCACATCAGGTATTTAACGTCGATGAGACAGATTTATTTATTTGGGACATTTGTATCTCAAACCGAGAGATCCGCACGAAGATTTAAAGCTGCAAAGGATTGGGTTACTCTTCACTTTTACTCTAATGCTTCCGGTAACCACATGATAAGCCACTGCTCGTATACAAATATTTTAACCCACGTGTTCTAAATAATAACAACAAAAATAATCTGCCGGTCTTTTAGAGAGCAAATCAAAAAGGTTGGGTGACTACAACATTACTTACAGACTGGTTTCCGAATTTTCCTCAAAATCGTGCCCATTCAAAGCTTTGTTTCTTACTGATAATGCTCCCGGTCATACTGAATCCCTAAATTTAGCTGATCCAAATATATAATATTGCTTCCTATCTCCTAACACTACATCATTGATACAACCATTAGATCAAGGAATAATAACAGCGTTTAAAAGATAATATGTCAAGCGAACTTTTAGTTATGTAATAAATAGCTTGGAACAAAATCCTGCTCTTACTGTTACTGAGAGCTGGAAAGCTTTTAAGATCGCCCATTGCATAACATTTATCAAAGAAGCAGTGGATTTATGTTCATCAACATTGAATTCCTATTGAAGAAAGTTATGACCAGAGGTTGTGGACGATACGTCAGTTCCTAACAAAACAACAGGAATTGAAGACAAGTGGTGTTAAAGAAACTTTTAAGGATAATGAATTATCAGAATTAGAACTTCTTAAAGTTCTGGAAAATACATCGGATGTCGAAGGTAATACAGACGATGAGATCCCCGATGAGGCAACGACTACTAAGATTACTACTACATCCCTAACGTTAAGTAGCTTACAAAAAATTTTATTAACCGCACAATAGTTGCAAGATTTGGTCTATTATAAAGACCCTTCACTAGAAACAAGCCTAAAGTTTTCAAATGGTTTGAATGGGCTACTAAAACCTTATAGGGAGATCCTCAAAAGAAGCTCACAAAAAAATGAAACAGCGAATAATTTTTTATTATTTTCGATAATAAGTTTTACCTTTATAACACTATACATATATATATATATATATATATATATATATATATATATATATATATATATATATATATATATATATATATATATATATATATATATATATATATACCAGGTGTCCCATTAAGGATGGATCGTGGCCGTATCTTGAAAAGTATTTATCCAACAGCTTTGGGGAAAAAAAATTGTATTAAAAATGATCATGAGAAATTCACAAAAAATATTTTTAAGCTTCTAAAACGACCGCAAGAGGGTATGACGAGCTAAATATTTTTAAAAATCATTTTTTTTGTGTATTTTCAAGTGTTAACCGAGAAAGAAAAATTCTCAGTTATAATTAGCAAACTGTCTCCTACAACTTAAGAAATAAAGAAGTGGGGGGAGTTTTACCTATTGAGATAAAAAGTCGTCTAATGTGCGTTTGCCTTAACCGATTTTCCTCAATTTGGGAGATAAATTATTTAGTTTATAAATGAAACCTCGAGGTGGCGTTACATTCAACAATAGTTCAACATTTAGAAAGGCGTTAAAGTTCAGATTCTGTTAATTATTAGACTGTTGTGCTGTTAATTTTATTTGACTGTTGTTATTATTATTATCTTCGTTGTTGGCCCGTTGGCCTTTAAACATGCTCCAAATTAATATGGCACGAAGAATTTGGACCAGTCCTAAGCCTGGGTAAAGTGTGAAGGAAGGCAAACATTAGATTAATATTTTTTTAACTTAATGCAGGTAGTAGTGAAATAATAACTGATTTTTCCAGAAAAATCGAAATATCTCTTGACATTTCAGAGATATCGATTTCGGGTTTTCACTGGATGAAATTACCTTTCTAGCCATGTAATAAAAGCTGTACCATTCCATTTGAAAAAACTGAAGAAAATTTCAAAAAACTATTGTTGAATATAACGCCACCTCGAGGTTTCATTTATAAACTAAATAATTTATCTCCCAGATTATCTGATTGTCCCAGCAATTGCCTTTTAAATGAATCCAAATTGAGGAAAATCGGTTAAGGCAAACGCACATTAGACGACTTTTTATCTCAATAGGTAAAACTCCCCCCCACTTCTTTATTCGCGAAGTTACGACAAAATGTCATAAAACAAAGTTGTAGGAGACAGTTTGCTAATTGTAACTGAGAATTTTTCTTACTCGGTTAACACTTGAAAATACACACAAAAAATTATTTTTAAAAATGTTTAGCTCGTCACGCTCTCTTGCGGTCGTTTCAGAAGCTTAAAAATATTTTTGGTGAATTTCTCATGATCATTTTTAGTACATTTTTTTTTCCCAAATCTGTGGGATAAATAGTTTTCAAGATACGGCCGCGATCCATCTTTAATGGTACACCTGGTACATTCATTTCATCAGTTTCTATTTTTAGGAGTAATTTTTCGTGTGTAAGTGAGTAATTACACACGAAAAGTTACTCATCCTAGACAATTTGGGAAAATATATTTCATATTTTGTGCAATTCACCAAAAAATGCATTAATTTCTTTGTTTACCAGGGCAATTTTCACTCACCGTTGGGCATGAATTATCAAAAATTACTGCTAAACACATTTACATAAGTAGCACATCATCAATACTTACCAACTCATCTTTGTTATAATAATTCTGTATGTACAAGAATACAGACCACCAGTGTTTGCGACATAAAGCGGTCAAACCATTAACGTTATATTTAAACAATGGTCCATGTCCGGCATATCTACTCAGGAAAGTAGCATAGAGAAATAACATCAAGAGGGAAGGCGTTAATCTAAAAAAAGAAAACGAATTTATAGTTAATGAAATATAACTAATTCAATAACTTACCTTAAATATCTGTGAAGAATCATATGAGGAATAGACGCAACTTGAGCCACCGGTGATTTTTTATATTCGGCTTTGAAAAACGAATAAGCCACCAGAAAACCAGAAATGAAAAAGAATGAATCGACAGCTAGATGGGCACCATTCAAGTAGAACGTGGAACGCAAATCGAACCACTGAAACAAATAGATGTGTTAAACTCGAAAAGATTTAAGCAAACGAATTAAGATTTATATCCAAATTTCCACTATATTTAAAAATTTAGTACATTTCTATCTATACACAGTGCCTTTTCAAATACGAGAACTATACTAAACATTACAATAAGAACAGTGGTTACTTTATTCAACTGACATTGCCATTTAGTGAAATAACGCATCCAGGAAACTTTTCTTTCAATAAATTGATTGTCTGGCTAGATGTGTCTAGTCATGTCGCACCGTCTTGTTGGAAGAAAACATTGTATCCCCCTTTGTCAGTTTAAGCCAAATATATTGTATTAGCATATTCCTACAGCGTCTACCATTAACAATAACAAAATTTCTTTATCTTCCATTATTTCTGTATCTTATTTTAAGATCTCCTAATTATGGTCCTTCTCAGGTCCAAACGACAAAAAATCTCGGAAAAACAATTTGAGTTTGCCATTTGAATGCCGAAAGACTTAGCAGAGCTAAGATTGCTTACATTTCTAAGCTCTTCCTGGACCAAAATATTGACATGGTCGTTATCCAGGAAACCCATATAGAAAGCGAATACCAACAAGGCCGCCGAAGCAAAATTCAAGGTTTCCACCCACTTGGAGCCACCTACCACCGTTCATATGGAGTTGCAACCTACGTTCGCAAAGGCATTGAAAACGCCATATTATAACATTCTACCGCAAACTCTAATGTCCACCAAGTAGTTACAAAAATAGCTGACACTACCGACGTCAATATCTATAATCGACCGTAGTTCTCAAGCCTAGGTGGAATTTTGGTGGCCACCCAAGCCTAGGTGGAATTTTAAGAAGGCCCAATGGAATAAATTTGCTGTGCAGCTAGACAAAGTCGTCAGATAGATCCCTCTAGAGCAGCCATCATGTCAGATTTGTAAAAGCCGTTATTACAACAGCAAACAAGTAGACATATACCATACGTAGACACATACCCCGTGGTTTTCGGAGGGCATACGTTCCAGGATGGAACAAACAGATGGAACTGCTCAATCATGAATTCTAGAAGAGCGGAGACTCTGGGATAGTGGAGCTCCTTAATCGTCTGGAACACACAAAACGCCGCAAAAAATGGGAAAAAACGACAGGTAACATAGACTTAAAAAAATCTAGCAGGAAAGCCTGGAGCCTCCTGAGAAAACTAGGTAGCTCCAACCCACCCGCTCGTGGCCCACCGGAAGTATCGGCGGGCCTAATCGCTGCACGAGCTATAGCTCTCTCTAAAGCCACGAGTAGCAAACAATAGACCGCAGACATTAAGAAACAACTGACAATCTGCCGACAAACAACTGCAGTCCACCCTGATTACTCCAGACCATTCACCGCGGAAGAGATAGATAAAGCACTGGTAGACACCAAATCTGGTAAGGCCAATCCTGGTTTCGATGGAATTCACTCCGAATTTGTCAAAAACTGCGGGAAACACACAAGAGTGTGGTTAAGTAAATTCTACTCCGACATCCTACTAACACGACATATCCCAGTGGAGCTCAAGAAATCCAAAATAATCGCAGTCTCGAAACCAAACAAAGCCAAGAACTTGCCTGAGAGCTGCCGTTTGATAGTTCTATTAAGTTCATGCTACAAACTTTTAGAGAGACTGTTAGTAAAGCGACTGGCCCACTGATACTGGAACATACTCCTGTTAAGCAGACTTGATTCAGGCCCCATTGCAGCTGTCTGGAACATGTACTCAGCTTAACAACGCTTATTGAGGCAGGGTTTCAAGAACGGCTGAAGACTGCTGTGGTGTATGTTGAGTTGACTGCAACATATGACACGGTCTGGAGAGAAGGTCTTCTATACAAATTACTCAACGTGATAATATGCAGCCAGGTAACAACTTTAATAAGCAGCATGCTCTGCGACAGGCCCTTCCAAGTAATAACAGGAAAGAGCAAGAGCAAAATGAGACACCTTAATAACGGGCTTCCTCAAGGATCGGTACTCGCACATGTCTTGTTTAATCTGTATATTTTAGACATGCCAAACACAACGTCAACAAAATTTGGATATGCTAGCTCTTGCTATGCGCAGTAAAACCATAGAGGAAGCTAGTAACATATTATCAGAAGACCTGTCTATATTGGGAAAATATTTCGCTAACTGGAGACTAATCCCAAACATGAATAAAACTGAAGTGTCGTGTTTCTACCTCAATAACAAACAAGCACGCCTGGAGCCCCAAATATACTTCAATAACAACCCGCTACGGTACAATCCCTATCCAAAATACCTAGGAGTGACAATGGATCGAACACTTTCATATAGAAAACATCTGGAGAATACCGCAGCTAAAATAAACACCAGAAATAAAATAATGCACACCAAACCAAACTAAACGAGACAATAAAAATAATCAATGGCTGTTTAAGAAATACACCTCTAGCTTGGCTCCCCACTCTTAGTAATATTGTTCCCCCCCCCCGGCTATCCGCAGACAGGAAAGGCTAGTCAGGGAATGCAATAAAATACTTGCAAATTCCCACCTCCCAATACAGAATGACTTACATGTTGTCGGCCTGCGGAGACTGAAGTCTAGATCCCCCCACTGTTGTTAGCAGAACAACTCCTCCGAGAAAATTTCAACCTTAATGCTAAATGGATGGAATTCTGGAGTATTTCGAGACCGAGAGAGGCGGCTCATGTCATCGACCCTACAGCACCCTTACCAAAAATGGAGCTTCCCCGCCACGAGTGGAAGACACTTAACAGCATAAGAACGTCCCACGGCATATGGCGTGACTCTTTCTACAAATGGGGACTGACTAGATCGCCAGCTTGTGACTGTGGAGAACTTCACCAAACCATGCATCACATTGTAGCTGAGTGCCCTCTTATGGCATATGGTGGTGAAATGAATGATTTTTTTTCATGACACTCAGTGTTGGACTGGATCAATGGCCTCGATTTTAAAATTTGATATGCTTATTGTGATGTGTCTTATCTAATGTTGAACTACCTTTTTGTTTTTTTTCATATTTTTTTATATTCCATATATTTTTAGAGTCTATTTTATATTTTATATATTTTTATGGTTTATTTTATAATTTATAACTTTTTGTGTTTTACAATTTAATCTATTTATGTGCTATATTTTAATGTATATACCTGATTCAAATCCATGTGAGCCATACGCTAAATAAAAATAAATAAATCTGAATCATTCCATTGTACATGGACAAAATGTACTGAACGCAGACCCAACTTTATAAGGAATGACAGACAATTCTCGTCTAAAGCAAGAGCAATAAAAGGAAAGAAAAAACAAACATATAGTAATAAAAGAAAAAGAAAATATTCTACAGACGAACATAAAAACCACAGCAGATCGGATTGAAGTAGCTCAACGTGTGTGAACTGACTGAAAATGTATCGTTTTAGGACAAAATCACAGGCAATATAGGAATCTATTGTATATGGGACATTCCATGCCAAATCGGACACTTTGAAAATTTTTGATCTTTTCAATTTTTTGACATTTTTTAGTACCCATCGAAAAACCCTTCCTGGTGAATTTTGAGATTTTTTTGATTACCGGTTCAAAAGATATCGATTTTTCAAAAAAAAATCGCGCTTTTTCCGGTTTTTTACTCATAACTTCTTCAACGGACAGAATCATAACGATTGCGACGATGACGGTTTGACTACTTAGACTCTATAAAAAAATATAGATTAGAAAATCGTCCCATTATCTACCTTGATGAAACATGGTTCGATACACACGAGATGCCAGCAAAAGGATGGGTATATACATCAAGAAAATGCCAAACCAAAGCGCCAGCGAACAAAGGAGAAATAATTACGATTTTACATGCTGGTTCCGTGGATGGATGGGTTCCAAATTGTTTACGGTTGTCCTCCAAAAATATTAAACATTCATCTTTGGATTCCCATGATGACATCACAGTAGAACGTTTTGAAGCTTGGTTTATAAATAGGCTTTTGCCCAATGTGCGTAAGGAAAACATAATTGTAATGGACAATGTTTATCATAACCGCAAAAAAATAAAGTTCCTAATGTTAAAAGCGATATATACTTCGAAAATACATATCAAAAATGTGATCTTCTATAGGTATTAAAGGCATAAAGATGTGATACCATTGCTGCCGATATAGGACATACGGTTTTACGCCTTCGCCATATTACGGTATTTTTAATTCAATTGAGAATATGTGGCATCAGGTAAAATCCAATGTTAGAGCTGAAAACATTTATTCGACTCTAAGTGCACGTGCTGTAGCATTAATTAGGAATGTTGCAGATAGTATTACCAAAGAAAGTTGGATAAATTCGATTAACCATGTTATTAAAATAAAAGATTCCTATGTATCGTTTACTAATAATATAGAACCACTTATTATTAATGTAGATCAAAGTAACAGTGAGAGTGAATCCGAATTAAATGTATAATTAAATTTAAGGTACAATTATTATTGTACTAACAGATAAATTTATTTATTTATTTTTATTGTACAAATAAATTCAAAAAACATAAACCAGTAAACAATGTTTTAGTCATACATAATAATAACAATAATAATAATTTAATCATAATTTAACAATATTTTATTTTTCCCAAAACTATTCAGAACTATTCAGTAGGAATCTTTTTATTGAAATTTATTGGGGCAATTAACATTTTGCTGAAAGGCAATATCTTGAACCGGACTATAAAGATCTTCCCCTAATAGTTTCACCAGCCTGTTCTATATGATCAGTAAGTCATTCTATTGTATTAACTGGTGCTTTAAAAACGAAGCTTTTTATGTAACCACATAAAAAGATATCACAAGGGTTAAGATCTGGTAATCTAGGCAGCCACGCAACTCTCTCTCCACGATCTACCCACTTATTAGGAAAAGTTATGTCTAAGGTTGGGTCCACACCAATAAAGTTTTGCGTGTGTTGAATTTCCCGGAACAATTTGTTTGTATTATCTGGTGGATAACATAAATTTGATAATTCAAGAACGGATAGATATGCTGGCCAACGTAATAATGATTTAAATTTAACAATTCCAGAGCTTCATGTATTTTCCAGCCTATTGTTTCTAACTGGTTATGAAAAGTATAGAAACAGGCGTATATACTGGTTCAGTGAAGACGACAACCCGAAAATTGTTCAGAATAACATGCGATTGAAACGTTTTGAGATGATACTGATATTTATTTATTTCAATGATAATTCTAAACTTCCGACACGCGATAGACTCTACAAACTGAGAGCGTTTTTTGAACTTCTTGGCTAAAAATTTTAGATCACATATAGGATTTGATGAACATCTATCAACAAACGAAAGTATGAGGTTCTATTATGGCAAGCATTATGCCAAACAGTTTATACCGGGAAAGCTAATAAGGTTTGGCTATAAAAACTGGGTTCTATGTACAAATAACGGTTACATGTATGGTTTTAAAGTATATACTGAAAAATATAGTAATCAGGAAAAAAAATTGGAAAAAAATAGACTAGAACAGTGTTCTCTTTTAAAGAAAAAGCACTGGAATACATACAAAAGGGGGACATATAAGTATTATAGAAACCAGCAAACTCTTTACAGGTTTCAACAAAGTTCTATTTGTTGCTACCAATTTTGAAACAGACACCAATGTACCTGCTTCGCGATAGGACCGTGTTTCTAAATCTAAAAAAATATTCTTCAACCTAAAATGATAGCAACCTATAACAAAGGCATGGGGTGACTTGATAAGATTGATAATTTGGTTGCTGCCTTAGAACAAGAATACGATAAAAGATGTCGAATTGGCCACAAGTGTATATTTCTTAAATGTTTCAGGGGTTAATGCCTGGTTACTAATAAAAAAAAGTTAGACCTGATGACTAAAATGCAGTAAGTCTATTGGATTTTCGGAGATCTGTAGCATTGGTCTTTTTGAAATCATTTAGAATACCACGACAAGGACGAATATCACACCCTCTGGAAGATGTAAAATATGACATTTGATTGTCTACAATGAAACTGATCGCCGTTGTATATTTTCCAGCAGAAAAAGCAACTTTATCTGCAGAAAATGTAATAGGGCTTTGCATCTTAAAATATGTTTTTACATTTACCATACTGCATAAATTGACTTTGTTGTGATTTTTTATTGTTTATTAATTTGTATTCCGAATTATTTCATTTTAATTTATATTCTGAGTGTATTGTGTTTAAATTGTTTTTATGCGCAGCGTCCCTTAAAAGGGACGATCAAAATCTTAAAAGGTAATGTATAAAAACATATTTCATCTTAATACATAAAATATGCATACATGAAAAAATGTTGTATTAATAGAGCCCTCTCCTCCTTAAAAATGTTTAAAAAACGTTGATATTGATATTGATAAAAAATAACTTTGCCCACTAATGGGTTGATACTCTCACCTTTTGGCCTACTTCAGCATTAATTATTGGCATTGTTTTTACTCCTACTGCATTATGACCGGCTACAATCCACATCATACTAATAAACTTGATGCCATGAAAGCAAAGGATCTGTGTCTTTGGGTTTTTCGTGGTTTGAAAAAATTTCCTACCATTTGACACCAATGAGAATGCAATCATGGCGTCGTGAGCTGATTCTGTAAAAAGGTTATTCTAATTTCGATGTCGTAACTGATTCTTCTACTTACTTTTTCCTGACATGTAGAGGAAGCTGTCATAAAATGTTGATAGAAATATCAATAAGCCAACACTGATAAAAACGGCGCTAAAAGAAAAAGTTTGGTACATTTTATACATGTCAAATAAAAATCGAAATTGCTGAAAGCGATAGATGGCAAATGATAACGAATGACCCAGTTCTTTCGTTATCATTTCGAAATTCTTACATTCGAAAATTCGCTGAACGTAGAAAATAAATGAAGTAATAAAGAATAAATGTTCAAATTTACTAGAAAATCTTTTTTCTACCACAAAAATAAGAGACAAATCACAAGGAATACACAAACACATTGTCGAAGTACTATAAATATAAAATTAAATATTTAAAATTTGAAAATTACAAATTTTCACTATGTCAACTGTGACTATGACAAAACAAAAAATATAACACAAAAGAATGTTGAACAAGTGACAGAATACACAGGGTGTTCTCAAAGTTTCATTTATTTTAACATGTTGTAGAACTCGTAAAAACAAATAATTTTGCCAAAAATCATTTATATAAAAGTTGCAAAATAAAGAAGTTACTAACAGTTACAAAATTTGAAAACAGACGTGACTTTTTGATATTTTCGACCACTGCGTTGTAAACACATAAAGTAATTTTTTACTGCTGATACTGGGTATGACTAATGTTTTTGTATTCTTGTACGATATTTTTTTTGAGTGCGATCTTCGATTTGACCAGTGGTAATAATTCCGTAATAGTGCGTGTTTAATTGTTGGATACTTTCCGCGATTAAAATGTTACATGTTTATGAAAATAATGAATATTAACTTACGGGAAGTGCTAACAAAATGCAGCCGCAACATGTCACTTGTACGCGGAAAGGTTTCCTTAAAGAAATCATCCGGCTCCGCGGATGTGTGTAAATTTAGTTACAGGACTTCGCGATGCATGATACTTAAAGGCACAATGAGGAGATCACGTTGGAAGACCTCCATGCAAAATGGAGAAATTGAGGAAGAAATTTTATAAAATAGAAAACGAGCCAACAACAAGCACTAGGTCTATAGCAGGCCAAGTTAAAGTTGGTCATAATAAAGTATGGCGACAAATACGACAAGAACACTTTTATCCTTATCATTATCAACGGGTACAAGCATTACAATCTGAAAGATTATCCTAGAAGAGTTGAAGTTGGTCAGTGCCTTTTACATCAGTACAACAGAAATGAAAATTTTACCGAATTTATTGTGACTACCAACGAGGTCACATTTACAAGAAATTGAGTAAATAATTTCCACAACAACAATGTATGGGAAGTAGAAAATCTACATGCTTGTAAAAGAACCCATTTTCAGCACAAATTTTCAATCAGTGTTTGGGATGGCGCAGAAAATGGCATGCTTTCTTTCTTCCAGGTCGACTGGCAGGTGAAAACAATTTAGACTTTCTTCAAAACAATCTGCCACAATTATTACAAGATGTACCTTTAAATGTTAGACAGAATATGTGGTTTCAACATGATAGAGCTCCGCCACATTTTAGATTAGAAGTTCTAGAAGTTCTTTCTCTAGAAGAAGAGAAGTTCTTTACTAAAAAAACATTTAAATAATGAATTTCCTAACAGATGGATAGGGATATATAGACCCACATCTTGGCCTACACGCTCCCCGGGTTTAACGCCCTGTGATTTTTTTCTGCGCGGCTATTTAAAAAAGTTAGTTTATCACGATAGAGAAGTAAATACTGTGGAAAAACTACAACAGCGCATCGTAAACGCCTGTGATGTTATTCGTGGACACCGGAATTTTATTGTTGACGCGTCTAGTGACGTATGGGTGACACCGAGCACGATACAATAGTAGCTGAGTGTGTGTCATAATACATCCAACTGCTGGGTTCCACATGAGATTGTGGATGTTTTTTGATTTGTGGCTGCGATTAATAGAATGGTTATTTACGCATTGTAAATGCGTAAATAACACGGAAAAATTGGGAAATTTGTAATCACAGTACCTAAAGATTTAACCTAGGGTGTCGAATTTCAAGATTTTCAAAAATATGCCAATAATCACTTAACACGGTGACATCTTTCTTATTTTTACCAGAACTGGTATATCATCATCATCATCATCATCAGCCCGTGTCGATCCACTGCAGGATGAAGGCCTCTTCAGCATGCTTCCAACTTTTACGGTCCTGGGCTTTCCTCTGCCACTCGGGTCCATTATACTTAACGATGTCATCAGTCCATCGTGCTTTTGGTCTTCTTCGCAGACGTTTGCGATCAAGCGGTATCCACTCCTGGATTGCCTTGGTCCATCTGTCGTCCCCTCGCCTCGCTATGTGGCCTGCCCATCTCCATTTCAATTGTTTTACTCTTCCAATGATGTCACAGACTTTTGTTTGTTCCCTGATCCATGCGCAGGACTTTCTGTCTCGTCTTGTAATGCCAAGCATACATATTTCCATTCCCCTCTATGCCACCCGAAGTTTTTGAATTGATTGCGATGTGAGTGTCCAGGTTTCACTTCCGTATGTCATAACGAGTAGAACGCACTGATCGAATACTTTTCTTTTCAGGCAAAGTGGGAGCTCTTAAACACTATGTTGAGCCTACCAAATGCCTGCCAGCCACATTTAACACGCCGTTCCACCTCCCGGGCGGTATTCCCCTCCATTGAAATCCTCTGCCCAAGATATATAAAGCTGTCCACAATCTCTAAATCCCTTCCTAAAACTGAAATTATTCTGTCCTGAGCGAACTTATTGAACATAACCTGACTCTTTTTCAGGTTTATTTTCAAGCCAAATGGTTCGCCAGACCTTTGCAGTTCTTGTATGCGTCTTTGCAGCTCCTCTGGGTCTTGTGAAATGAGAATAATATCATCTGCAAATCTAAGATGGTTTAAGTTTGCACCATTGATCTTTACACCATCCTGTTTCCAATCCGGTTTACGGAATACTTCTTCAAGGCCAGCCGAGAAAAGAATAGGCGATATTGTGTCACCCTGCCGTATACCTCGTTCCTTATTAATTCCCACTTCAAGATCATCAAGGTGAATTGTGGCTGTAGCTCCATCATATATCGATTCTAATAGGTTTACATAGGCTCTCTCTACACCTTGACTAAGCAGTGCATCCCTTATCACATGCTTTGAGATGGAATCAAATGCTTTTTCGTAGTCGATAAAAGCCAAGCACAGTGGCATGGTATATTCGTTGTGCCTTTCTATGACCTGCTGTACAACCTGGATGTGATCCATTGTACTGAATCCACTTCTGAATCCTGCTTGTTATCTTGGTTGTGCGTCATTCAGTTTTTTTAATATTCTTTTAGAAATTATCTTAGTGAAAACTTTGTACATCACTGATAGGAGGCTTATTGGACGGTAGTTCTTTAAATCTTCCTGTGTTCCTTTTTTATGTAAAAGGATCACTTCTGCATTTTTCCATAAGTCAGGTACTTTTTATTCTTAGGGGCATTTTGACTATAATTTTGCCAGTGTTTTATGTAACGTCCGACCACCAGCTTTTAGCTTTTCGACAGTTACACTATCCTTTCCTGGAGCCTTGCCGTTCTTCAACAATTCTATAGCATTTGTTACTTCCTCCAATAGGATATCTGGTTATTATATATTGTTCTTCCGTGGCTATTGCTGTCCCTGACTGGCTCTGATCTTCATATAACTGGGAATAAAACCTTCTGACAATCTCTAACATTTGGGTACGCGCCCTGCACACTGTGCCATCCTCACGCTTTAAAGCATATATTTGCGTTCTTTTGTTTCTCAGCTTCTGTTTAGCTTTGTTAATTCCTTTGTTTTCTTCCAGGGTTTTTTGCACTAGCTGCATATTGAATCGGCGCGTGTCCTCTCTGATACGTTTTCTTATAGTTTTGCAGAGTTGAGTGTACTCGACCCTGCCAAAAGGACTACCTGCATTTCTCATTGCTCACCGTTTCTTCATTAAATCAATGGTCTCACTGGAGATTTTTGTTTGTTTGAGACATTTTTCTTCTGGTGCTATTGAAGCAGCCGTTTGAAGTACATTGTCGGCGATTTCTTCATATTGAACTGATATTTCCACCTCCTCTGGATCTTGTAACGCAGCAAACCAGTTTGACAAAGCAATCTCAAAATCGCTTCCTCTCTCCAGCGGTTTTCCAGAATCCACCTTGCCCTTCTTTGATCTTATCATTCTTTCGTGCTCTTTTCGACAGTCAATCCGAACCCTTGCTCGTACCATTCGGTGGTCACTTCCAACATTAAAATCGTTAAGGACAGTACAATTGATAAATATTGTTTTATCGTTGGTCATGATGTAGTCAATTTCGCTTGTGAGCCCAGATGGACTTTTCCATGTCCATTTTCTGCTGATATTTTTCTTATAGAATTAATTCATAATATATAGTTCTTGTCCTTCAACAAAATCAACTAATCTGTCACCTCTATTGTCTCGCTCACCAGTTCCATATGGGCCAGTTGCATTTTCGTCTGTTCTTGTTGTTCCAATTCTGGCATTAAAATCACCCATCAGGATTTTGTACCTACATTTCTCCTTGTACAAAAGCTGGGCCACATCATCATAAAATTCCTCAATTTCCTCATCTTTATGGCTTATAGTTGGTGCATAAGCTTGGACGATTTGAAGCCTAAACTTTTTATTCAACTGAATGACGCATTGGGCTAATCGGTCGGATGTACTTTCAAATTTTACCACACTGTCCTTCAGCTTTCGATTGATGAGGAATCCAATTCCGCCACATCGGCCATTTTTCGTACCTCGAGTGTACAGTGTACACACCCTTCACCCTTTCTTCGTGTTTCACAGAGCCCAATAATATCCCAATGTATGTTGTCAAGTTCGATTAACAGTTCTTGCAATCGGGCCTCTGTTTTCATAGTCCGTATATTTAACGTTGCAATGTCAAAAGTCCAATGGCAGCCTGATCTAACCCGGTGATTCTTAGCACCCTCTGCCTTGGGGCAGGTCTTCCCGCTGCCGTAGGTAGTTGTCCCTTGGTCTCCGGGGAATGAGGGCTGTGTTTGAGGTTGTACTGTCATATTTCAACATATTGAAATACCATGTTGAAGGTATGAACCGTAATCTGCCACGCTGGTCCAATGCGGGTTGGCAGATTTTGGATCATGTTAGTTTGAGGCCTCCGCTTTGACCTGTCCGCCAGGGGTGATCCAACCAGGAGTATAGACTCCAGACGGCATAGCTCAAAGCTTCATTGCCCTACTCAAACCCCTTTACCACGTCAAGGTCTGATCCACAAAGGGGGATATATATATATATATATATATATATATATATATATATATATATATATATATATATATATATATATATATATATATATATATATATATAACCACATCCAAATTTGAAACATATCCAATTAATATAACACACTTGTTTGAACACCTTTTTCCCTGATTATGGAGTCAAGTCATTCTATTGATGTGAAGTGAAAATTTTACCAGAAAGATTTTAAAAAGTTATAGGTAGCAACGACAATAGTTTTTGGTTAGTACACTTACACACTTAGTATAGCCCCTGTGTCCAATATGGTATTATCCGTTTTCAAGGTACAATGATTCTCAGGAATAGATAAACCAATCGTACCTTTAATATCGTAGCCGGTACAGGCATCAGGGATACATATAGACTGAACTAAATATACCTAAAATATTAACTGGAATAAATAATAATCTATTTTTGCTAGGTTCGATGGATATAATAATAAAAATATCAATTTATCACAATAAATTTGGTGAGTTTTTGGCACCTCTATTATCAAAATAACTCAATATAGTCTGGCAAATCATCATGGACGTTTTTCATCAGAGCACGTTTGCAAATTGTTGAACTTGATTATCAAAATCAATATAGAGCACTTTATGGTGCACATCAGTGGCGGTTCATGAGTTTGAAATATAGAGAATCTTCTTAGCAGCAGACGATTTATAAAATGCATTTAACAGACCAAAATTAAAAATATGAGATATAAACTTACCAGATTTAAGCAAGTAAAGTTTAATAAATAATCTCTACAATTAAATGTCACGAAATATATCTTCAAAGTCTAAACTATGAACTATTTACACTTTACATTATTACACACAGGTTTATTTGTTATAAATTAAGTTGATTTTTCTGTCCTTTTTGGAAGCAAATTTGTCTATAACCTTCTCATTGAAACTTAAAATTTTACGAATCCTTTCCTTTTCAATTGAAAGCATTGATAAAGCCACTAGACGATCTTCAGTCATAGAATTACGTAAAAAATCTTAATTCGTTTTAAAGTAGAAAATGATCTTTCAGCCTCCTCAGTCGTCATTGGAGTTGTTATAAGAATTTCTAATATTCTTCCAGTTTCTTGAAATGGCCCTGATAAATTATTTTCTATTAAAAATTTTAAAAATGGTACTGCTCCTTTTATAGATCTACCGTCTGACTTGAAATAAATTACTGATAATTCAGTTGTCAGACGTTCTTACCAGATATAAGCAGGATCACAATATTCCGCAAATTTATTAGAATAAAATAAAGTAGCCACAGAAAAATAATTTATTTTTAAATGCAAATCGACCTTTTGCACATTTAAAAGTTACATCGCAATATTTCTATAGCGGCAATATGATCTAATTTACTGTCATTTCTACGAATTCTTTTACTAGGCAAGGGCTCAGTAAATAATGAAGAGGCTTGACTAACGATTTCATATTGCGTTTCTTATGGACATCACAATCTGTTCAAAAATTTAAATTTTTTTGTTTATTTCTACAGGATCTGTTTGTCTTTTTTGTAACTCGCTAAAAAGAATATCCGCATGGGGCATGACTCAATGGAAAAAGTCAGCCAGAAAATACAATTTTCATCTAGGAGCATTCTTCTGATATAAGACATAGCCCTACACACACTTTGATTATTAAAAGGGTCTTCTATATTCTCCATATGTTCGATTAACCATTATTTATGTTCAAAAAATATACTAACACTGCGTATGTTAAAAGTCGACCGAGCTAAGGCACAATGGGGAACTCTTCTTTGAACTAATTGAGTCAGTACATCTACACGTTTTGGCCAATTTCTAAAAAAAGCTGGTATTTCCTGCAAGTTTCCAAAAAAAAAACTTTTACTTGTGAATTTTGTCAAGCCGCTTTGGACATTATTAAATTCAATTGATATGCATAGCAGTGCACAAAATGGACATATGGAAACTTTCATTTAATCCTTGCCTGGACTTCAGTATGCCTTCCACTCATTACTGCTGCGCCATTGTAGCTTTGTGCAATTAGCTTTTTGGTTGCGTTTATGTCTGGTAACTGCACTGACACTAATGGGGTTTAGATAGGTCCAGAAACGTTCTATCGGATCGTCATTTCGTAAATACCTAAGTATTACAACTAAATGAGTTTTTGCAGACACATCAGTTGTTTCGTCTACCATGATTGCTAGATATGGAGATTGACGAATTTCTTCCAAAATCCTCTTCTGGCATACTTCTAAAATCCAATCTAAAATATTGTTTTTAATTTCTTTTGAAACCCCGTTAAACACTGTCGACTTTTTTAAAGTTTTGTGAAGTCCTGCACTAAAATGTATTAGGCCACGAAAAATTCCTGTATGTTCTGAGACACTCGTCTCATTATGTCCTCGAAGTGTCAATTCGAATATTCCACAAAATTTAACACAGTCAATAATTTTATGCAAAATATATCGACTTTTTGTCACCTCTTCGTTAAATTTTTGAATATTTACCCAACAGACAGAATCTAGTTGTTCCCTTATATTTACGATGCCTAATAAAACAAATTCTATTACATAATGTAAATGGCATCGGAACGTTTCATTTCTCTTTATTTTCTGACTGGAATGTTTTAAATCTGTCACTCCAACTTGTGTCCTCGATTTATCTCCGCCAAAAAATACACAAAGAAAATAAACGAGATCATTTTCTATTACATCAACATATCCAATCATTTCTTGAGTATACTTCACGTATTTAAGTTGTCTTTTGTACTCTTTATACATATGCGGGTAAAAATATTAACTTTTCCATTTTTTTTTTCTGACTGACTTTTATCAACTTTTAGAAACATAACTTGCCCGCCGCTGATATGACGAATTCCGCGCTGGAGCGATAGCTGGTTCGATTCCAGCGCTCGGATGGTTATATTTTTCTTTCTTCTGTCCATTTATATTTCCTAAATGTTTGTGATTGTTTCTAGGCAAGAGTGTAAAATCCGACTACGAATTACCCTTCAGTCACGCCAGTTAAAGGCTGAGTAAGGCCGGATGCCTTCTGAGAAGTGTTCAACGTTGGTCACTCGCCAGTCCGTAGGTCCTGATAGACTTATGGGTAGGCACATAACCAAGGGTTTATATCCCGAGGGAGGTGATTGCCTGGGTTTGTTGGAAGCTGATGACCGTGGTTCGGAACCCACGTTAAGCTGTAGGTCCAGTCGCTAAATAGCCTAGTTGCTGATGCGCCTCTAACCCTAACACTTTACCTTTAGAAACATAACTTTATAATTGCCAGAGATTTTTATCATTGTTAATAATGTATGCTATTTTTTATTAAAATACCATATGCTATTTTTTATTAAAAAAAAATCAAAATATTTCAGTATGGCTGAAATTTTAATATGATGTTATTTAAATATTAAGAAATCTAAAATTAATTTGCCAGACAATAATTCGATTGTTAAATCAAGAGCCAGACATTTTTAAAGCGGAAAAGAGAGTAGGCATGCTGGAAGAGTTCAGTCAGCTACGCGTTAGTTGTGCGAGAGAGATGGACAGCGACAGCTGCTTCGACGGCTAGTTTTCAAGATCGCGTCCTCATAAACAATGTTATAGTAGTTTTACGACCTTAATGGTTAAGTATCGTAATTTATCTCACAGTAATTCTTCATCAGTCGCAGATCTTTTCAGCACATCTAGTTCAACTCTGCTCCAGGTTTCAATTATGATTTCAATATGCAAGAAATTGAATTATGTAATGATATTCCTAAGAATGAGAATGGAAATGTTGTAGAAACAAATTCAAATGTTAAAAGTATTTTTTTGCGAAAAAGGTCATAAACAAGTTAAAGGTAAGCAACAAAGTTAACATTCTTCAAACGACTCAAAAATTTATGAAAAAATAACAGAGTGGATGACAACATTAGAAGATGAAGAGCTGTTACAAAAATCAATGAAAAATCCGTCTGAAATCCGCAAATGGAACAGTTTTTTATCATCATTTGTGTGAATTATGATATTTGAGCGATTCCAATAAAGCAGTTGCAGGCACTCCACAGACTTCCTGGTATAGCAATCAAAATATCCGCAGCTCTATTTTCCATAATATTGTATTGTTAATAGAGAAAAATGTAAAAAAAAATGTTGTTTGTTGTTATCTTCTCTTTGCGACACGTACAATAATGACTTGGAACATGAGTTAAAACTTCAGCCTCAACCGGGAGTTTCAAATTTTATTTCAAGTATAGCTTATACCTGGTATATTCTTGCATTGTAGAACCGGCCCTAAATCGGCCTGGTTCTTGGTTTAACAATCGAATTATTGTCGGTAAATTAATTTTTAATTTGTTAATAACATCATATTAAAATTTCAGCCATACAGAAATATTTTGATTTTTTTTTAATAAAAAATAACATGGCACATTATTTAACAATTATAAAAATGTATGGCAATTATAAATTTATGTTTCTAAAAGCTGATAACAGTCAGTGCAAGTTAATATTTTTACCTGTATAGGTAATATATCCTGACAATCCGCAAAAGCAATAGTAACTGGGCGCGGCGAGATAAACAAAAAGCAGAAATATTCGTTGTATATCTAGAAAATACTTTCCAGCCTCATCCACCCACTGGCTTGGAAGAAATCTCGCATATTAGCAATAGAGATGGCATGACAATTAAACCAATTACCACTGCAGAGATTGTCGCAACCATTGGCAAACATCTCAGTCCAAAGAAAGCGCCAGGTTATGACCTAATAACAATGCAAATGCTCAGGGAGTTACCACGTAAAGCAATTATAAAACTGGCTTATCTTTTCAACGCTGTACTACTGATCAGGTTGTGCCAGTGCAATGGAAGATTGCTGTAGTTATAATAATCCTGAAACCTGGCAAACCACCTGAAGACAAAACATCACCGCCCAATATCATTGTTGCCGATTATATCCGAGTTGTTTGAAAAGCTGCTCCCACAACGCCTCAAACCCCTTATAAAGAAGAAGCATCTTATTCCAACCCATCAGTTTGGATTCCGCAATAAGCACTCGACAATAGATCAAGTACATCGAATCACTGATGTAATCGAGAGAGCACTAGAAGAGAAAACTATCTGTGCAACGATATTCCTCGATGTGGCCCCAGCATTCAACCCAGTGTGGCACCAGGGTCTCGAATACAAGCTAGAAAAATATCTACCACAACAAATGAGTCAAATTCTTCATTCATACATCACTTTAGAGTCAAGCATGGTGAATAATATTCACACCTTAAAAAGATATGTGCTGGAGTGCCACAAGGCAGCGTTCTCGGACCTGTCCTTTATTTGCTGTACACCAGCGATATCCCGCAGAGCAGTGGAGTAGTGACGCCAACATTCGCCGATGATACTGCTTTATTCGCTACTGGAAATGAAATTAATTCAGCTACAAACAAACTCCAAACACCTGTCAACAATGTCACCAATTGGACAAAGAAATGGTGCATTAAATTAAATGAGGCGAAGTCGACCCATGTCAATTTCACCAACAAGAAATATAACTATATACCATATACTAGTGATAGTCAACCAGATAAGGATCCCACATGCCAACGAAGCAAAGTATCTGAGCATGATTCTGGATGCCAAGCTAAGATGGAAAACGCACGAATAGAAGAAACGCGAGCAACTGGGTCTCAAATTCAGAAAAATGTATTGGCTACTAGTACGCCACTCCGTGTTGTCAATGCATAATAAACTGTTTATTTATAAGCAAATTCTATAGACTATATGGACTTATGGCATCCAACTTTGGGAATGCACCAAGAAATCTAATATAAAAGTCATTCAGACGTTCCAAATTAAAGTACTTCGCAGTATTGTCAATGCCCCGTGGTACATCCGAAATGAAGACATCCATCGAGACCCGAAAGTGCCTATAGTCGAAGATGAGAGTTTGCAGACAAACACCAGAAGAGGCTGGAAAGTCATGAAAATGTCGAGGTGATCTCGTTACTCGACAATAACGGACTTATTCGGCGGCTGAAGAGACTGAAATCGTTCGAATTGGTGTAATGTCAATGAAGGGTGTCCTGTGCATGTGTCAATCGCATGAAAAGAGTGATTCATGTGAGTGTGTATCTACCAGTGAGACATGTATCTACCAAACAGATTAGAATTAAGATAAGTTTTCGTTCAGATAATAGAAAAATATTGTTAGTTGCATATATTTAATCTAGACACAATTTGTAATATTTATACGACAGAATTAGAGAATAAGAAAAACCTGTGTAGGTATTATGCGCACAGGTAAATGCAACCTCTACCGCGAGCCAGGTAGCACCCAAGCTGACCGAGAGAGCGAAAGAGAAGGCATATCAGGAAACCAGCTAACCTAAAATTCTCGTGTTTACGACGTTGCTAGCTTTCGTACTAATAGGCCCGTTGAAGTTTTGAACCACCAGGTGATTCAAGGAAGTTCAAACTCGCATTGTAGACGCATCAGATGTTGGTTTGCCTCACCTCCAAAACAGCAACCAACAGCTTGGCCAGATCGAACGCTACGTCAACATTACCTAATTTATAAACCTTGTATTATCAGGTAATACGAGACCTTTGATAGAAACGCCTTTGAAAAACTTTTCTGTTGCATTTATATGTTTGTACTCAACCAAAGTGATATATTTTCTGCTAAAATTGATCGATAATTTTCCATGCGTGCTCAATTGGTGATATATCTGGAGGTCCCGGTGGCTAAGAGAAAGGGTACACTTCGCTTAACCTTTCTATATGAAGACATGTTTTTTCTTGCGTAAAAATAGGATTCTGAAGTTATTTAAAATAGATCTGGTAAGCATAGTGATAATTACACAATAGAATAAATAAATATTTACATAAACTATTAGCGTTTCTCTTAAAAAAAAAATCGCCACGAACTTTCCGGCCAACCCGAAACTGTAGATAAGCAATATAAATACTTACCATTTTACCAATTTCTTCCGTTAGATTAACTGGTAATACATAGGCAAGTGTGCAGTACTTTCCCAAAAGTCTGCCACCAGTCTCGTCGATCTCATCGATAGTCATGCATTCATCGAAATTACCCAAATCCAATGCGGATGATACGAGTGCTCCAGTACGTAGCTTGGACCATGCATCTATCACTAAAAAAAAATGTCAAGATTATAATCTTGATTCTAAAAAAAAGTGATTTAATATCCCTGGATACCGACTGTTATCCATGGAATATCAACAACAGACAAAGCTCCTTATTCGCGAAGGATACCTTTCGTAAATCTGTACGGGATTACAGGGGATAATTTACAATGTTACAAAATAAAAAGGAAACATATATAATAAAAGCATTATAACGATAATGCAGCTTCTATTTTTTCATTTGCTGAATCAGGAACAATGTTTACTAATAGCGAGGTAGAAGCTGTAGAATATTTTTGTTTTGTCTTCTGATTTCTTGATAGATCGTACAGTTGATTCATTGACGTTTAAAAAACGTGAAATGAATGCGAATGACGCGCCAAGGCATAAACGATCAAACGTTTCTATTTTTACCTTAAATACATATTATTCTAAAAATACAATATGTATCATTAATTTTGGATACGCGAATAAAGAAATTTTCAGCCGCGAATACAAGAAGTGATCACAATTTTTTAATCCGCGCTTACTGAAAACGCGAATAACAGAACCGTGAATAAGGACCTTGAATGTATACAAGTTTAAAATTGCCAAGTTTATAATTACAAGGATCGCTTGAAAAGTTTTCGATCTGATGCAGAGATGGCGCAAGTACTAGGCTTATTGAATAAGACAATATATAAGAAGGTATTCCAATCCTACAAGGGATTATGGGAAATGTGTCAAGCGGTGGCGCCATCTCACGTTTATCCAAGACATCAATTTAAACTTTTTATGACGTGCCGACTTAACAGTTTGGGGTTCAAATCCTCACAATTGCTATATTGTTTTTGTTCAAAAATTGTATTAAAATTATTCTGTTATTAATTTCTGATAATTAGTAAGTTGTAAGTTATTTTTTCAGTCTCTAGGGTTAAATAATTAATAAAAGAAAAAAATGTACACACAGTTTTATGCATTTTTAATTATAATAGTTAAATAACTAATTGATATCGATCCCATAAATTTAAACATTTTTGATTGTGATAAAAGTGATTTTGAAGTGAGTTTTAATTCGACGGCCAAAAATATTTAAACATCGGTATGAAAAAACATAAATATATTATATAGTTATACGATTTTTAAAGTAAAATGCATTTTGTAGGCCCGATTATTTCGTGGAATTTAATGACCTGGAGTTTTTTAAACTTTTTCGCTTACAAAATCGAACTTGTGCAACGTTGCTCAGTTTTATTGAAGATGAAATTAAATCTTGTTTTTAACATTGTGTTTTTACCCTACGGGTAGTATGTTACTTGCGGCTGGAGATTTCGCAGGAGTAAGCAAAACATCTGTGATGCACACCTACGTAAAATGGATATTGATGCACGGTGGCCTGGATCAACTCATGATCAAACAATCTATAGCAACAGCAGACTTAAAGGGAGGCTGGAGAACTATGATTTCCACACGTCAATATTCTTAGATGATAATGGGTACAGCAATACCAACGTTCTAATAGTACCTTTACAATACCCAAATACTCCAGCGGAAATGCTATGCAGCTATTTTGTTCGCTTAGAACAAATAAACATTTATCTACAAGAACGGTAAATTGGAAAATTGCTGAAATAAATTTATTTACCTAATTATGTTGTTGATAAATGTCAAAATAAAAGAAAAACGGAAGTACATTTTTTAACGTTTTATTTTAAGCCTCATGATACATTACTTCTAAAATTCATTAATTTCTAAATACATTAATTTCTAAAATAAATAAAACCCCTTAATGCTAACTAAACTCTTAATTCATTATCTATGATGCTAGCTTATTATGTAATATTCACATCTATTAATAAATCCAAATTATAAATATAGAATGCCTGTGTGGTTGGCCATACAATATTTTCATCTCCAACTGATGTTTTTTTTTGTTCTTCCAAGCATTTTTCTTCCTTTTCTGATTCCTCCAGAAGTATCATTTGAAAATTAATGAACTTTTTTTTTTTCTGGCCAACTCTTCATACACTTTCCCACTGCGTCCTTGCTGCAACTCGGAAGAAACTGATTCGCTTTGATCATCATCATCATCATCAGCCCGTGTCGATTCACTGCAGCATGAAGACCTATTCAGCATGCTTCCAACTTTTACGGTCCTGGGCTTTCCTCTGCCACCCTGGTCCAATATACTTAACGCTGTCATCAATCCATCGTGCTTTCGGTCTTCTTCGCGGGCGCGATGAAGCGGCATCCACTCCAGGATTGCCTTAGTCCATCTGTCATCCCATCGCCTCGCTATATAGCCTGCCCATCTCCATTTCAATTGCTTTACTCTTCCAATGATGTCACAGACTTTCGTTTGTTTCCTGATCCATGCGCAGGACTTTCTGTCTCGTCTTGTAATGCCAAGCATACATCTTTCCATTCCCCTCTGTGCTACCCGAAGTTTGTGAATTGATTGCGATGTGAGTGTCATGGTTTCACTTCCGTATGTCATAACGTGTAGAAAGCACTGATCGAAGACTTTTCTTTTCAGGCAAAGTGGGAGTCTACTCTTAAACACAAAAAGTATTGAGCCTGCCAAATGCCTGCCAGCTACATTTAACACGCCGTTCCACCTCCCGGGCGGTATTCCCCTCCATTAAAATTCTCTGGATATATAAAGCTGTCCAGCCGGTCTGGTGGGTTAGTCGCCCGCCTGGCAATCCAATGGTACCGGGTTTGAATCCTGGTGCGGGCATGAATGTCTGTGTGCGTATTTGTATGTGTTTGTCGGTGTTGGTAAGTCACTAAATAACGCCTTTGAGCGTTGACGTGACTTAAATTAAAAAAAATATAATAAAAATAAAAATAAAGCTTTCTAACGGTCACAAATATATATATATATATATATATATATATATATATATATATATATATATATATATATATATATATATATATATATATATATATATATATATATATATATATAAATAATAGTGATAGATAACAAAGTACAAAATTATTTTATTCGATTTAAAAATGAACTATCACAAAGTAACGGACAAATCAATCGATAATATTTTTTTAAATTTCCAAACCGTTCACGTTAGGTTAGGGTTATAAAATGCTATTATAATTTCCCACACCATCAACTGTCAACGACGGCGCAATCCCACCTACTATTTTGACGTATTATAACTACTACGGAGTGATTTTAGGTATCACTAAAGGCGTTGTAGGCAACAGGCCAACACCAGATATCCTGAGAATAATACCTGGTATAACTTATTCCGAATATAACTGTTCGCCGTTTATACTTGGTTTATACTTGCATTATAGAACCCAGCCTTAGGGGGAAATTCGGAATTGTTTAAAAATAGAGCTATGTAATAGTAATGAATACACTAAGTGGACAGGATTAAAATAAATATTTGTGTAGAAAACTGCATAAAATTAATGAAAATAAATATTCAAATAAAAATAAAGCTAAGGTATTTTATATTTGCCACCGACATTGGAATAGCTTTGAAGAAGAATATGGGCTTGATTCTTTGTTGCCAGCACTAATTTATCTTCATTACATATTCAGTTAGAAAGCTTCTATTTTTAGAAAATCTTGCAAATTATTATCAATTCTTCTCCATTTTTTGTCTAGGGCTTTATAATCTCATACAGGCTTTGGCCTCCACAAACTTGTTTCTCCAGCTTTATGCTACCAGGTGCGGCGGCTAATAATTCTTACTTTTTTCTTTAAAAAACGCGTTTTATTTGGATGTCATGAACAGTACGTGAGACATCGATGAAAACAAGTGATTGGAAAGGGCCAATTCTGGTGAGTACCGCGGGCTGGCAAATAATTTCCTGCCAGGTGCACAAATGGTGTCTATGACCCCTTTGTCAGTGTGTAATGGGACGTTATTGTGCTGCAAAATCACTTTTCCGTGTCTTGTACCCCTTTCTGGTCGCTTTTGGATCAATGCATGGTTCAAATTGATCATATTGTTGACAGTAGCGAACAGTTTAACCTGGTTTCCTAAGCTCTCTTTGTTGTTAAGTTCGCTTATCGTCTTCTTCCAACGATACTTGCAATTCGGCATCTTCAATTTTTTTCGGTTGACTTGAGCCTTCAAGTCGAAATCACCACTTTTGAATCATCTAAACCAACGCCGACAAACATTTTGCGTTGCAATATTGTCACCGTAAGTTTCCACGAGTATATTTTGATTGAATAAGAAAAGCAGTACGTGCCGAAAAAGTTCTTTATTTTGCATTGCATTGCAGGCGTTCTTGATTTGGTTAGTTGACCTGCCCATCTCAGACGCGTACATTTTATGTATTAGGCAATATCTTGGTCTTTGTCTGACGTGTAAAGTTTATGGTGATCTATAATTTGTGACGCAACAAACTAAATGATATAAAAATTCTCTCAGATGTTAAGGATCTGCATACTAACGAAAAAAAAAACAAATGATTGCATCGCTACAAAAAACCCTCATTTTTTAAAATACAAGTCACCTTACTTTCTAATCATCATATTTTTTTTTTGTAATTTTGCCTTTACATGACACTAATCAAAACTTCGAAAGACACCAGTAAGTGCAGAATACCAGTTTCGATACCAGCTATCATATTTTCAAATGCGTTGGGAGATCTCGCCAATGTATAATTGAGACCTTTATATAGAAGACGGCGAACACGTTTTGGCGAAGGCGCAAGTATTCTTTTAAAATTTAATAAAATGTTTGTAGAAATGTTCCTCCACACAAACCGTCATACAGTACCAGGTGTGGAGGTTGATAATTCTTAATTTTTTCTTAAAAAAAGCACGTTTAGTTTGGGAGAAAGGTAAAAACTGGTTTATTCAAAGTATTGGCCATCGCTAGCCGCACATTTTTCACATCTCCCTGGCAATTTGTGGAGTGCCCTTCCAGTAAAACCGTACATCTTTTGAGGTAGTCATCAAGCGATTTTTACGGCATAATCGTAATTATTGAAGTGTTTCAAAGAAAGTCATTGATGAAAACTAGTGATAGTCCGAAGAGGTCAAGTCTGGTGGGTACGCAAATGAGGCAAAAGTTTCAAGGCAAGTGCAGAAATCGAGTCTTTGGTCGCTTTAGCTATGTGTGATGGGGCGTTGTCGTGTTGCAAAATCACTCTCCATGTTTTGTAGGCCATTCTGGGCGCTTTTTGATCAATGAATGGTTGAATACTTGTTAACGGTAGCAAACGATAATAATTGTTTCACCTGGTTTCCAAAGCTTCCAGCCAGGTGCAGAAATGTGCTCGCAGGTGCTCCCAGCCAGGAAATAGTTCCCAGCCAGGTGCACAAATGGTGTCTATGACCCCTTTGTCTGTGTGTCATGGGACGTTATTGTGCTGCAAAATCACTTTTCTATGTCTTATAGCCCATTCTGGTCGCTTTTGGATCAATGGATGGTTCAAATTGATCATATTGTTGACAGTAGCGAACGGTTTAACCTGGTTTCCTAAGCTCATGGTACACGAGACCCTTCTAATCCCACCAAATGTACAACAGTGTTTTTTTTTCAAAGCAATTTGGTCTTGCGGTTTTATGGTTATCCTGGGTCAACCCATGATTTTATGCGTCTCTGGATTCTCGAAATATATCCATTTTTCGTCTCCAGTCACGATCTAAATCAAAAGTCTTTCTTTCATGCCGAGAAAGCAATACTTCGCACACGTTTTTCACCTTTCCATTTATCTATCGTTCAGCTGGTATGGTACCCATTTTCCTGCCTTCTGGATCTTTTCCATGGCATGCAGATGAACACAAATGCTTCGGCAACCAACATTTAATCTCTCTGTCATTTGTTGTTGAGTTTGCATATCGTCTTTTTCGCATTCGTTTGCATTCGTCGAAATTACCACTTTTGAATCGTCTAAACTAATGCCCAAAAGCATCTTGCGTTAAAACATTGTTACCGTAAGTTTCCTCTTGTACACGACGACTTTCAGTCGCGTTGTTCTTTTGAACAAGAAAAGCAAGATGTGCCGCAAATGCTATTTATTTGACTCAAAACTTGTCCTGTTTTCCACGCAAAAAAAAAATGACAAAAAACTAAACTCGAAATCGTTTAAACATCAATGACGTTTTGAAACAAAATGACAGTAGAGATTAGACTATGAACCGACTCGTGTTTCCAGCGCCATCTCTTAAAAAGAAGAATTATTAACCGCCACACCTGGCAGTATCATATTTATGATTCTACAGCCGGTAAACGGTCTTGAACTGCCGTAGAATGTCGCGCCATTGATCGATATTCCTGTATTTTGTTTGTTCAATTTGCTTTTTTAGGTATCTTCATGTCGCCTGATACAAGACCTTCTTTTAGTCCTATAACTCAGTTGACTAGTGATTTATTTTAACGTAGAAACTTTCATTTTGTATGTTAAATTATTTAAAGGTGGTATCATTGTTCACTAAAAATACTACTAAAAGTTCCCAGAGGTATGTTATCAAGATTTGTTCGTCGTGTGTTTTCAATTTGTTTATGATTCTTGAGCAACAAAAAATATATTAAAAGTACATCTTAAACACATTTGATTATTTAAAAGAAATAATTTTTGTTTTCCACAACAAATCGACATGAACTTCTTAAAAAGGAATATATTCGATAGCAAAGTAGTTAAAACGGAAATATTTAAACATCTTAATGATATTTGCAACATCTGGATATGGATCTGGATATTTGCAATATCTGGAAAATATTTATATCTGACGAAGCTACCATGTTATCAAAACGCGTCAAACATTAATTTATACATTATTTTAACATTATTTTCAAATTTCTGAAAGGTATTTCTTTTATTCCATAAAGTATCTGGTATTCTTAAATAATTGAATGTTGATATCCACTATATTTATAGCAATATCACATATTTATTTTTTTAAGAATACAATATAAGATATTCTAAAATTCTTTAAATAAGTCTACAGTATTACCTCATAGCTCTACCAAACTAGCTTTCTATAAGATCAAGCCCAGCTTTATTAAAGATATTCCGGAATGAAGAGGACACCCAGTTATTTTTTCTAATTTTAATTTACTAATTAAAGTTATTCATTAAATTAGCTCTAACCCTAGACAAGGTGGAATGTCCCCTTTTAGATATTGAAATTGAAAAAGATTTTCGAAAAAATACCAAAAGCCATAAAAAAGAATGAACATACGCGATAGCACAGTAGTTAAAACGAAAATATTAAAACATCTTACTGATTGTTGCAACATCTGGATGTTTGCTCAAGTATTGCAGTTGGTCCAAACATCTCAAAGTGATATTCAGTGAAGGTGTATTATTGTAAGCTGATAAAACATCCCTAAATGATGGCACAGTCACATTAAATATATTTCCCTCGATGCCTAGAATAAACACTGTTAAAAACGCACAAACACCAGCTGGATACCTCATTTTTATTTTTTTTCAACAATCTGTGAACATGACAGTTTCCCAACTAGGAATGATTGAATTGTTCGTAAACTCAAGAGAGCGACAAATTGATCATAATTTATCTATCGATCATATCTTAAGTGGTTTTTCTTTTGTAAATGGTATGATTTTAATTTTTGATATGCTACGATTATTTTCGTATTGAATTTTATAAAAACTAATAGTTTATCTATTTATCCTTTTTCCTCGGAAGGTATGAAACAATACCCCTAAAGGCAACACGGGTAGGGGGAACAAACATTTTTTGCTATCTAAAGTAATGTTAAAAGTACATTTTCAAAATTGAATTAACGTAAGATTATGTACATGGTGCTAAATCAAAATTTTCAAAAGTCCAAGACCAAATTGTCCGCGATCTAAAACGATAGTTGCAATATGCCTGTTTCCGGTAATAAAAGCGTTTTAGTCGAGAGGTTAGTTTTTGTTTGGTTGACAGGACGTTATACCGTCACGATTATTTCAATATTTTGCATGAATTTTTTTATATATGTTTTTTTTTTTTTAAGAATTGAAAAATGTATCGCGAATGGTAATGATAAAAATTATTTGTGGGAACTGATAAATGTTTAGAAGAGAAAAAAACGCATGATTATTGGTTGAAGCTTTTGGTGAACATGCTTTAACCCAAAAAAAACTTGACTTGAATATTGCCCAATTTTCCAATTTCCGAAGGTTTGGTTTGGAAAGATCCAGAAGGAAATAAAATTAGTTCCGTATGAATTGAAGGAAAGAGGCATCGAAAGGCCAAACACCACTTGTGAAAATTTATTATTTTATTAAAAAATTATTATTTATTAAAAAAACAGAGATATTGGCTACGCATCAGCTGTAATCAACGCGAAAGAAGTTGTCGAAAAAGCTGAAATTTCACCAGTATTTCAACAAACAAGAAACCGAAGAAAAAAAAAGATTATGTTATGAATCTCAAGATGAAACTCCAATATATTCTGAACAAAATTTCAAGATCACCGCATTCTATCCATTGATACAACCTGGCTGAAGAAATATTAAGCCTGAAACATTTTTTAAATGCAGACCAAAGCCAACCGAAAGATGTTCTCAATGTTTTGAACAAAAATTATTGGTGTGATTTGTTTCACCAATAAGTTGGACTGGAACACTTGGACTGCTCATCGGATATTACAAACTATTCTTGTAAGTGTCGCAAGGTGAGCATAGTTTTAGTAAAGTCAAATTAATAAAAACATAACCAAGATCGTCCATAGCTCAGGAAAAAATATCAAACCGGGTAATTTTAGCAACTGAAAATGATATTACCGGGTGTCGATCCGTAGATCCTGTGAAGAGTCACGACGTTTCGCCAAAATCGCATTTGGCATTTTCAAGTGTTGTCCGCTTCGACTAAAGAGTCCAACAACAGTTGGTCAAACAGTTGATAAGGTCAAAGAAGGGTAAAGTAGATTCTGGGAAACTGCTGGAAAAAGGCAGCGATATTGAGATTGCTTTGTCAAACCGCTTGTGTTACAAGATCCGGAGGAGATGGAAATATCAGTTCAATATGAAGAAACCACCAACAATGTGCTTCAAACGGCTTCTCCAATAGCACCAGAAAAAAAAATGTCTCAAACAGACAAAAACTTCCAGTGAGACCATAATTAAGAAACTTAATAAACAAATTAATAATAGAATAAAGAAACGACCCTCAATAAGAAATGAAAGGAGTTCTTTTGGCAAGGTCAAGTACGCTGAGATCTGCAAAACTTTAAGAAAACTTATCAAAGAGGACACGCACCGATTCAATATGCAGCTAGAGCAAAAAACCCTGGAAGAAAACAAAGGAATTAACGAAATAAGGCTAAACAGAAGTTAAGAAACAAAATAACGCAAATTTATGCCTAAATGCGTGAAGATGGCACTGTGTGAAGGGCGCGTACGCAAATGTTAGAGGTAGAAAATTTTATTCCCAGTTATATAAAGATCAGAACCAATTAAAGACAACAATACCCATGCCAGATATCCTAGTGGAGGAAGTAACAAATGCTATAGAATCGATGAAAAACGGCAAGGCTCCAGACAAGGACAGTGTAACACAACCAAGAAAACAAGCAGGATTCAGAAGTGGATTCAGTACAACGGATCACATCCAGGTTGTACAGCAGGCCATAGAAAGGAACAACGAATACACAGTGCCATTGTGTTTGGCTTTTATCGACTACGAAAAAGCATTTGACTCCATCTCAAAGCAAGCCATAATGAATGCACTGCTTAACCAGGGGGTAGATAAAGCATATATAAATCTACTGAGATCGATATATAATGGAGCTACAGCGACAATTCACCTTGATGATCTTGAAGTGGGAATTAATGCAGAACGAGGTGTAAGGCAGGGTGACGCAATATCGCCTATTCTTTTCTCGGCTTGCCTTGAGGAAGTATTCCATAAACTGGATTGGGAACAAGATGGTGTAAAGATCTAGGGTTCAAAATTAAACCATCTTAGATTTGCAGATGATATCGTTGTCCTTTCACAAGACTTAGAAGAGCTGTAAAGACGCATGCAAGAACTGCAGAGAAAACTGTAACACTGCAAGAGTGGCAGAGAAAAGCCCTGGACCGTGAAAGTTGAAAGTATATATATACCAAGATTTTTTATTTCCCCATATCTAATGCGGGCAATGTTTTCCTTAAGTCGCGTTAATATTGTTTTTTTCTGGCTTCCAGTTCCTAGAAAATTGGAACTTTTCTGGAACTGGACGACTTTTCAAAAGGATTAGAACAAAAATACATTCATGTTAATACCGTTTAATATCCAATTAGCACGAAGGCTAGACAAAATTTTGAAATAAGTGGACATTAAGGTTGTGTACAAGCCATATAATAAATTAAGAGAAGTTCTGGGTAATCCAAAGGATAAAGTAGAGCAACAAGAAAAGTCCGAGATTTACGAAATTATTTGTCAAGATTGTGATCGAAGGTATATTGGGCAAACAAAAAAATCAATTTTAACGACTTAAAGAACACATTGCCCACATTATATATGGGTGAAATGAAAAATCGTTTTGCCCAACATGCACTCGAACATGACCACAAAATAGATATTAGAAATTTAGACTGGTAAAAAGTGTAAATAACAATAGGGCTTTGGATGCATATGAAAGCATTCAAATAGAAAAATGTAAGAAAATCATGAACCGGAATAAAGGACCTATTCCGTTCAGTCAATTTTTTCAATTATTAATGTGACGCTCAGTAAACTTCACGGTTAATGATTGTTATACTCCTACTACTTCATTAGGTAGGGTTATCATATAGATAGAACATAGTTTAGTTTCATAATTAGATTAAATCATCTCCTGATAGTGCTAACATGCTTAGCGAAACGCGCGGCGAGAAGTTTAAAAAAGGGATTTCGTATTTAGTGGTAAATCTCTTCGAGTTTAGACAATGTAGAATTGTAATTTCAATTAAAAAAATATATATAAAAACTTAATCTTATTACTTTGTATATTCACACTATTACTTTTTACATTTTATATTCACAGTTTGTATATTCAATCTAATTTTCCGTTGAAGGTACATTTGCCTTAGTGTTCATCCAAGAAAAATTCAACCCAATTTTAATTCATGGAATGTTTGAAATTCATGGTATATTAGGATCAAAATGATGGAGCATTTCGAAAAACAAAACATCATTATCATAAAGGATAAATAATAATATAAGAGTTTATGAATAATATTTAGATATTTTATTAGTTCATATTTAACCCGCGATTAATTAATGTTTTGATAGTTGCTCTACATAGACTAGGGTAGGAAGCAAAGCCGAACCCCCCCTCTCCCCTTTCTACCCCAGGAGCAAGTACCAAAAAACAACAACGTTGAGCAAAAAAAGTTATTCACAGTTAGACAAAACGGATCAATCGGAAGACAAGTTTCCATCAGGGAAGCGTTCAGATTTGAGTAATTTTTCCTTTTCTGGGCACGGTACGAGCCAAGCCTTGAGGTACTTCGGCTGGTACGGCGATGTCGCTGTCTTCAGCGACGCCGTGAGCTGGAAGTTCGGTACCGGAAATCTCCATCTCGACGTTGCCAAAGTTCCTGTTCAGGTCGTAGAAGCGAGGGGATTCTGCACAATCAATAGACTCGTCGGCACGGGTACAGGTGAAGATTTCCTGAAACATAATAATATTTTTAATTTTTCCACTTTGGAACAAAAATAGGCTGGAATTTCCACAAATTGTTAGGTTTTTAATATAATTATAAATGTTCTTTGACTACCTTAGACATTTATTTATAAAAAAATAATACTAAGTTAATCTTCGAAACAACCTCCCTCACTTTCTAGACACTTTCACTACATTTCAGGCAACTGTCGAATCCCACATCGAAAAAAACTCCATGGTTTTAATGTTAAAATCAAAATCATTGAACCCTTTTTCGACTACCTCAAGAGATATGAAACGACGATCAAACAGGTGATGTTGCAGGGATGCAATATAGATTCTGATGAAGCAACATTTTTCTTAATGGCTTTGTAAATAAACATAACTGTAGAAATTCAGTCAGAGGGTTTGACGCAGTTTATCCAAAAGATTAACGTTTGGGCTGGAATTCTGAGGAATGACAATAAGCCCGATTTTTATTGAAGAACATTTAACCGGTGAACTGATCTTAAACTTAATGGAAAACGACATTGATCCTCTCATAATACAGTCCTTAGAATACCAAATCGATGAAGAAGAAAACCCACTGTTGGATGAACAAAATGTACACTTTCAACATGACGGCCACCACCACACTACGCGTTACATGTTTGACAATAGCTGGATCAAAGCTTTCCTGACAAATAGATATGCAGAAAAGACCCTGTAGAATGACCGGCGAGATCTCCAGATATAGCGCCAGTGGATTTTTTTCTTTGGGGTTATCTAAAGGCTGTTGTATACAGAACTCCGCCCCAGGATAGTCAGAACCTAAGAAATAGAATTACGTATACATGCAGGTTAGATTAATTAATAAGGATATCTTTCAAAACGTTCGAAAGGAATTCAGGAACAGACTATACTATTGTGTAGCTAACAGTGGTGGGCATTTTCAGCAGATGGTCGCGTTGGCGCGGACAGTAAGAATAGAGGCAAGCCGCTACTTTGCCGAAACTTGGCAATGATTTGATTCCAGCCCTCGGATGATTATTTGTAGTTCTTTCTTCTGTCTGTTTACTTCCTAAATATCTGTGAGTGTTTCCAGGCAAGCGTGTAAAATCCGACAACGAATTACCCCTCAGTCACGCCATTTAAAGGCTGGGTAGACTACCGACGTCAATCGGTAGGCTTCTTGATAGACTTATGGATAAGCACAAAACCAAGGGTTGATAGCCTGAGGGGGTGCTGGCCTGGGTTGTCGATGGCTGATGACCGTGATTCGGAACCCACTTTAAACTGTAGGTCCAGTCGCTAAATAGCCTTAGTTGCTGATGCGCCTCTAACCGTAAATCTTTTTTTTTCCTTTCTATTTTTAGCACTTAATAAAGCCCCTCGCCTTCCTTCCCCCTCCCCCTCGCCTTCTCCAGTACTTGAATCATCCGATACCATGCTTTACTGGGACAGACCAATCACTACTGATCGAACGGTTGATTATAACAGGCCGGATATTGTTCTAATCAACAAAAAGGACAAGAGGGCTTTTATAATTGACATCGCAGTGCCGCTATCTCACAACATTAGAAAAACTGAGATAAAAAAATCCACGAAGTATGAAAATCTGGCATACGACTTGAAGAACCAGTGAAAACTGAGTAAGGTAGATGTAGTGCCCTTCGTTATATCCGCCGAAGGCCTAATAAGTAAGAGATTTTCAAAGAACCTCGAGAGCTTCGGTATCTCGAGATCGATTGCCATAGTAGGACAGCGTGCCGTGCTCTTGCAGACGTGTCACATTATTCGTAAAATATTATGCTAGGGTGAGAGGAGCTGAATTGCTTTTTCATCTTGGCACTGGAACATCGGCCAGCATGAGCTGAGATTCTACAGTAAGCATGAGCCATATATATATATATATATATATATATATATATATATATATATATATATATATATATATATATATATATATATATATATATATATATATATATATATATATATATATATATATCCCGTATCAATCAACTGCAGGATGAAGGCCTCTTCAGCATGCTTCTAACTCTCGCGGTCCTGAGCTTTCCTCTGCCATTCGGGTCCAATATACTTAATAATATCATCAGTCCATCGTGTTTTCGGTCTTCTCCGTGGGCGTTTGCGATCAAGCGGTATCCAGTCCAGGACCGCCCTGGTCCATATTTCGTCCCATCGCCTCGCTACATGGCCTGCCCATTTCCATTTCAATTACTTTATCCTTCCAATGATGTCACTCACTTTCGTTTGTTCTCTGATGCATGTGCAGGTCTTTCCATCCCGTCAAATAATGCCAAGCATACATCTTTCCATTCCCCTCTGTGCTACTCGAAGTTTTTGAACTGACCGAGACAAAGTGATAGTTTGCTTTTAAACACTATGTTGAGCCTGCCAAATGCCGGCTAGCCACATTTAACGTGACGTTCTACCTCCCGGACAGTATCCCCTTCCATTGGAAATCTGCCCAAGATATATATAGTAATTCACAACTTCCAAACCTGCTCCCAAAATAGAAATCCTTTTGTCCTCAGCAAATGTATTGAACATGACCTGACTCTTTTTCTGGTTTATTTTCAAGCCAAATGGTTCCCCAGCCCTTTGCAGCTCTTGTACGTGTCTTTTCAGTTCCTCTGGGTCTTGTGAAAGAGAAAAATGATAGTGTTAAAGAAGAACGGAACGTATTTTCTAGGCGTTTCTCTGATAGTGATACTACCTTTACTGTATTCACAGCAGCAGTAACCATGGAACAGGAGAAACTCAGAGGAAACTGGTTCTTCACTGGGAAAGAAGCCTCTATATAAATAAATAATTATAATGGGGGAAAAGTATTTAAACAAACCAATTTTCCTCAATTTTCTTGACTTTAACTGTCTATTTGTTAGATATTTGTTATAAGTAGCGATATTAGTCAAAAAGAGGTTAGAGGAAATAACTGATCCAGATAAAGTGGAATAGCTGGTAAGCTTAGGAAGGGCAGATAAACCATTGACTAACTTTTTGTCGTAAAACGAGCACTAACAACCTGTCACCAGTATAAAATCACAGCAATGGTACTGTTTATAGATTTTAGTAAGGCCTATGATTCAGTAAAGAGATCCAGAATGATAAAAACCATGAAATAATTTAGTCGCTTTATCGCTATCAGAGAAACGCCTAGAAAATACGTTCCGTTCTTCTTTAACACTGGTTTTATAATGTTTTGCTACGAACAGAACATTCTAAAAATTTGTCGGGAACTGCTCATCATATTTTCCAGATATTACGCCATTCTATTTTTAATAACTGGCTCATTGATAATCTCATAACGTTCAAGCCAGTTCAAACCAATGACCAATAAAAAACAATACTGATCAAAATATTGCGAATGATAATTAATTAAAATACTTATCAATCTCCTTAAAATTCAATTGTAATGTCATAATAATTAGGGAAAAAATATCTCATGACTTTTGATTCGAAAGTGATATACCAATCAAATAGAGTGTTTGGTATCAAAGTCCGTATACTTTAACCTCCATCTCGCGATCAAGAGATATATAAAGAATTACTGTTATTTCTCATACGTCACCATTTAAAATTAATTTAATCTTAACATAAATGATTATACTGGCGATAATCTAATCAAAACGTTATTTCAAGCACCCACATACTTATCAATATTCCTCTAATGTTTATTAAAAATCTGTATTTAATATTGTTTTATAACCGAATTTGATCCATACCTGATTGAAAATGGTTTCTTCTGGACAGATGAAACTCCATCTGAAGATTTGGCTACGCCCATCTTGATACCTCATCGGTAGGCAGACGTGGAACAGTTGACAGTCGTTTTCTACGTCGGCATAGTAACCGTACTCACGGCCTTCGCAGCTGAAGGAGTCAGTAATTTCCGATCTGATGCTGGTAGCGTTGCTGGGGAGGGTGAGAAGTTGAGGTGGTAACATTTGTTCAGGCATCATCTGAAATAATTATTGAATGCATATCTTTTACATTTTAATTTACATTAGATGTCAGTAATATTTGACATTATCACCAAATGAATCAGTATATAACGGGTTTCTTACGAAATCCCCTGGTGGCGGGATTGGACTGGATAGGGGCCGGGGAACTTGCAACGGATAGAGGGGAGTGGAGGAAGACAGTGACAGGAGATTGAGAAACCTTAATTCAACAATGGTAATGGCAAGTAAACGAGTATAGATCATGATGATGACGATTATCGCTCTATAACGGTCCCCACTAACTAATTGATAAGTTTGAATCTTCGTCAACACTATCAGCAACAGCGGCGATATTTTCTTCAAAACGCACAGTTTTTTTGTTTTGTTTTTGTTTTAATATTGAGCAGCGTGAAATGCATTTGGAATTTGTCGATAATTCGGCGAATATATCGCTCGGTTAGACGATTATGTGCACCATAAAAGGCTCGACAATTTGCAAACGTTGCTCTGATGTTAAATGTTCCATGATGATTTACCACACTACATTGACTATTTGCAATGACGACATTTTCCTTGATGATTTGACATCGACCCCTATTGCAAATTCGGATACCCAAAAGATCACCCTTTATTTAACTAAGGTACCCGATACTTGATGGTAATTTATTTTAAATAAACGAACTAAAAATTATATCTCAATTTCCAATATATTTAAAACGAACATTACTTACAGATAAAACTTTACGAGTTTTTAGTTAAGGGAACCCGATGGTCGGAAAGTGAAAAAATCTTTTTATTTTTAATTGTCCTAAAAAATCTACATTCATTCAATTCTGGTGATTTCTATATAGATATTATAAAGACTTGAAAACTGCAAAATGCATAAAATTTTTTTTACATAAAAGTTGGTTTCACCAGCATCTTTGATTGGCCTACGGAATTGTCTTTCTTATAATAAAATAGGCTTATAGTCAGTAAACTACTTGTTTAATTGCCGTATATTTGTACATATATTTATGTATATATCACATTATAATTATTTTAATATTGCAGCTTCATTTAAGATAACTAAAAGACAACTATTTTATTGAATATCTTGGAAGGAATATGTATAAGTTTTATTAAAAAAAAAATAACTGAATAATATAATTATATATATATATATATATATATATATATATATATATATATATATATATATATATATATATATATATATATATATATATATATATGTTTCTAAGTCATTCCGTGTATCGATCCGTCCAACTCGAAGCGGAGTCCAAGTCGAAGGGGACAACACTTGAAATGCCAAATATATATATATATATATATATATATATATATATATATATATATATATATATATATATATATATATATATATATATATAAGACATATCTTCATCTATAAAATAATTTTAACCTTGAATAACTTTGGGAGGACTGGATTTAACGAAAAATGTTAAGACACCTTTTTTGAAGCGCATTCAATTTCCTTTAAGAATATGTATTGTATTTTTTTAAATATTGATTCGTTCATTAGTTACAAAAAAGGTGTTATAATATTTTTCGTTAAATTCACTCCTAAAGTTATTCTAGTGTATATCTTCATCGATAAAATAACTTTCACCTTGAATAACTTTGGGAGAAGTGGATTTAACGAAAAATGTTAAGATGCTTTTTTTGTAGCGCATTCAATTTACTTTAAGAATATATATTGTACGTTTTTTTTTTTTAATATTGATCGAATTTGAAAAGTAAAATTGTAAAAACAGATCAAAGTTCAATACACAATTACATGGAAACGGCTTGTTTGACGTAAATTTCTAATGAGACCTTTTTTGTAGAGATTTCAATTATATTCAAGAATATGTATTACTCGAATTTTTCAAATTGATGGTTTAGGAGTTTTGGAATGATGTGATTGCTATTAAAAAACCGAAAGTCGCGATGATACACTTTTTAATATAAGTATTAAGGGCTCTAACTTTCAGAATATTTTTTTTTGTCATCACAAATAATATTTTCAGTATACCTTTCAAAAAAAAAAATAGTCGATTTTTTTGTAATGTATTACAAATTAAAAATTGTCTCTTGAATAGGATGGACATGCTTTAGCTTCTTCAAATTGCCGGTCCAATGTTCGTCTTGCTTTTGTCGTCTTAGGCCTGGCTTTTTGTACTGTGGCTGTCATCTCCTTTTCAGCATATTTTAGCCTATTCTCATCCAATCAGTATATACTGATGTTTATGAAATATTTTCCTGGATCTATGTTCAATTCATCAAAAACTTGAAGATGAAATATAGCCCCTTCATTGAAAGTTCCTACGGCTTCATATGCCCCTAATTTTAAAGTTTGTAGAGTCACAAAAATTGATTTAGGTATTTTTTCCCAAATTACATTGTTCAAAGACTCTTTTCTATGTAAATCCGCCTATGAAAAACTCTCTTACAATGACCAATCTTGAAGACAAATAAATGCAAAGTCGAGACTAAACTGACGACGTATGCGACATATGTGTATTATGACTATAATGTAATGTAAACGAGGTAAACTGGGAGGTGATTCATTTCTATCGAAATGAAAAACCATAAAGCAACGATACTCTGAGGGTTCCGGTACAATATCGATTCATATTAACGTCGAAAGACCGATTAATTCAAACCGTGACAGAAAATCGAGCGTTCTGAAAAGTTGTGATTTTATTATGTTTATGTCCCATTTTCGCAAGAACTACTAAAGCTATTGTAACGCGGTTTTCACTTAAGTTTTCAGCAGTATTTAGTACTTGTTTTGGCATTTTTTTAGGTCCAAAAGTATATTAGGAAAAAAGAAAATTAATCGAACTTTTGGTGGCTTATCAAAACTTTTGCGATATTCAAAAATGAATATAAAAATGTCAAATTAAACCACTAGTAAAGATTAAAAAGTTGAAAAAAAAATCAAGTCCCTAACTACAAACGTTTTTGAGAAAAAGTTGCCAACTTTCCCATATAGATAAGCCAGCCGTCGGGTTCTCTTAAACATCCTTGTACACAAAAGACGGCAGCATTTAATTTATTCATACACAGATTATTAAATATTCCAATAAACTCAAATAGATTTACCACTAAACACTTAAACATTATTTTAAAGTTCTCGACGCACGTTTCGCTAACCATGTTAGCATCATCAGGATATGATTTAATCTAATTTTAAAAACTAACCTATGTTCTATTTATATGAGACCATAATTGCTAACCTACTACCTAGAAAGCGTACCACCTACCTAATCAAGCGTGTAAAAAAATACAAAAAAGGAAAAAGGAAGAAAAGGGCAAAAAGAGAACAAAAGAAAGAAAAAAGAACCGCAAATTCTACTGACCCTTACATTAATAATTGGAAAAGTTGACTGAACGGAATAGATGCTTTATCCCGGTTCATTATTTACTTGCATTTTTCTATTTGAATGCTTTCATTTACATCTAAAACCCTGTTGTTATTTACACTTTTAACCAGCCTTAAATTTCTAATATCTATGTTGTGGTCATGTTTGATTGCATGCTGGACAACACAAGATTTTTCATTTCTTCCATATCTAATGTGGACAATGTGTTCTTTATATCTGGTTAATATGGATCTTTTTATTTGCCCAATATACCTTCGATCACAATCTTAAGAGCTAAATTCGTATCTCCCCGACTTTTCATATTGATCTACTTTATCCTTTGGATTACCCAGGACTTCTCTTAATTTATTATTTGGTTTGTACAAAACTTTAATGTCCACTTTTTTAAACATTTTATCTAGCCCTCGTGTTAATTGGACTTCAAACGGTATTACCATTAATTTATTTTTGTTCTGATTCTTTTGAAAAGTCGAAGATTCTTTCAATAATTTTTTAAACTTATGTTTTCTAATTAATTTATCTACAATGTTCTTACTATAACCGTTCACTTCAGATACCTCCCTAATTAATTTTAATTCTTTGTTATAATTGTCTTTGTTTAAAAGAAAATTGATTAATATATTTACCATAAAATTTAAACTAGCCATCTTATTTTGGAAGCTAGGATTCGAATCGTTAAGGATGCATCTTGAAAGGTTGGTGTTTGTTTTTCTAAAAACAACAAAATCTAACCTATTTTTAGTGTTTCTACTGACTAAAACATCCAGAAATGGTAAACTATCGTTATTTTCGAGTTCATGCGTAAATAATATGTTTTTGGATTTACTATTTAAGTTCTTAATGAAATCATCTATGTTTTCATTTTTTGAATCATCAATTGCAAAAATACCATCATTGCAAATATATCATCCAATATATATCATTGCAAAAATATCATCCACATATCTTAACCATACCTTCGGAAAGTAACTGAATTCATTTTTCGGCTCTGTTTCAAATTTATTCATAAACAGTTGGCTAAGAATAGTGATAGGGGATAACCCATTGCCGTTCCTTCTTTTTGTTCGTAAAACCGGTTATTAAGTTGAAAACAATTTTGCTTATATGGAATCGGGACACTTGGAAACAACAATGACACGTCAAAGGAAATCAAAACCTCCCCTTCCTGTAGATGTTTGTTTTTGACTGTTTTTATTTATTTTGTTAAGTTTATCACAGAACAGGAAGAGTGTTGGTTTGGTAGGTTTTCAAATTCCTTTATTAACTATTTTGCCAAGTTGTATGTTGGAGAATCAATGGCTGATACAATTGGTCTCACTGATTTTCCTGGTTTATACATTTTTAGTGGGGCATACAATCCTGCCACTTTTGGATTAGAAATATGGAATTTATTTTTTTGAGAACGAGAAATATTTTTTGATAATGGATTCCTCGATTATCGTTTATATGGGCCGTCTTGAATTAATTTTTCAACGCGTTCAAAGTAATTAGATTTATCCATACTACAACCTTATTTCCCTTATCGGCTTTTAAATAAAAAAAAGTTTGGCATATTTTTACTTTTGTTTAAAATATTTTTTGCAATTTTTCTTTTACATGAATCTCTGACGAAAACTTTAGAGGACTCCGGTAAGTGTTTAATACTAGTTTCAATACCGGCTACCCTATTCTCCAAAGCACTACGGGATGCCGGCAAAGCAAAATTGAGGCTTTTATTTAAAAGATCTAGTTCTGGATTGTCGAACGTATGTGTTTAAAATGTTTTCTACTATATTGATGCTTTTTTTGGAATTTGTTCTTTCGACTGCTCAATTTTGAGTTTTTTCAATTTTTTATTTTTTACTATTTACTTCTGTGAACATATTCCTTTGGAAAGTGCACCAACATTCATGTTCAACATTAGATATTTTAAAAGTTAATTTCTTACGGTCTTACAATCTTATGGATAAAGGACCTATTCCCTTCAGTCAACTTTTCCAATTATTAATGTAAGGGTCAGTTAAATTCGAGGTTCTTTTTTCTTTCTTCTGTTCTCTTTTCGCCCTTTTTTTCCTTTTATTATTTTTGTATTTTTTTACACGCTCTATTAGGTATGTAGTACGCTTCGTAGGTAGTAAGTCAGCAATTAGGGTCTCATTTTAAAATTAGATTAAATCATATCCTGATGATGCGAACATATTTAGCAAAACGTGCATCGAGAACATTTAAAAAGTGTTTCGGTATTTAGTGTAAATCTCTTTGAAATTAGTGTTTCACACCGAAGGTTCCAATAGAAAAATTGAAACATTCTAATGTTAATAGATAATTATAACAAAGAATTAAATAGCATCAAACAAATCGCAGTAAATAAGGTATAAGACCCAAATATCGGAATTTCGTTGAATTGGAAAATCCTATCTAAGCTAATCCTAATCCTAATCCCTAAAGGGTCACTACTTTTCAATCGGAGTGACTTTTGGCTGTTGTCGAGGAGACTGAGAACAAGGGAATTAGGATGTACTTCAAGTCACTCATTGTTTCGCCCTCATGCATTTGGCTTGATCAAGCATAGTTTTTGTTTCCAAATTGTAGTGCAATGTTTAAGATTTTTAAGGTTTTAGACTAAAATTCTTGAATTTTAATTTTTGATATACCAGAAAATTCCTACAGTTGTATTCCACATACAGGTTTAAAGATTATTACACTAGGCTAATTGAAAACACTTTATTCTTCCGTATATTCTCCCTTAAGCTCAATACATTTTTTCCAGCGGTTCTCCAATTCATTTATTCCATCTTTGAAGTGATTTTATGGAAGTCTTTCAAACTACTTATCTACGGGTGCTACAACTTCTTCATTTGGTGAAAAAAACGCTTGCCACGTAGGAATTTTTGAGGTTTGGGAACAAATGAAAGTCAGAGGGGACTAGACCTGGTGAGTAGGGTGGATTCTCAAACAATTCGTAGTATAACTCCTTCAATTTGGCCATTGCAAGAACACCTCCGTGAACTTGTGCATTGTCTTGGTGAAAACTAATTTTTTTCTTTACTAAACCAGGTCTTTTCTCACGAATTTTTGCATCTAATTAATCCAAAAGGTTTAAGCAATACTGTCCTGTTATTGTTTTACTGGTTTGAAGGTAATCAATTAAAATGTCTTTTGCATTCCAAAAAAATTGATGCCATAAACTTTTTAATCGATTTGCGCCACTTGGCTGCTTCGGAGCTGAGGAACCGGGCTCAGTGCACTCTACCGGTTGTTGTCGCAGTTTGGGATCATAATGGTAAACCCAAGTTTCACCCATAGATATATACACGACGTGAATATATTTTATCCTTTCTAAAAAATCCAAATATTGGGTAGAAACTTTTACTCGAACTCGATTCCCAAGACCAATTCCTTGTTCAAAATTTGAAACACCCACTCAGTTGAGATGTGGGTGACCTTAGCAATTTCCTCAAAGTCAATTCTGTGTTATCCATAATCATATCAATTATAGAATTAATTATTTGTTCAGTAGTTGTACTTGTTAAGCGTCTTGAACCAGGATCGTCATCCAGGATTGTACGACCACGTTGAAACTCACCTGCCGAACTTACAAACTATTGTTTTTGAAGGAACAGACTCCCCTAATACGTTTACCACTTCACTATGAATTTCCATTTCCTTTAAACCTTTTTAAAAAGAATTTAATCATTGCAGGATTTTTAATATTTTTCATTTTTAAAAATAACACTGATACGTGTACTTTAAGCTGCTGTTTTTGTACGAATAAATTGACAGATCGATTTGAAACTTAAAAATTATCGCTTCGCGAACTTTTCAATTAGCCTACTATATATGATCGCTTACTGGATAGCAAAAAATTAGATTTTCTTCCAATTAACCAATTAACCAATAGAATTTAGAGAATTTTAAACCAAGTTTCTTCCTTTTCATAAATATGTAGAGTTTCCAGTTTAATCTTCGCTTACTGGATAGCAAAAAATTAGGTTTTCTTCCAATTAACCAATAGAATTCAGAGAATTTTAAACCAAGTTTCTTCCTTTTCATAAATATGTAGAGTTTCCAGTTTAATCTTCGCTTACTGGATAGCAAAAAATCAGGTTTTCTTCCAATTAACCAATAGAATTCAGAGAATTTTAAACCAAGTTTCTTCCTTTTCATAAATATGTAGAGTTTCCAGTTTAATCTTCAAGTCAAGTGCATGCCAATATACATCAAAGTATTATAATAGTTTGTGGGAGTTATGTATCGTTGATATTTATACTAAGACAAGTTTTCTTTCTCTATTTAGTGTGTTGGACTTGGAAGAACATTTCGAAATAAAACATACGATTGAACACGTAAGCAAACAAATGTAGAGCTGAGCCTGATATAAATAGTTTGTAGCAACTGTTTGAAATATAAATGTCACTCACAGACTGTGTTCAGTACAGTGTGTCAATTGACAATAGAATATGCCATATTGTGGATTCACTAACTCCAAATTTTTGTGAACATCGACGAACGGAAATTTCTGGGTCTTCAGCAACACTAAACAGTACGTGAACCAAATCAATATGCTCTTGTAAATGACCATTACGCCTGTATATTATTCTTCTTTTATCTTCCACCGAGAGAAATTTTTGAATAATTCTATTAACAGTGCTTTCAGATGGATGGAGAAAAGTCCTCTTATTTCATCTCGTTAGGCAAACTGACTTTTTCTAAATCGATTGGCGATTACATGGATATCGAAATGCATCTTAATAATTAAATAGGCGGCTGTCACTGTTAATATTTGTCTTTGACGTTTCGTAAAACAGTACCATTTACGCAATAAAGTCTAGATTTTTTATTTTTAAACTGCAAAACGGCCCATTATTTATTCGAAAAAATGGCGAATATGCATTTTATGTCCGCGTGTGAAGCTAGAAGATTGTATGCAGAGGCTTTTCCCGGAAGAGTACTTCCTTGCTGCCAAATATGACTTTAGAAAATGAAGAACGAGTTTTAGAAAATGTAGCTGAGAGCCCAGGAATAAGTGTCAGACGAATTGCTGTTCAAGAAGGCATTCCTAAAAGTATGGTATGGGAAATTGTTAGTGGGCAAGCGCTTTATCCATATCATTTGCAGAAAATTCAAGCCTTAAAACTCGATGACCTACCACAAAGAATCCAGTTTTACCATTGATTAAGGGAGCAATAGCGTTTAAATGAAAATTTTGTACATCCTCTTTACAGACCAAAGGCGTGTTCACACGCAATGGAATTTTTAATTCTCACAATACTAATGCGTGGTCGAAAGAAAATCCACATGAATTTTTCGAATCGGGGCTTCCAGACAAGTTTTCTATCAATATCTGGGTAGGGATACTAGGGAATTTTTTTATTGGACCGTTTGTGCTTCTCAGCTCTCTAAATGGACAACAGTATTTGAACTTCTTGAAAAACCATTTGTTAGACCTAATGGAAGATGTACCATATCAGTTCAGATATGGCATGTTTTTTATGTATGATGGTACTCCGCCACATTTCTCTGTAAATATAATAGCGCATATAGTTATATCCAAGACGGTGGATAGGACGTTGTCAACCAGTGCATTAGTCACCACGTTCCCAGATTTAAACATTGAAGCCATTGGCCTATGCCATTCCGATTAGCACTGTAGAAGAATTACAGCAACGTGTATTTACTGTTTGTGCATTGAGACGAATGGAGGTAATTTTCATCATCTGTTGTAAATAATTGCCTAAATCCTTAATATTAATTAGTTTTGTTACTGTAGGCTACTAAATAAATAGTTTCGTACAAGAGTGTCTACTTAATTAAGATGCATTTCGATATCCATGTAACAGTGCATCGATTTAGAAAAAATCAATTTTCTGGAAAACGGTCTACCTAACGAGATGAAATAAAAAAACCTTTTTTACCTAAAAATCTTTGCGATTCAATAATTTTATTTAAAAAAATTTAAAAATATTACAAACAAAAAGGTACGGCACCACTTACCAAGGAGACTCCGCTGACTAAATATTCAATTATTAACACAAAAACCGTTTTTCCATTCCAACTTATTGACGTATACCGAATTTTACAACTTTTAATACAAACCGTTTCGAAAATATTGCGAAAAAAAAACCATTTTCAGAGTTCCCTCTTTAAGGGGCTCTAGGATTCCCTCTTTAAGGGGCTCTTATCTCCGGACACTCTGCATATTATGTATTAACCATGTTAGCATCATCACGAGTGAGTAAAGAGATTGAATATAATTATTAAATCTGGTGTTGAATGGAATGAATTTGGTGTTTAGTAATAAATCTCTTTAAGTTTAGTGTTTAACGTCAAAAATTCCAATGGAATAATTGATAGTGACGGACAGATTAGGGGAGAAGATAGTAAACTGGACACAATTAAGGAATAATAGTAAAAAATAGGAAAATCTATAACAACCAAGTTACAATTCATGCAATAAATGCGGAAACTTGTCGAAAAGTCATTGAATATATCGGTGTTCCTATGGACGAGTAATATTCTGTCCCATCTATCATTGTAATGTATCATGATTTTATTAAAAACGCCCAAATTGTTTACATTTTATCAAAATAAATCATGTACACGTCACATTTGGAAGATCCATTATCTATTTATTTATTAAACAATTTAAATATTTATCTTACTCTATGTAATTAAATTGGTTATACAGATTAAAGAGAAACATACATATATTGGAATTATTATATGTTTGTACAAATATCACATAATTTAAACACGAATATAATATTTAATATCACTTCAGTGTAAATATATTGATAATTGTGTTTCAAAAACCCACCTGGTGTGATTTAAATTTGGAGAATCAATAAGATAGTTATTTTATCAGATCTACTGATAGGGAACAAGGTTAAATTGCTAATATTAAGGCTGAATAGTGAATACGTTTTTACAGAGTAATTTTTAAGAAAAACTAGTACAGGATGACTCAACATAGCCTCTCCAAACTAAGTAAAGTCTCCTCTTAATCCAACTGCTACAATTTTCATTGGTCAACATGTCGTAAACCGGAGAGCATCGTGCCTTTATTCTTGCTAACTTGCTACCACTGCTAGCCTTACTTTTACAGAGGAGGCAGGAAAACCTCTGATGCGACTTCAATGAAACGTAACAATTATTTTTGTTGAACGGATTTTTCTAGTACTTTCTGAAAATGAGTGACAATAATTTCGAACAACGATGTAATAATAGCCAAAGGTATCAAGTTTTGCGTCAGACTTGGACAGAGTGAAACGGAAACTCAAAGGGCCAGGTTTTCAGGTGATTTAAGCCATTCTTACTGCATTCAACTGCAAGTAGTAATGAACATTTCTATAGAATCCTGAATCTTGTGCCTTTCGATCGTCAGTTGACAGCGAGAATGATTAGCGAGGAGTTGAATTTAACTTTCACAAACATTGATAAGATTTCGACCAATTAACTGGGGATGAAAAAAATCTGCACGAAAATGGTTCCGAAAAACAATTAGAAAGTGGGCTGTCAACTTTAAGACGATTAGATAAACTTAAGAAACAACTTAAAAAACTGTTTTGTGTGCTCTTTCGTATAAAATGATAAAATTTTGATTACCTACGACAATTCATTTAATATTGACCTTTCAAATAAGGATACTTACATGTCTCACCCTGTATATTTTAGTGAAAAATGAGAGCCTGTAAAATGTAATGAGCCCAATATGATGAGTCCAGCAAGAAAAAAAAGTCGATGAAAACCAAAATGAATGTGTTTAGAACCATCTTTGTTTCGGTTCTCACATTTGGCTACGAGAGTCGAGTCCTGACAATAAGTACCAGGTCAAAATTACTAAGTAGCGAAATGAAGGAAAGTGCTAGTTTATATATACAGGGTGTTAAGTAAACATGCGGCAAAAATACAAGGGGTTATTCCTTGTTTCTATTCTAAGAATATTTTGTCCTATGATGATTTTTGAAAAACCCCTTTGTTACGAAGATACAGGGCGAACAAAATTTGCGACAGCCGTTTGGAAAATTCTTAAGGACAATTTGTTGTATCCATACCACATTCGATGCGTTCAGGCACTACTACCTGTTGATTTTCCTCCACTTATTGCATTATGTCAATGGATATTGCAAAATTTACTTCGCATCCTACACAAATATCTACACAAATTATTTTCACCGATAAAGCCACTTTCGCAAGAAACGCAATAAGGAATTTTCATAATAACCATGTGTAGGCAGATGAAAATCTGCATGAGGTATGCGAAGATAGTTTTCAACATCAGTTCTCGTTGAATGTTTGGGTTGGAATTGTAGGTGACTATCTAATTGGACCGGTATTTCTATCACAAAGACTTACTGGCGAAGTGTATCGCAACTTTTTGGAAGCAACGCTGCCTGAGTTTCTGGAAGATGTACCATTGGCAACAAGGCATGAAATGTGGTTTATGCACGATGATGCACCACCACATTTCAGTTTGGTTGCTCGTGATTTTTTAACAGGAACATATGGATATCGCTGGATTGGTCGAAGTGGGCCACACGCATGGCTGCTCGATCCCCAGACTTAAACCCCCTGGATTATTATCTTCTGGGGATATCTGAAGTCATTAGTTTACGCTATTCCATTGAAGAATTTGGATGATTTGCGAAATCGGATAATTGCTGGGTGTAACTCAATTAGAAACGACCCTGGTGTGTTTGAAAGGGTTCGTCAGTCAATGACGAGAAGATTGAATGCTTGTATCAAAGCTGGAGGAACTCATTTCGAACATTTATTGTAAATTGAGTTAAAAAACGTGCAGAAAATGAACAATGTACTTGAAGGGTAGAATACGGATGGAAAATAGCATTTTTATCAGAAAATAAAGAAATATTTGTTATGCAATAATTTGATTCAGTAACGCATTAACTAATTTTTTTTCCAAATAGTGTAGCAATCTTTATATTGTACAATCTTTGTATTGTATTGTATTGAAAAATTTCTTATCTTTTCTAGCAAAAAAAAATCTATTTAATTGTGATTTGATACTGTCACCTGAAGTGCATTTTTACCTGATAAAGAATTTTGTAATGAATAATAAAATAATGTATGATGAATGCCGTGCTGGAATTTTCGCGAATCGTCAGTTTTAGATATTGCTATTGTAATAAATCATGTGTATTGGCCAGTTATGTGATTAAAAATGTGATTTAAAAAGTAAGATGTATGATCTTATTTTTTTTAAACTCTATATGCCGATAATAGGCATCGGAGTGATTCCTAATTCCTAAACATATATCTAGTTTGTTTTTGTTTTCTTCTTTCTTTGTCTCATCCATTTCATCTGCATATTTTTCCTTTTAATATCTTGCCCTTTCCTATTCTTTATTTCCCCACTCGTGTTCTTATTTCCTCGTCTGGTCGTAAACTATTTTCCAATCATAGTTTCCTCTTCCGTCAGCTTTTTGACATTTGTGACGTTGCTTTTTGGGTATCCTAATTAATATTTCCTCTCATTCCATTTCCATATTTTTTCGTTAATTTCCAATTTTTGGTAGCATACTTTTACTCTGGTCCTTGTATTTCTCGCTTTTGTCCCTGTATCTGTTATACAAATTTCAATTGTCCGTTCCCTATAGGTCAACTGTAAATCAATAAATATATATTTTTCTTTTAACTTTCTCTTTTCTTTCAAAATCGTAAGTTTGTCATCCCAGGGGTTTAATTCCACCATTAATCTATCGTCCCCTATTTTTTTGTGTGTTTCTTACTGAAATATTTACGTCGTATTCTTTCTCGATTCTATTTCCTAGTATTCTTTTCATATATATTGCTTTCACTGTGTTGTTTCCTATTCTGTCCGCTTCCAGCTATTCTTTTATATCCTTTCTTAGGCTGAAGCACATCTTCTTTCAATTCTTCTTTCTCTTTCTTCCATGTACCCGGTGTGACGATTAAAAATTATTCATTCTTTTAAGAGGTGGCACTGAAAACTAGGGTTTATTCACAGTCTAAACTCTTATGTCATTTCGTTGCCATGGCAGTACCTTTCAAACACCGTTTATATTTAGGATTTCAAACTAGCGGCATATGTTTTCGTATCATAAACATTTTGAGTTTCTGATCAAATAAAAAGCATGTGCGGTACGTACGGCCTTCATATACTTGTGGAAACTTACGGTGACAATATCCAAACTCAAGACGCTTGTGGGCGTTGCTTTATGCGATTCAAAACTGGTGATTTCAAATTCCATGCATTGTTGAAAGAAGACGATATGCAAACTCAGCAACAAATGGCAAAGAGGTTAAATGTTGGTCGCTGAACAATTTGTGATCGTCTACCTGCCATGGGAAAGATCCAGAAAGCAGGAAAACGGGTACCAGCTGAATGACAGACAGATAGAAAACCGAAAATCGGATCATCGACATGAAAGAAAGACTTTTTGCATCTGAGCGTGACTGCAGACGAAAAATGGATATATTTTGAGAAACCGAAGCACAGAAAGATATGGAAAAAAAAAGAGGACCATCAAGTGTGTCGGGATCAGAAGTGTGTCATATAAAATGGACCAAATGGGCTACAAGACACGGAAAAGTGATTTTGCAGCACGACAACTCCCCATCACACACAACGAGAGTAGTAAGAGACACCATTTCTGCATTTGACTGAAAACTCTTGTGCCACGCACTCACCAGACTTGGCCCTTTCCGACCACCGTGTTTTCATCGATGCCTCATGTATTTCCCATTAAGCATTTCAACAATTACGGAGATCAATTCTTTTGTTGGAACCTTTGGTGTGAAATACTAAACTTGAAGAGATTTACCACTAAACACCATTTTACCACTCAAATCATCTCCTGATGATGCTAACATGGTTGGCGAAACGTGCGTCGAGCAGTTCAAAAAAGCGTTTTGGTGTTTAGTGGTAAATCTCTTCAAGTTTAGTAATTACGGAGATATCGATAAACCGTCTTCATGACCTTAAATTATGTACGGTTTTTCTGGAAGGACATCCACAAATTGGCTTGGAGATGGGAAAATTGTTTGAATAAACTATTTTTTACCTTTCTCCCAAATTAAGAGCGTTTTTTAAGAAAAAAATAAGAATTTTAATAATTTCCTCTATATTTTTTTTGTTTCGTCATCATTGCTTTGGATCTCTGCTCTCAGGTATCATATGTTTCCCAGCAGATTCCTGATTTCTTTAATATTTACGGTTATAGGAGTGTTATGTTCTTCTGCAATGTAAGATGATTTAGTTATTTTTCTATGTGGTTTTTGGTTCTTGTTCGTTTATTCTTCTTCCAGGTTTCTATGTATTTGTTGATATTGATATTCTCTTGATATGTTATTACAGTACACTTTATTTCCGGTCTTGGTATAACTTGTAATTTATCTATTTATCCAATTTTATTTTCTCTTTCAAAGTAATGCGCTCTCACTCTAATACACTTATCCCAACGTTTTCCAGTCTTCTAAACAGTTTTTATACTTGACCAGGCATTTCTTACAAATCGCCCAGCAAGCTTCTATGACCTCAAAACGATGCCAACAAATAAGTTTCTTCAATTGAGGGAACAGAAAAAGTCACACGATGCCATATGGATTGGATATTGGATATTTCGTAGATATGGTGGTCACCAAGTGGTATTGGATGGAGTTTTACAGAAAAATTGAAGAATAATTTTTATAGTGTGCAATGATGCATTATCGTAAAAAATCATGAATTGTTTTGCCACAAATCTCGACTTTTTTCCTTTGAACTCACACAAAGCACTTTAATAATATTCTTTATTAACTGTTTGACCAGTTGGAAGGAACTTTTTGCGAACAATACCACGTTAATCGAAGAGTTAACATGACTCTGCTTTTTGACTAGTTTGGACGTGGTTTTTTCGGCTTTTGTTCGTATTTCGCATTATTCTCACTTTATTAGGTATGCAAATATGAAACCGGAATTTTTCTATAGAAAATATTCTTTTATTGTATGAAAATGATAAAAAATATTTTATTCGAATTATTGCCTATCGCTAGCTATACATTTTTCCAACTATTCTGACAAGAATGTGGAAGCCGCGCGTGGAAGCTACGCCAAAAAAACGGTTGCTTTTTTGAAGCAAACCAGTCATCGAGCCATTTTTCGAGGATTTTCCAAAGAAATGAAGTGCTGCTCAGCAAGTGTGTGTCCCATCGATGCATATAAGTATTAATCGAACGGAGGAAGGTCTGGTGAGTAAGTCGCATGCGAAAGTATTTCCGAACTAAACGCCTCAATCGTTTTGACGAAGCGTTATCATGAAGCAAAATCATTTTGTGTTACCCTTTTTGATATTCTGGTCGGTTTTCATGCAAAACATGATTCAAATCGATCATTTGTTGTCGGTAGCGCTCAGTATTAACGGTTTCGCCAGGTTTTGGAAGTCCATAATTGATCATACCAATCTGATCCTACCAAACACAGACCACTATCTTTCGTCCATAGTGATTTGCCTTTGCAGTCTGTGTCAATGGTTCGCCTGGAGTTACCCATGATCTTTTACGCTTAGGATTCTCAAAATATATCCACTTTTCATCGCCAGCCACAATTCGATGGAGAAATGACTTTCTTTTGTATCTGGCAAGCAGCATTTTGCAAGTGATTTTTCTGTTTTCCAGCTGTCTTTTATTCAGTTCATGTGGAACCCATTTTCCCAACTTCTGGGTCGTTCCCATGGTTTTCAAACATATAGAAACGGCTTCTCGTATCATATTTAATTGATCTTTAACTACATTGACAGCTAGGGCCAATACCAATCTGATCCTACCAAACACAGACCACTATCTTTCGCCCATAGCGATTTGCCTTTGCAGTCTGTGTCAATGGTTCGCCTGGAGTTACCCATGATCTTTTACGCTTAGGATTCTCAAAATATATCCACTTTTCATCGCCAGCCACAATTCGATGGAGAAATGACTTTCTTTTGTATCTGGCAAGCAGCATTTTGCAAGTGATTTTTCTGTTTTCCAGCTGTCTTTTATTCAGTTCATGTGGAACCCATTTTCCCAACTTCTGGGTCGTTCCCATGGTTTTCAAACATATAGAGACGGCTTCTCGTATCATATTTAATTGATCTTTAACTACATTGACAACTAGGGCCAATACCAATCTGATCCTACCAAACACAGACCACTATCTTTCGCCCATAGCGATTTGCCTTTGCAGTCTGTGTCAATGGTTCGCCTGGAGTTACCCATGATCTTTTACGCTTAGGATTCTCAAAATATATCCACTTTTCATCGCCAGCCACAATTCGATGGAGAAATGACTTTCTTTTGTATCTGGCAAGCAGCATTTTGCAAGTGATTTTTCTGTTTTCCAGCTGTCTTTTATTCAGTTCATGTGGAACCCATTTTCCCAACTTCTGGGTCGTTCCCATGGTTTTCAAACATATAGAGACGGCTTCTCGTATCATATTTCTCGTACCATTGATTATCCCTCGTATCTCGTATCTCGTATTACGGCTTTCTCGTATCATTGATCTTTAACTACATTGACAGCTAGGGCCATCTATGGCCAAATTCTGGTTTCATATTGACATACCAGGTATTATTGAGCTGTTTTTGCATGTTTATAAACTAGAGCCATATCTCAATACCAGTAATTATGAATTTCAAAGTTTCATCATCCCAAGAAAGCATCTTGACGATGTTTAAAAAAATATATTTTTTGGAAATAATACGACGAGACAGATGTAAATTGTTCTTCAAAGTTATTTTAGTTAATACTTAATTAGCGATTACTCGTCCTTGATTTAAATAATTAATATTATATTATATAAGAAGAATTCAAATAATATAATAATAGGCAAGAAAAACGAAGAGGAACAGCCAGAGAATAATCAGCACTTATACTGATTGTACTTGTAAAATCTCCCTTAAGCTCAATACATTTTTTCCAGCTGTTCTCCAATTCATTTATTCCATCTCTGAAGTGATTTTCTAAAAGTCCTTCAAAATACTCGTTTACGGCTGCTATAACTTCTTTATTTGATGAAACATGCTTGCCACGTAGGAATTTTTTGAGGTTTGGGAACAGATGAATGTCGAGGGGACCAGATCTGGTAAATATGCTCCGACCATGATGAATTCATATGAATTTGACCATTGCAAAAACACCTCTGTGAGCCGGTGCCGGTGCCGGTGAAAAATTATTTTTTTCTTCGGTAAAACAGGTCTTTTCTCACGAATTTTCGCATCCAATTGATCCAGAAGGTTTGAGTAATACTCTCCTGTTAGTGTTTTACCGGTTTGAATGTTTTTGATCGATTTTGAGTACTTTGGCTGCTTCGGAGATGAACAACCGAGTTCATTCCACTGTGCGGTTTGTTATCGCAGTTTAGGATCATAGTGGTAAACCCAAGTCTCATCCATAGTTACAAAATGACGTTTAAAATCTATTTTATTCTTTCAAAAAAGATCCAAAGGCCGTTTTGATCAGAATTTAACAAATGGGGTACCCTTCTTGCACATAACTTTCTCAAGCCAATTTATTTTTCAAAATATAAAACACCCCTTCAGTTGGGATGTCCATGGTTTTAGCAATTTCACTCAAAGTCAATTATATGTCAATGTATAGAATTAATTATATGTTCAGTAGTTACACTTATTGGACGTCCAGAACGAGGATTACCATTCAGGCTTGTACAACCACACTGAAACTCACCTGCCCACTTACAAATCATTGTTTTTGAAGGAGCAGACTCCCTTAATATATTTACCATTTCACTATGAATTTCCATTGCCTTTAAACCTTTTTTTACAAAGAATTTAATCACTGCACCATTTTCAATATTTTTCATTTTAAAAAACAACACAGATACATTTACTTTAAACTGCTGTTTTTGTACGGATGAATTGACAGATCGACTTGAAACTTCACATATGTTCATACGAAGGATGTAACTTTAAAACGTAATAGATTATGTAGTTATTTTACTACTCTATAGGTATCGCTCCGCGAACATTTCAATTAACCTAGTAGTAAGATTTTAATACAAAAAAAATTACTTCTAGTAATTGAAAAGGAGTAAAAGATCTTATAACCATATACAAATATAGAAATATCTACATTACCCCATTTATTCTTCTAATATAGCTTCTTTTATTTTCATTTGCTTCAAATATTTCCTAGAAATGCATTGACCATGAAGAACTACTTAGATCATCATTACATTAGATTTAATTAAAAATATATTTTTTTCATAAAGAAATCATGCAACTTTTGGAACAATGACTCCCCGTATAAATATTCAGAAAAAAAGGAGTTTAATTGATGATATAGAAGGTTTTCTTAGGAAAACGTAAAGAATATTTGGAAGAATTAAAAACATCTAATTTCATGAAAAGAAGGAAGATAATATATCAAACTATATCAGAAAGAAGCAGGTATGAGTAATAGAAGTAAAGTTCTCATTTAAAAAAGCGTTATTCGATAATTTGTTAGATGATAACATAATGAGTTACCGTGGAAAATTCCAACCACCTTATTCTCCTGACATCGCCTCTTCAAAAATTTAAGTAAAATTCTATTGAAAAAATATTTTTCATTTTTACTAGTCCTGATATACTCTTATACATTATTAATCAAGTGTAGAAATGTGCATATATTATAATATAAAAATAATAACAATAGAGAGGTTTTTTCACCTACCCTGGGAAATCCAAGCACTACACTGAGGATGACAGGAAGCACGTATATCAACTTCATAGTTGTTTCTTTTTTGTTTGGCTTTACGAGACCACTGGACACTGACACCAGCGTATTTGATGACTATGAGACACCAGACGAATAAGTAATACTTTATATAGTTCCCAAGAATGGTTTTGGGACAGTTTCACGGACGGGGGATCAGCGCGGAAAGGTTTTAATGCTGAATGGGCGGGGTCAGACTGCACCACGCAAATTAAAATTTGCAGAAAAAAACGGTATTACCCGTTGTGTCGGTTGTGAGTCTTGGTTTGTCGTTGCATTGAATTGTTTCTTCCACCAAAGAATTCTTTCTTTGGTGGAAGAAAATATGTTATACTGATACTGACACTAAATATTCGTATCATCGGAGAATGTTACAGATTTTTAATTACAAAAATTAAAATGTTTAAAATTGTTTTTAATATTACTTTCATAATAAATCGTTAGGCTACGTTTTGTAGTTTTCAAAAATACCACCATTTACTTTCAAACACTTGTCAGCACTCTTATGAACAGCTCGAGTTGCTCTGTAAATGGATTCGGGTCTGTTCCTGATGCATTTATTATCCGATCGAGTAATGCGTCTCTAGTATCTACTTTAGTTGCATATATTATAGATATAACGCACCCCCTAACTTCCCACCGGTTGGGGAGTTGTTTAATAAATTTGCCACTTATAAGTTGTAGTGTGCAGAGGCTCCATCATGTTGTAATCACTCTGTTGTTTCTCACTCTTTATTACATTTGTCATCCATAATCATGTTTACCCCTGTATCTCTGTAACAATTCAGAATAGGAATTCAGAATTATTTATTTTCAGTTCCTGAATACATAAATAATGACATTTCTTCTTGAATTACCCTGTATATATATATATATATATATATATATATATATATATATATATATATATATATATATATATATATATATATGATCGAAAAATTGTGAACTGGGCCCGTGGAGAAAAGTATTAAAAAGCTAAGGGAGTTCACCCGTGCTCCACGTCGTGCTTTGTCATTCCTTCATTCGCCATTCAAAGCGCCAGCAAGCATCTCCCAAGACCGGTTTCTGGCCTTAAGCCGTCATCAGTTGGGCTCAAGCTGGACACCTGAAGAGCGGATGAAGGAACGACTAAAGCCATGACCATTTAAATTGGCCATGTCGAATGGAGGCTGCAATCACATGCAGCCACGCCATCCTGCGGTAAACGGTCGCAGCAGTCAGACTGTGCGAAACCGTTCGTGACCCGTCTAACCTCGGGTAAGTACCAGGTAGATCGAAAAATTGTGAACTGGGCTCGTGGAGAAAAGTATTAAAAAGCTAAGGAAGTTCCTTAACTTTCTTAGTGTTTGCTACTCGAAGCTGGTTCTTTCCACGACGAAACTTTATGGCCAGTTTTATTGTTTTCTGTAGTTTAGTTGTTGTAGTAAGTATTTAAGTAGGTAAGTGTTTAAGCCGATTTTATATAAAATGGCAAGTTCTAGGTATAGATTTTGCAAAAATCCAGCCGATAAGTTTTGTTATATATGTTATATATGACAATGTATTTTAAAGTCACCAGCTAGATCTATATCCGCGAAAGTTAAAAAAGGCTATCTTTTATACTTTAAATGCTAAATTGGAGATCAAGATAATAGTAGGGTTCCTCAGGTTTGCTGTGTAGTTAGCTAAGTTATCACGTAAATTTAGTGCTGTAAATGCATTGCAAGAAAAATTTTGTGCTGTTTGCTGTTCCTATGGTGTGTAGAGTACCTACTGACAATGTAAGTGATTGCTACTTTAAATGATGCAAAACTAAACGAAGACATATTTATTAGACCTCAAATTAATTATGGTTAGGCGAGAGGTTTCACTAAACATCAGGACGATGGAAGCGAGATACCAGGGACGTTGGAACCAATCTATGTTGGGCGACTACTAACATTTTTAGATATCCAGATAGATGTTAATCAATACTTCTATACACAGGGCACTTCCAAATAACTGACTTAGTATTGAAAACTTACACAGATGTTAATTCAAAATTGAAAAACAACCCTTTTAACAAATATACAATATTTTTGTACATCAGTGTAAATAGGTAACGAAAAGTAGAAGTTTTCTTTCTAAGAAAAGCTCCACATATTTTGTTCAAAAGTCGATATGATATTTAGTTTTGTTTTCACAGTCTTCAGTTCGACATTTTGCTATTATAGAAAAGAAGCAAATTTCATGTGTTGATTAAACATTAGTTTTTATATAGGAAAACCATTGCGCAATTATCACAGGAGAGTGTTATGGTAAATTATTACATTTAGCTAACAAAGAAGTGCTATTTCACCATGACAACGCACTTGCCCATGGCAGTAGCGAAATTGATCACTTGTGCCAACCCCACCCCATTTTCCAGACTTGACCCCCTTAGACTTTTTTCTCTTTCTAAACATGACGAGATGACTGACTGGAAAGAAATTCATATGATGAGAAGACCTACTTTTTAGGTTGAAAAAATTGTTGGCCTTGGTTGGAAAGGTTGGAAAATCGTTGGCCTAAGTTAATCCAGTTGAAGGAAGATATTTTGAAAATTATATTGATTTTTTGATAAATAAAACAATATTTCATTTACTCAATATGATTTTTGTCAAAACACACTAAATTATGTGATGGATGATATTGTAAAATGAACATCAGAGGATAAAACAATTATTTAAAAACTCCGGAAACTGTCCTTTGATTTAACATTTTGCTAATGTATCTTAACATTATCTTCCTGATATTTTTTAAAACTTTATATGGGATACTTACTTTTGCGCCACGCTGTATGTAATTATTTTGTAGAATCTTAAAGTAATACTATAGAAGAAATATTTCTCTACTATCTATTACCTGCAAAAATATTCATTCTTTCATTGTAAATAGTAAAAAGCTTCAGTGCATAGAAAATAAAACAGGCTAGTGGAATGATATCCGGAAATAGAGGAAGGTGCACCCTCTTGAATATTAAATAAGAGACTCAAGTACATTCACCCAATGAAACAAAAGATATCAGTATAATAAAGTTGTCTTCTTTTATGTGACGATTTTTGTCAATGACATACTTCTGATTTATTTTTTTAGATCAAGTTTAAGAACCCAGTGATCTCGTAGATTATTTAATAAGGTAAAAGATCTTTCAAATTGAGCAATATTTGAATTCTTAAATAAAACACAAAATTGGCGTTGATTTAAAAAAAAAACCTGACATAAACGTGGCTCTAGCTTACCGATAACTAGAATATTTTCATCCTTTAGATCAGAAATCGATTGTGTATTGTTCTTGTAGACCTGGCTTTTCATCTAACCCCAAAGAAAATAGTCCAATGATGTAAACCATTTGCTGCAAAAGCTCGTCCAAGAAATATTTCTCTCAATAAATGAATTATTTCGTAGAAGAATAAAGTGTAACATCATCCTGTTGTAATCACATATCCTCCAAATCAATATTATTTAATTCACCACACAAGAAACCAGTTAACATCTCACGATAACGAACACAATTTACAGTTACAGCTTCCCCAGCGGCATTCTGAAAGATATACGGCCCAATTGCACCTCCTGATCATAATGCGCACTAAACACAGTGACTCGTTTAAGATGTAAAGGTTTCTCATGAATCAATCGAGCATTTTTCTCACCTCCAATTCGGCAATTTTGTTTATTAACATAGCCACCAATTTCAAAATGTGGTTTTTTCTGAAAAGATGATTTTTTTAAGAAAAATAATCTGTTTGTTCTTTAGCCCAATTGACAAATGAACGACCTTTTGAATAAATGATCCAGTGGCTTTAGTTCCTCTGATATTTAGACCTGATATGCCTTCAGAGCTCAATCCATTCATAAAATACGCCATGTTGTGGATTCACTGAGTCCAAATTGTTGTGAACATCGAGTAATTGCAATTTCTAGGCCTTCAGCAACACTAAACAGTACGTGAACTAAATCAATATGCTCTTGTGAACGACCACTACAACTCTATATTGCTCTTCTTTTATCTTCAACCGAATCAGTTTCTTGAAAATTTTGAATGATTCGATTGATTTCAGATAGACGATTAGGCAAACCGTAAATATCGCCAATTTTCATAAAATAATTCAACAATTTTAACGCATTGTTGTATTGTGTACGACTCCAGTTATATAAATGTCATACATTACACTTCTGAAATGAGACTAGACCTAGGAAAATTCATAACGCCATCTATATTTTATTCAAAAATGTAAAAAAACTGCTCAATTTAAACGACCCGATATTAAAAGGGCACAAAGTTTCATCTAAATGGAAAAAAAGAATAACTATCGTAATAATTATAGAGCTATAATGTTAGTTGATACCACAGGAAAATTATTTCAGTTATTTATATAAACCCTCCTTTTCTTCTTTTTGGTATTCTTCTTTACAGAAGAATCGTAGCCTATAGAAACTCATTTAGTTTTCAGATTTCTTTTCACCAACGTTCCCTTTTTGTGCCTTCCTTGGTTGCATATTGGAGAGATGTACCAGTTAGGTCTTTAATTTGGGAGTCCATTTGGAGGTCTGCCTGTTGTGTATTCACTGTGTCGAAGAATCCAAAAATTCGTTCATGAATAATAGAATATAGTTCTTTGGAATAGCCTTAAGTGTTCATTAATTTCTTAAATAACGATAGTGATTGTTCATTTGGTAGTCCACAGAATACGAAGCACCCGTCTCCAGCACGAAAGTTCAAAATTTTTAATGGTCCAGGTTTCACCAGAATATAACAATACTGGAAAAAGTCAGGTTTTTACTATATTGCCATGATTTCTTATGGTTTCTTATGTCCTGCTAAACCATTAGCATGGTTTCTTATGGTTTCTTATGTCCTGTGTTATGTCCCTATTCCTTCAGATCTCCTGCAAATTTCGCGTTATATTTCTTGCCATGCCTCATCTTCTTCTGATCTCAGGAGTCTTCCGGCCTTCATTCAATATTAAAGCCCCAGGATAGACGCATTGGCTTACTACAAGATGTACCACAAGAAAGTTTGTGTTTCGGCCACTGTTTTTCATCGCAAAGGTCATGTAAATAAGATTACTAGAATACAATGAACCCGAAACATAAATATCAAAAACCCCTTCATTCGTCTAGTCACGGTATGAGCTACAATCCCAGCGCGTGGAATAATCGACCCGTACATTTTTGATGTACGGGCTGATTTCATTAGTTATCCAGTCAGTTACACAGCGTGTTACCCAGCCATTTACCCAGCCAGTTACCCAGCCAGTTACCCAGCCAGTTATCCAGCCTGTTATTGTCAATTCAGAGCATTATGTGGAAATGTAGGACAATTTTTTGGTACCTGAACTGCACAACTTGGTTACAAGCAAAGAACATGGTTTTAGCAGGATGGAGTAACATCACACACGTCTAACACGTCTCTGCCATGCGTTCGTGAAATATTCCCAAATAAATAAAGTCTATGAGTGACATTTACATTTCAAACAGTGTTGCCGTTATTACGTTTCAAAGTTCTGACACTCTTAATAGAAAACTATTTTTAATTTTCATAATTATTTATTTGATTAGTAGTATCTACAATGAATTAAATGATAATGAATGAGTACTATCGTTACTCATCAGCGAATAATTTACGGCACAGGCATCCAAAACCAAAACTAGACAGTATCGTCTTCGATATAATTAAATATTCAGTAGTTGATTCAGTGTTATTGCACCTTATAATCTTGTATAATCAATACCAATTATTGATATTGACCGTTACTTTTATGAATACGTCCTACTCCAAAATGTCTGTCCCAGCTTATTAGCCTCATTTTTAAAAGTAGAATAACTGAAAATTAATACAAATACTTTGTTAGGAAGGGCACAGGTATTTTTTACATGGAGAAAATGTTTTTAATATTTGCTTTCAATTTTTTTATACGCCTACGAAATTGCTGCATGAATGGTTCTTCCTTTAATCGACAAAAACTAGTTACAGCTACAGAAAACATCAATGACATCTTATTTAATTCATTTTTTTAATCTTTGTTAAAATACTTTAGAAATATTTGACGGCTGAATCAAGTTTCTGAGTAGAATAACAGGAGAAAATGAACAGATAAAAGAAAATAAAGACAGAAAAAAACTACCCCAAAGAGTTTTCCAACAAAAATGTCAGTACCTTGTAACGTAATAGCGGCAACGCTGTTTAAAATGTAAATGTTATTCGTAGACTGCTATAAATAAATAAATAAAATAAATAAATAAATCTTTATTTAGCATATATGCAATTAATAGTAACAAAACAAAATAATAAAAGTAAGAAATCTTAACAAAAGAAAATACAATCGAAAGGCAATACCTAATACTGTTCAAATGATAAAACACTCTATTGCTTCAAATAATAATTTAACAGTCTATTAAATACATGCACATTAGGAGCGCTCCCTATGGGGGCGGGCAAAGCATTGAACAGACAAACACCTTCCCAAAACAATGTCTTCTGAAAAGCAGTAGTTCTCACAATTGATAGATCATAATTGTTCTTAGAACGAACATCGTAAGAATGTATATTTACTCTTTGTACCAAAAAAGTATTCAAATAATTGGGAAACAAATTATGTTTTATTTTATATATCAGTCGAATGTTAGCCCCTTCAATGACCCGCGCAACTGAAAACCAATCCAATGACCGCAACATTACCTCAATCGGTGTATACTTATTACAGTTCAACAGTACACGCATAGCCTTGTCCTGCTGTATTTGGAGTCTACCTATACTTTCCTTATTACATGATATCAGCATAGACATACAATAAGTAAAATGGGGTAAAACTATAGTATTATATACAACCCTCTTCGACCAGGGTGATAAATGTGACGATATACGACTTAAGAATCCAATTTTTTCCCAATCTTACTACATAGATAACTGACATGATTACAAAATGTTAACTGAGGATCCAACAGTACTCCTAAGTACTTCATTTTACAATTTACAATTTCAATATCACAATTGATTATATTTATTTTTAACCTTAACTAAGTAAATCTTTTGCAGTTTGCTTTAGACCCTATCACCATGCACCTTGTTTTCAGTTCGTTTAGTTTAAGTTTGTTTTTGCATAGCCATCTAAATACTATTGCCAGTTTCAGGCAAATTATACCCAGACACAGATATGAGAGTATAATCTGCAAAAAGACTAATAAAGCATTCATCCAATAATGTAGAAATATTGTTGACATTTATCAAAAACAGCAACGGACCCAAAACACTACCCTGAGGAACTCTCCAAGTACTTTCCCTTTTTGCCGACACTTTTCCTTCAACCCTCGTCATATGATGTCTGTCTGTTAAATAACTCTTAATCCATTTCAAGGCTTTTGATCTTATACCATAACTTAATAATTTTTTACACAGTATATCCCGGTCAATAGTTTCGAATGCTCGCTTTAAATCTAAAAACACACTAAGCACAGTTTTCCCGTCCTTTATATCGTTCCTCCATGTTGCGCATGCATACTGCACAGCTGTCTCACAAGAATATTTTGTCCTAAACACTGATTGAGCAGAAAATAACAAGTTTTCAACTCTGTACATACTACAGTCTCAATAATTTTATCAACAGGTTATGGAATTGGTACAATGATGTCCTGAAGTCATCAGTAAATGTATTCGTTTCAAAACTTGTATTAATTAAGTACAATAAAGGATAACCGATGACACAATTGTTTTTTTTTTTTCATTGACCTTATCGTAATATCATTGTCGCTCGTACTTCGGTTTTTCAAGCTAAACACAACTTTTCTTAATTTATTTAGAGTAACATGTTTAAACTCAGAAAAATCGTGAGTTTTGCATACTTTGACATCACTGCTCCAGTCCCGCTCTTCGATACTCTGTTCTACTTCATTCAAATTATCGAAGTAAAAGTTCTCCTCCGAAGGTCGAGAAAAATCGGCACGCCCCTTACCATTGCCTAGTAAATTTTTTATTCTTCTCCACATCTTCCTTCCATCCCCTCTACAAGCATCGATATTATTATTAAGGTACTTTTTCCTCTGAAGTCACATCATGGACAGTGTAATGTTTCTTTTCTGCTTATAAATTCTCCAATCATGTCCATTCTTTGTGAAAGAAAACTTTCTATACGCTCTGACAGTCTCAACTTGAGCATTTCTTAACTCTTCGCTCATCCAGGGGAACTTTCTAGGTTCTACTAATTTTAAGGGAACAGCCCTATCAATAGCATCATGTAAAGTTTGATCAAATCAACATATAATTTATTAACATCAACGGAATTGTAGTCCCAATCAATCCCTATCAAGTCTGTAGTCAGCCTCAAGACTGCTTGCTCATTCAGATTCCGAGCTTATTATGACGAGGTGTTTCATATACAATACCTTGAAGTTTAAACTCGGTACCAATAATCTCATGATCACTTATCATCGGAAAATCTCTAACAAGCTAACTGTGCTCAGTACATTGCGTTAATTCATTTAATCTGACTCGAGCATTCACGAATTGGGCTCTAGAGCAGTTGGAAGGTGACCCTCACCGAAAAAATAATATTTTCCGACGAAGCACACTTTTAGCTTAAAGGATTTGTGAACAAACATAACTATACGATTTGATGTCGATAGAAATTTTCAAGTGATTCAGGAGTTACCTCTTCGTTCTCAGAAAGTCAAAGTTTGGTGCGGTTTTTGGACTGAAGAAGTGACAGGACCTTATTTTTTTGAAGACGATGATAAAAATAATATCACTGCTAATGAAGTACGTTGTAAAAATATGTTACATATGTATAATATTTTTGGCCTGAATTAATAAATCTGGATATAAACAATGCTTTCTTTCAACAAGACGATGTGACTCATACATCTCACCGGACAATCGATTTATTGAAAGGAAAATTCCCTGGACGCGTTATATCGCGAAATGATAATGTCAAATGACCACCAGGAGCATACGATCTCACTCCCATGGATTATTATTTGTGGAGTTATGTTAAATCTCTGCTTTACAGAAATAAACCCCAAACAATCCTTGATCTTTCAATGGCGAATGAAAAACGATGGTCACCATTTAAAGTATACCACGCGATATATGTGAAAGAGTAATCAAAAATTGGGTCTCCAGAATGCATTTAATCGGCCAAACCAAGGGAGTATTTGAAAGATATTGTTTTCAAAGCATAATAGCGTTACTAGGCTAATTGAAAAGTTCGCGGGGCGGAAATGATAAAAGAAATCCTTCTTTAAGGTCAATATTTTTTTCCAGCGGTTCTCCAATTCATTTATTCCATCTCTGAAGTGATTGTCTGGAAGTCTTTCAAAATACCCATCTACGGCTTGCCACGTAAGAATTTTTTTGAGGTTTGAAAACAGATGAAAGTCAGAGGAGGCCAGATCTGGTGAATATGGTGGATGCTCCAACAATACGTAGTCTAACTTCTTCATTTTGCTTTCTCTTCGCATAGCTTTCCCAAGCCCAATTTATTTTTCAGAATATAAAACACCCGTTCAGTTGAGATGTCCTTAGCAGTTTCACTCAAAGTCAATTGTCTATCATCCATAACCATATCATATATAGAATTAATTATTTGTTCAGTAGTCGCACTTATTGGACGTCCAGAACGAGGATCATCATCCAGGCTTGTACGAACACGTTGAAACTCACCTACCCACTTACAAACTATTGTTTTTGAAGGAGCAAACTCCCCTAATACATTTACCATTTTACTAAAAATTTCCATTGCTTTTAAATCTTTTTTACAAAAAATTTAATCAGTGTACGATTTTCAATATTTTCCATTTAAAAAAATAACACTGATACGTTTACTTTAAGCTGCTGTTTTTGTACGAGTGAATTGAGAGATCGACTTGAAACTTCCCATATGTTCATATGAACGATGAAACTTTAACTCTAATAGATTATATAGTTCTTTAATTGCTCTATATCTTATTGGACAATAAATACCGAGAGAAAAGTTAAGAGGTGATAGAGAAATTAGAGAAATTAAGAGAAGAAGAGAAACCTGGAAGTAATTAAAGGGGTTGGAACAAAGTAATATAACAGTGAAGATAAAAAGATGTCTTTGAATTTTATAAATAAGTCGTTTTCTCTAAAAAAATACATATGTTTATATAATAAAGTAATTCTACTTTATTAGCTCAAAATTGGACTAGGGCATTATATATTGACTTTAACAAAGTTTTGAATAAATAATATATGTGTAGTGTCAACATGAATTCTCTAACTTACTACTAACTATATTAGGACTATTTGAAGTGGATAATTTTTCACTCAAAGTACGACTTCTCACCATTAGATGGCACTAGGCGTTGTGATTTGCATCTTCTGACTAAAAAAAATCTATGTTTATAGAAATTGTTGAAATTGAAGAACGGTTGCTAATTATATAGACGGTTTGACGCTTTGGTAGTTCCTTCAGCTGCTCTCAGACGTCGACACGAGCACCACTGATGAAGGCTACAAGGCCAGAAGTCGGTTTCGGGAACACAGTTGACATTCTGGTTGAGGCTAAAGAAATCAACAGGGCACCCATGTGGAATAAGGATGAAATATTCCCTGATTCTTAACCCCTGCGCCTAAAAACTGGAAGACGTGAGTTAAGATTTGGTAATCTAAGTAATATCTGAATGATTGTGGCGTGTTCATATATTTTTTCTTTATTTGGGTTTTTCGCCACGATCTAAAACTCAAAAAATATCAAAATATCTGTTCTTATGTAAATAAAGAATCCCTGGGTAAAAACAAAAAAACCAAACGGAGACAAATTTCTCAGTGATTCTTTTTTATAATAAATTTACCTAACGAACAAAATTTTAAAAATATAAAAATGTTCTAAAAAAATATACAAACTTTTAACGTTAACGTTTCGGGAAGTATTCTCCTCCCGTTTTCAAAACGAACCTAAAATAAAGTATATTAATTTCTATAAATTATGAAAAGATAGAAAGTAAATATATTTTTTGTGTATGTCAATGATACTTTTTAAATTGTCAATGTAAGTATCATTAACATACACAAAAAATATATATTTACTTTCTATCTTTTCATAATTTATAGAAATTAATATATTTTATTTTTAGGTTCGTTTTAAAAACGGGAGGAGAATACTTCCCGAAACGTTAACGTTAAAAGTTTGTATATTTTTTAGAACATTTTTATATTTTTAAAATTTTGCTCGTTAGGCAAATTTATTACAAAAAAGAATCACTGAGAAATTTGTCTCCGTTTATTTTTTTGTTTTTACCCAGTGATTCTTTATTTACATAAAAACAGATATTTTGATATTTATTGAGTTTTAGATCGTGGCGAAAAACCCAAATTAAAAAAATAGATTTGGTAATCCCTACAGTAAAGTCCCAAGTCCTCCAGGATAGGTGGGTTGGCCATAGGTCTAGTAGCTCAACCCCGGAAAACAATGTTTGCTACGAAACCGAAAACAACAATGCAGATGATCCAGACATATTAACACAAATGAAAAGATTACACAGATTGGCATGGATGATTTTGGTAACAAGATGAAAATGCTCTTTTTACATTTCATTTAGATAGTTATTAAAACACCTTTTCACAGAAGTGGACCAGCACGTTCCATTTTCAAGTGCCTGCTTCTCATTTAAATCATGAGGCCGGATGTCTTCTGAGAAGTGTTCTAGCTTGGTCACTCGCCAGTCGGTAGGTTTCCTGATAGACTTATGGGTAGGCACATAAGCAAGGGTTGATAGCCTGAGGGGGGTGCTGGCCTGGGTTTGTCGGTAGCTGATGACCGTGGTTCGGAACCCACGTTAAGCTATAGATCCACTCGCTAAATAGCCTAAGATTCTGATGCGCCTCTAACCGTAAACCATTTCTTTAAAAAACTGTACGTGTACAGTAACTAGCTTATCATTTTCGGATTTTGGACTTCAAAATACTTCACATATACCTATTTTTATCAATGTTACCTCAAAAAAGTTTAAATTTGTTGACCTGTATCCATCGTATCCAATGGATAGCGAAGAAGAAGTTTAATAAAACTGATTTGGAAGAAGAGTTTCAAAAAGTTATATGGTATTCAATGGTACAATAAATCTCTTCGAGTTTAGTTACAAATAAAAATTATTCATATATTATTTCAAGCTGATTTCAAATCAAATTTGCAAATCATTATCAATGTTCTAATTTTGTTCCTATTTACACTTATTTTGATTCATTTAAACCAGCCGGAATGATCCACATGTCCCAAATCTTCATAATGATGATCGTGATGATTATCATGGTAATAAACGACTTTTTCCTGTGGCTCTGACTTCTTTAAACTGGCGAAAAACTTGATCTTGGTGAGAATAAGATGAGCCAAAGCAATCATGAGAAGCTTTCCCAAAATCGCGACGGTGATCATCTTCAAAACAAGATTGACTTTTGTCGCTATTGCCAGCAACAACAACAGAGTATTGATTCGGTTCATTTGATCCTTCTTCTTCTTTTTCATGTGAAAAAGTTGCCTGGTCTGTCCTAAAAAGACGTAGAAAAGAGTCAGTATACATAACAATGATTTAGTCAGTTCCAAAACCGTTAACCGTTTAGTGGGTTCCAAAAAATTGTTTCAAGGGCATGCCGAAAATATTACCGTGGAATTTTGTCAGTCCTTCATGCCAAAGTGTAGGTACCGTTTGATATTAGGCATGCAGCAATGTTTCAGTACTGCTTAGTTGAATACTAATATTTTATATTAATTATCAAGCTTGACATAATTCCTGAAATTTAGTATAGGGTCACTCAAAAAGGAGTTGATTTTGAATAAAACAAAATGACTGTACATTTTTTTAGATAACTAGAAAGTTTTGATTAGTTGTCGTTTTTATATTGTAAATTATGATACCCAAATATTAACCTCTTGCTGCTTTACATGCGATCACAGTTTTTTTACAATATTTTTATTATACAGGGGAAATAACTTTCATTAATTTAACCAACGATTCTTCACATTATTTAAACGAAAAAAGTTGCTTACAACAAGTTGTTAAATCGCCAATCGAAAAGGTATGATAAAAATTAACATTTTTAACAAATATGTGTAAAGCATATGTGGCAAATATTAATTGATTATGATCTTTCGAATATCTTTTTATTAAAAATCATGCCCTACATCAGCCAAGGACGCTACGGCAACATCGCAACATCCACACCACAAACAATGATATTTCAAAATGGCGACAAACATTATTTTACTGTGTCAGTGCATCTATTTAAGTTCCATTTAAAACCAAAAGTGTAATCTGTGCGCGAATATTACGATATGCTTACACAGTGCGTCCATTAAGTATCAGTACTTTAGATATATCTCAGCAACCAGTTACGCCATCTATTGACGAGCGGCGTCGTTTCAAAGCTTGAACATTCCTGGACCTTACGAAAACTACTTTACCCCAATTGACTGACATTTGTTGATTTTATGACGTCTTGTTTACAAGCCACAAAAGGTCGATATGCCAATAAAATCATGGAACAAAGAGCTGGTAATTTTAACGCAAAACTCGGTAAAACTGCATCGGGAACATTCCGGTTGATGCAGCAAGTGTAGGGCGATGATTGTTTAAGAAGAACAAATGTTTTTCTGTAGCATAAACGTTTTTTGGATGGCAGAGTGTCGCTAGAGGATAACAAACGAAACAGGAGACCAATTTCAGCTCGTTCTCCCGAAATGATCGAAAAAGTTCGCGATTTTGTAGCAACTGACCGCAATGCTTCTCTAAAAATGATGGAGGAGGCTTTGAATATCTTTGAATATGCAAAGTTTGTTTCAAACACGTTAACGGAGGAGCAAAAATGACTTCATGTCAATCATTCCAAAGAGTTCATCGCAGCCGCCAAAAAGGATCAAAACTTCCTGGAATCAATTGTTACGGGGGATGAAACATGGTGCTTTCAATATGATCCAAAAACTAAGCGTCAAAGTGTTGAATGGAAGTTGAAAAACTCACCACCGGTAAAAATACACGAAAAACTTCTTCAAAAACCAGGACTAGAGTCACAAAGAGTTTGTTCCAACTGGCATAACTGTCGCTAGGAAGTATTACTTAGAAGTCGTGAAACGATTGATACACAAAATTCGTCGCGTTCGGCCAGAATATCGCGATCCAGACAGCTGGAGTTTGTTGCACGATCAAGTTCATTGCACTAGAAGTCACGTATCGTTAATTGTGTATCAATTTTTGGCGCGAAACAAAGTCTGTTGTGGTCAACCACCCATCGTATTTACCAGATTTAGCCCCTTGTGACTTCTCCTTGTTCCGAAAGTTGAAATTAAAGTTAAAAGGGTGTTTTTTGAAGACATTCAAACCATCCAAACAGCTTGGACGCTTGCTTTGGAGACTATTCCAAAAAATGAGCTTGAGCAAGCTTTTGAATGAATATTAAATCGATGTAACAAATGTATCAAAACGAGAGGAGAAGACTTATAATTCATAATTAATTATATAATAATAATCGTTCAAAATTCTAGAGATTGAAAATAATCTCAACAAAAGTTTGTTTCTAAAGATAAAAATACTGTTTATTCCAGGTCTGATATAGAGTCAGTTCATTTATTGCAATATTTTGGAGACTGAATAATGTTCACGTACAATGGAAATATGAATTTTTTAGTATATCGATATTTCGACGATCAATTATGTATATCGGAAGGGATTTATATGGGTGGGGATAGAAAGGAAGAAGGACTACCGTTAATGTTAACGGTATATAGTCCTTTTACAAAATGTCCGTCCCTACGTGTTGAGTGATGATTTTATGTACTTTCTATTTTCAACATTTTGACTTTATTTTAGACATTATAAGTTTTTTTTGTTGCATCTATATTGCTTTTGTAACAGACCCCATACCCGAGATTCCGCTCTTGTCGGAATCTCGGGTATGGGACTTCGTCCGTTGTTGTCGCCGACGGGAGGTCGACGAAAACATGGGTTGTTGGCTGTGGATAGGGTCTCCCTATTCTTGATGGTATGGTATATGTCGGCGCCCTGAAGAATCTGAACCTCGAGAGACGAAACATATGTCATCCAGTTGATGAAATAGATGGGGCCTATTCCCGGTTCCTCTGCCATTCGTTAAATATATTTGATTGACGATGTCATCAATCCATCTTGTTTTAGTTCTTCTTGGACGCTTATGATCAAGCGGTACCCATTCCAGGATTGCTTTGGTCCATCTGTCGTCACATCGCCTCGCTATATGGCCTGCCCACCTCCATTTATATTCCTTCACGTTTCCAATGATGTCATATACTTTCGTCTGTTCTCTGATCCATGTATGGGTCATTCTGTCTCGTTTTGTAATGCCTAACATACACCTTTCCATTCCCCTCTCCAGAAATTTTTGAACTAACAGGCAACACGCACTGATCAAAAACTTTTCTCCACAGACAAAGTGGAAGTTTGTTCATAAACACTTTGTTAAGCTTGCCAAATATCTGGCAGCAACACTTAACACGCCACTTTCCGGGAAGTATCATCCTCCATTAAAATTCTTTGCCAAAGATATATGTAGTGATTCACCACCTCTAAATCGCTTCCTAAAGTAGATATTCTTCTGATTTAAGTAAATATGTTGAACGAAACCTGACTGTTTTTCAGATATATTTTCAAGGCTAAATGGTTCTCCGCCCTGTTTTTGTAGTTCATCTAGGTCTTGTGACAGGAAAACGATATCATCTACAAATCTAAGGTGGCTTAAGTATGTACCAATTATTTTTATTCCATCCTGTTCCCAATTCAGATTACGGAATACCTCTTCAAGGCAGGCTGAGAAAAGAACAGACGATATTGAGTCACACTGCTGTACACCCCATTCTATATTGATTTGAACTTGAATCCTGTGGGTTGAAAGGGGGAAATAGTGGCATCATACAAGGTGTCCCAAGAGAAAGTTTCTTCTTGATATAGCGATATAAATAAAAAAGTGACGTCCAACAAAAAACCTTTATTATTTATTGAAATACACATTTTAGATAATTACTTTTTAAAAATAATGCCATCCAAATGTAAACATTTACGTTCACGGCACTTGCCTAAACGAACTGCAAAATTCGTAGGACGGTTTGGTTGGACGTGGAAGTGTTACGATGTAACGAGACAAAGCTGCAAAATTAGGGCCGAAAGCGACTTTCTGCAAGGAGTGGCTCCTGTATAATGCACCTAGAAGGTTACTCACACCATCCCATTCACCGGGCCTTAATACCATAGAAAATATATGACACATTTTAGACCGAAAAATTGATAGTCACAATTAATAGCAAGGAGCATAAAAAAGGAGTCATTTTTGGCGTATGGTTGTTTACCCACAGATATTACAAAAAAATTAGTGCAATCAACGTCTAGACATTTGAATTTCGAGAAAAACATTTTTTTAGCGACTTAATTTTAATGATTACTTAATCTAATCTTAACAACCGAATTAAAGCGTTATTTTTATACACATTCAAATACAACAGCTTTCAAATAACACAATGATAACACAATAATGGTGGCTTTTTTCGAACAACACAATTTTTGTTTAATTTCCAAAGCCTACTATTGTTATGTTAGCTTCTTTTAGTTTCTACCGACTGCAGATTATTTCAGTTATTTTTGCTAATTCTTATAAAACAGCCACTCTAATAAAGAAATGTGACAGTAACATATTTTATTTCCAATTTTAAAATTTATCAAATTATATTAAAAAAATATACGATGTTGCCATTTAAAAAATTTCGTTTCAGTATCTACTGAAGAAATCTGGCAACACCGGAAAGAATTATTTGTAAAGTTTTCTTAGTCAAGTTAGTTCATACAACTTTACCTTTAGAAGTACTAGTACTATCACTTCAATTCACGTTATTAGATACAGCAGAATAAACAGACAAGGTACAATTCTAAAACAAGCGACCGTGTCCTAACAAATGATGATGTAGTTTTATTGGAGAGTAGTACAAATGAATTACAGATACAGCGCAGAAGAAATAATTATAAATTAATATAGGAAAGAGTCAATACATGAAGTCGAAGTACCAACACGCCAGAACGAGGTTAGATACTTAATAGAGATGTTTTATGGAAGGTAAAAACGAAGTTATATCAAACAGCGATTAGACCGAAAATGCTGTCCGCCTTGGAAACATGGACGCTAAAGAACAGACTGTGAAATAAGATATAAGAGAGAAAAATTACGAAGAATATATGAATATAACAAGATAAAAGAAGGGAGGGTGAGCTATACAAACCGAGAAATGTATAAACTACCTAAGAAATAAACTATAGAACAGGTAATATAGTCGAAAAGATATGGTTAGGTATCCTTAAACACATGGACAATGCAAGGATAGCAAGAGGAATACCTTGGAAATCAGAAGCGATAAATAATGCTAAGGAAGAACGGGGAATAATCAGTGCGGAGATCAAGTAGAAGTTGGAAGGGGGAAATAATGGATGATCCGAATTATAACTTCCTAAAACAACAGGAATCATCTGTACATAGTACTTGCCATTTCATAATTTTTACCAAATACGTAATTTATATCTTTTCTAACTGAATGCATCACAGTTAGTCTTTTATACATGCATAAATATTATTCATATATGATAATCGAACGTCCTACTTATCCAAAACAGTGAGATACCGCATAAATGTATTAAGCGAATATATTTTATTTTTTTTATTTTGGTACTAAAGCTGCTTTTTGGAATCTTATTTATCTGATGGTATAGATGTCCATAGCCGTCAATGTAGTTACCATCAAATCGCGTCATTGGCGCCATTTCCTTGTCGACCTCTGACAAAGATTTTCAACTCACAACAATACAAGTTTCATACAACAACATAGTTTGGAATAGCGTTGAACATGTGGAATTTTGTGCCTCTAAACTACGATTTGCGGACAGCATTGATTTTCTGTTACCTTTTGAAGAAAACTACTGTAGAATCGCAGCGAATGTTTATCGAAGCTTACGGTGAACATCTGTTGGTAAATTATAGTACTTTGAATTGTTTAAAAATTTCAAAAGTGGTGATTTTGACGTGAGAAATAGAGAACGTAGAAAACCACCGAAAAAGTTTGAAGACCGCGAATGGCAAGCATTGTTGGATCAGGATGACTGTCAAATGCAACAACAACTCGCAGATCAGTTAAATGTGACAGAGAAAAAAAATGGGTTCCACATAAACTGAATGAAAGACCGCAGAAAACCCACTTGCGATATGCTGATCGCCAGATACAAAAGAAAGTAATTTCTTCATCGAATTGTAATAAAAAATGGATATATGTTGAGAAATCTAAGTATAAAAGAGCATGGATAACTCCAGGCGAACTATCGACATCAACTGCAAGGCCAAATCGCTATGAACAGAAGACAATGCTCCGTGTTTGATGGGATCAGAAGGATCAGTTATCTATTATGAGCTGCTAAAACCTGGCGAAACCGTTAACACCGAACCCTGTCAACAACAAGTGATCGATTTTAATTAAGCTTTGCGCAAAAAATGACCTGAATATCAAAAAAGGCAACACAAAATGATTTTGCTTCATGATAATGCACCATCACACACAGTAAAACTGGCCAAGGAAACAGTTGAAGCGTTTAGTTGGGAAATACTTTTGCATGTGGCTTACTCACCAGACTTAAATCCGTCCGATTACTACTTATTTGCTTCGATAGGATACGCACTTGCTGAACAGCGCTTCACTTCTTACGAAAATGTACGAAAATGGCTCGTTTTTTTTGGCGTGGCATCCACAAATTGTCAGACAGGTAGGAGGAATGTATAGCCAGTGATTGGCAATACTTCGAATAAAATATTTTTTTATTATTTTCATACAATAAACGTATATTTTCTATACAAAAAGTCCGGTGTCATATTTACATACCTGATAACAGACTAAATATCTTAAAGGAAAATTTAAGTATCCGACTTAAAGCTGTCTGTTCTTTTCGATTCTCACCCCGAATTTTGATAATAATCATCACGCAAACCCGAAGAGGGAAGCTTTTATTTTTGCCTTTTTCTCATTGGCGTTTTACAACCACCAAGCAAATCGACCCGCAGCTTAAAAAGTACGAAGAGGCATTTCTTTTTGTTTTTGGAGATCAGCCTCATCAATTCAATACTCACCTGTATCACTTTTTTTCTAATGATGCTTTGCGTTTTGAAGATATTTGAAGAAATTTAATGTAACGGTGTAACAGAATTTTTTTTTCTAAATTTGATGTTTTACTTTGCTGGTAGAGTTTCTAAACACCCTGTATAATATACAGTTGTGTAATCTTCCGTTATAAATTTACTTTACAACCACTTGACATACCATTAAATTTTACGATTGGTTGATGATTGATGATTAGGAAAGTAGATAGATGCGTGAAAAAAATATTAAAAAGGATTGTCCGGGAAATAATTTTAAAAGTAAAAAAATATGCCAATGCCAAAAAAATATGCCATCAAAAAATTTGAAATGAAAAAAGTATGAATCCTCATGTATAGTGAGTTTAGTTAGACACATGTCTTATTGAGATCTAGCTAAATTGATGAAATTATTACAAAATTTTGACATAAATTTAAGTGTAGAAGACCTAACTCCTTATATGATTTATCCATAACTAGCAGCAAACTAAAACCTGTAAATAATAATAATAATAATAAAATAATATTAATAATAATAAGGCAGGGGGCGGATAGACAGCTTGGTGAGTGAGAGCAAGCTCAAGGTGGAAATCCATCGTGCCGAGGAGCTGAATGGCACAGGGTTAAAGTGTCTCTAACGATGTCTCCGGATACCTAGCGCCCTCCGGTAGTAAATAGCTTTCCCAAGGTAAATCGGGGCTCTGCCTTGGGTGACCGTTTTTTCCCTTGAACCCAAAAAAATTTTTTATGAAGATTGAAACATATAATGATATTATACAAGGCGGTAGGGTTTTGCGGATAAGAACCCTTCGGAACCGTCGGGAGGATTTGTCCGGGGTTGGTGAGTCTGGAGCGAGTGGCAACTCCCAACTCTATGGCACCACAAGAATGGCAATGAACAAGGCAACTGAAAAATCCATCCACAATTAGAATATAATAGTCAATCAACACCAGAGACTTCAATACAAACCTAACAAAAAGCAGGAGCTAATAATCAGGTACCGGCTGGCTCGCCCCCCATAAGGAGGGTTGTCAGCAGGACCGAGCGCACTCCACGTATTAGATGGACACGTGAAATGAATATTGAAGTAATGAGTGCCTATTATTACGTGAACCAGTGTGCAGATATACCGCTACCTGGATGGAGAAGTGCACTTCACCAAGAATATAAGAAGAGGTTTGCTGAAACACAGTTATCGGAATAAAACTTAGCAGACCGTAAAAATCTTATATTAAGAAAAACATATCTTACCGAAACAGAATTAATGAACATCAAGAGAGAAGTCGGTAATAAATTACACCAAAACATTACATATGACCCACCTCAAGAAAATGACATGGATATCCTTAACTTGAACACAGAGAACCAACCGGTAGTACAAACTCCAATCCTAACAACAGAAGTATCATCAACTCAAAATGAAGAAACAGTCATGAATGGAAACTTTTTTAACATACGAGAAAGATGTTACAGGCTATTGGCTCATTTTACTGGCTCAAATCCACTAAATAGGCCAAAAATACCGATTCTGCGCAACATTGCAAAATCCCGCTTTACTATAATGCAGGTCAATAAAGTTTTGGAATCGCATTTATCGGGGATAATGAACCTTAGTGACATACATCTTGCGTTGTACTGTGCAGTAGTAACTGTAATCGAGGTTTCAGGTCAAAAAACTTACACCCTCAATGCGACAAGGCGTAATATCCAAAAAGATACACCTGCCTGGAAAAAGCGCCTGGAAACTGATATCAATGATTTTCGAGCGAAGGTTGACATTATTTCTGAGTATCTTGCTGGAAATACATCTAGCAAAGTGACGAAAAAAATGAAAATAATTGCTAAAAAATCTGGCATTGGATTTGAAGAGTCAAACTTTCGCGGGAAATTATTAGACCTGAAATATCGATTTAGACAGAAGGCTAAAATGAAGGGAGCCAGACTAGCCCGATACAATGAGACAGAAAAACGAAAACACCAAAATGCAATGTTTCAAAATAGCCAGAAGAAGTTTTATAGACAACTAGAAGCTCAGGGTAACCAGTCAAAACTTGAAAATGTGAATGTATCTACCTTTGAGAAATACTGGAAATCTGTCTGGAAAAGATCTGATGGTTATGAAAAAATGGCCCCGTTGGTTGCAACAATTCGAAAACAGACTGATGCACTTCCACAAATGAAATTCAACGGTCTTGAAGCGATTGTCATCTGCACTGCCATCAAGAAAACTCAAAACTGGAAGACACCTGGGCCAGATGGATTACACAACTTCTGGATCAAAAACTTCACAGCTGTTTACCAGGTACTTGCTGATGCATTTAAAGAAATAATGGGGAATCCTGATACTTTCCCCGACTTTCTGATGGAGGAAAATACATATTTGTTATATAAAAAGAGTGATGCTAACCAACCCAGTAACTATAGACCGATAACATGTTTATCCGTGTTGTATAAATTATTCACAGCCCTGCTCAATGAAAAAATTTACCAACATTGTGACTATAATAACATATTAGAAGATAAGCAGAAAGGGTGTATTAGGGCAAGTATGGGATGCAAGGAGCAACTGACGATTGATGTTGTAATTCTTGCGCAAGCCCGGACAAAAAAGCGCAATTTGAATATGTGCTATATAGATTACAAGAAGGCTTTCGATAGTGTCCCACATGACTGGTTATTAGAAGTTTTGAACATCTACAAAATTTGTCCGCAGATTACAACCTCTTTAAGGTATCTCATGAGTAAATGGAAGACTAATTTATTTGTCCACCAACAGTATATTGGAACAACAAATATCGAGAGAGGAATATTTCAGGGAGATTCATTTTCCCCTGTTTGGTTTTGTCTAGCGTAAAATCCGATGTCCACATTACTTAACAATAGCAATATTGGCTACAAACTTGACATGAGAAATTCCAGGAAACTATCTCATTTGCTATACATGGACGACTTAAAACTCTATGGAGAAACAAGAGAGTAACTAAATTCATTAATAAAAACAGTCGAAATATTTGGTAAGGATATCAAAATGTCATTTGGACTCGAGAAATGCTCCACTATCAGCATACAAAAGGGAATAATAAAAGAACAACATTCAACAGTCTGCGGTATACAAGAACTAGCATTAGAAGACTCATACAAATATTTCGGAATGCTTTAAAATCATAAATTTGATCATAGCCTATTAAAGAAGATTTTGTTAATTAAGATTAAAGAAATTTTTCCACTTTGTACCAAAAACGACTGACAAAACTCTTAAACACCAAACTGAACGGTGGAAACCTCATTAAAGCGATCAATGGCTGGGCGGTGCCAACGCTGACATATTCTTTTGGCATTGTGAAATGGTCTGAAGCAGATCTTGATGAACTGGATAGATTGACACGAAGAACATTGACAAAGTTCCGATGTTGACATCCCAATTCGTCCACAAAAAGGCTATATATTCCAAGAAAGTTGGGAGGCAGAGGGCTTGTGAATGTCAAGAATATTTGTCTCAATCAGGAGAATAGGATGAGAGAACGCTTCATTAGTTCACATAGCACACTAATGAAACTGGTTGTTAAGAAGGACCAGGGTTTCACCCCACTAAATCTAAATAAACAAAATCGTGTTGATAGTAGAACAGCACTGAAGGATATCGTTCAAGAATGGAAACAACAGACATTACATGGGAGATTTCCTAAATCACTTCAGGAACACATTGACAAATATTTGTCTCTAAACTGGCTTACCGATGGACTATTATATCCAGAAACAGAAGGCTTCGCGACGGCTATTCAAGATAAGGTAGTAAGGACAAAAAATTATGAAAGACATATTCTACACATGGATGTTGTCGACAACTGCAGGAAGTGCGATGGTGTAGGAGAAACAATTGAACACCTTGTTGGAGGGTGTCCAGTCCTTGCCCCTAATGCTTACCTAGGCAGGCATAATCAGCTGGCGAAAATTATACACCTGCAAATCGATTTAAAGCACTCGCTATTTGATAAGATGCCTCCACCATATTACAAGTACACTCATTCCCCCGTACTTGAGTCAGCCGATACAATTCTTTACTGGGATAGACCAATTACAACAGATCGGACGGTTGACTATAATAGGCCGGATATTGTTCTGATTAACAAAAAGCGGAGGAGAACTTTCATAATTGACATTGCGATAACGCTCTCTCATAACATCAGAAAAACTGAAATGGAAAAGGTCACGAAGTACGAAAATCTTGCAATTGATCTGAAAAATCAATGGAAACTCCAAAAAGTGGAGGTGTTACCTTTTGTTATATCCGCCGAAGGCCTAGTAAGCAAAACCTTTTCCAAAAATCTGGAAATTCTTGGTGTTTCAAAATCGATTACCACAGTAGGACAACGAGCAGTTCTCTTACAAACTTGCCACATTGTTCGTAAGGTACTAAGCTGAATGGGAGGAGCTGAACTGCTTTCTCATTCTGGCATTGTAAACCCGACCAGCCTAGGCTGAGATGATCGATGAATCATGTTTGTGATAATAATAAATGTATCACACCTGCTGTACATGGATGATTTAAAATTGTATGCATCAACGCCACCGAAATTGCAACAACTCAATCAGGTTGTAGAGAAATTTACAGCTGATATTAACATGCACTTTGGATTAGATAAATGCAGAACCATTAACATAAAGAAGGGATCTAAGTTAGAGATGACAGGGTTTGTCACTGCAGAACAAGAATATATAGAGCCAATGCAGGAGGCGAAGTATATAAATATGTTGGAATAGAACAGTCTAAGAGAGTTGAACATAAACTCATTAAGGAAACACTAACTAAAGAATTGAAGTCCAAACTTGAGAGCATATGCAGGTCTTACCTAGACAGTAGAAATATAGTAAAAGCTATAAACACTTTTGCTATACCAAACCTTGACATATTCGTTTGGAGTTATATCTTGATCAAACACAGATATCGAAAGGTTATAACGAATAATTAGAACTACACTAACGAAATATAGGAAACACCACCCGCACAGTAGTAAAAAACGACTTACTTTACCAAGAATCGAAGGAGGGAGAGGAATTATAAATATATGTAACCTATACGAAAAACAAATATCCAGTTTATGAACATATTTCCATCAAAGAATGATCGAATGCCCGCTAAATGTCATCATGTGTTTAGCTGATGATAAGTATACGCGTCTGAATCTTAACCAAATGGAACGACGAAATGAGAGCATTCAGACAACTGGAACAATTATACAAGACTAGAAAAATATGTCTCTACATGGTAGATACCCCCACGATCTTGACCGTTATGAAGTCGAACGCCTGGTTGACATGGGGAGGTCTTTTTCCGGACACTGAAGGTTTTATGTGCGCAATTCAGAATCAGGTCGTGCACACTAAGACCTACCAAAAATATATCATTAAGGATGCAGATGCATTAAGGATCAGAAAAGCCTGAGACTATCCAACATATTGTAGCATGTGGTAGATTCTCCCAGACAGACTATCTTCACCGTCATAATCAGATGGCCAGTATAGTCCACCAGGAGCTTGCAAATAGTAATAACCTTATAACAGAGCGAGTTCCTTATTATAAATACAACCCCGAGGCGATACTAGATTCAGCCGATTTCTGGTTATATTACGACCGAACAATAATAACCGACAAAACCGTTCAGTGTAATAGGCCAGATATTATATCGCTAAACAAAAAGAAGAAAACAGCATTCCTAATCGATATAGCTGTTTCAAATACACACAACATTCAAAAGACGGCTGAAAAAAAAGTACAAAAATATACAGAATTCAAGTTAGAAATAAAACCGATATGGAAGTTGCACCAGGTCCATATTGTGCCATTGATAATGTCAACAACTGGCATTATATCAAAGAATCTGAAAAATAACATAAAATTTCTAGGACTAGAAGAAAATCTGTTTAAAATAATGCAGAGGGCGGTAATCCTTAATACCGCTCGCATCGCTCGAAAATTTTTGGAAAAATGAAGTTGTTTTAGCTACGACCCGCACTTTATTTAAAATCCAGCTTAGCTGGGAAGAAAAGATATAAAGGAATATAATAATAATACACCAAAAGTACTTTGGAACAACAAATATCGAGAGGAATATTTCAGGGAGATTCCTTTTCCCCTGTTTGGTTTTGTCTAGCGTTGAATCCGATGTCTACATTACTAAACAATAGCAATATTGGCTACAAACTTGACATGAGAAATTCCATAAAATTATCTCATTTGCTATATATGGACGACTTAAAACTCTATGGAGAAACAAGAGAGAAACTAAATTAATTAATAAAATCAGTCGAAATATTTAGTAGGGATATCAAAATGTCATTCGGACTCGAGAAATGCTCCACTATCAGCATACAAAAAGGAATAATAAAAGAACAACATTCAACAGTCTGCGGTATACAAGAACTAGCATCAGAAGACTCAATACCATACAAATATTTAAGAATGCTTCAAAACCATAAATTTGCTCACAGCCTATTAAAGAAGAATGTTTCCAATTTGTACCAAAATCGTCTAACAAAACTTCTAAACATCAAACTGAACGGTGGAAACCTTATTAAAGCGATCAATGTCTGGGCGGTGCTAACTCTAACATATTCTTTTGGCATTGTTAAATGGTCTGAAGCAGATCTGGATGAACTGGATAGATTGACACGAAGAACATTGACAAAGTTCCGATGTTTACATCCCAATTCGTCTACAAAAAAGCTATATATTCCAAGAAAGTTGGGAGGCAGAGGGCTTGTGAATGTCAAGAATCTTTGTCTCAACCAGGAGAATAGGATGAGAGAGCGCTTCATTAGTTCACATAGCACACTAATGAAACTGTTTGTAAAGAAAGACCAGGGTTTCACCCCGCTGGATCTAAATAAACAAAATCGTGTTGATAGTAGAACAGCACTGAAAGATATCGTTCAAGAATGGAAACAGTAGACATTACATGGGAGATATCCTAAATCGCTTGAGGATGACTCCATTGACAAACATTTGTCTCTAAAATGGCTTACCGATGAACTATTATATCCAGAAACAGAAAGCTTCGCGACAGCTATTCAAGATAAGGTAGTAAGGACAAAAAATTATGAAAGACATATACTACACATGGATGTTGTCGACAAGTGCAGGAAGTGCAGTGGTGTGGGAGAAACAATTGAACACCTTATTGGAGGGTGTCCGGTCCTTGCCCCTAATGCTTACCAAGGCAGGCATATCAGCTGGCGAAATTTATACACCAGCAAATCGCTTTAAAGCACTCGCTATTTGATAAAATACCTCTACCATATTACAAGTACACGCTTTCCCCCGTATTTACTTACAACAGATTGGATGGTTGACTATAATAGGCCGGATATTGTTCTAATTAACAAAAAGCAGAGGAGAGCTTTCATAATTGACATTTCTATACCACTCTCTCACATCAGAAAAACTGAAATGGAAAAGGTACGAAGTACGAAAATCTTACTATTGATCTGAAAAATCAATGGAAACTCCAGAAAGTGGAGATGTTACCTTTTATTATATCCGCCGAAGGTCTAGTAAGCAAAACCTTTTCCAAAAACCTAGAAATTCTTGGTGATTCATAATCGATTACCACAGTAGGACAACGAGCAGTTCTCTTACAAATTTGTTCGTGGGGTACTGAGCTGAATGGGTGGAGCTGAACTGCTTTCTCATATTGGCATTGTAAACACGACCAGCATAGACTGAAATGATGAATGAATCATGTTTGTGATAATAATAATAATTTATTGAACCCTCAAGACAATACAAATATGCTTGGATCAAAGCAAAACAAGAGAAAGCACCTTGCCACACTTCTGTGCATACAAAAAATATATAGCATTTAAACCTACATATAAATATTTTATTCTTGATAAGGTATATAAATGAATAATTTATACAATACAACAATACAAATATCCATGATTAAGTCTGATTGACAGAATTCACAGAATGTTCAGTGGCACGACCTCAGAAACAATACATGATATGATATTCTTGTACAAATAAACATTGTATACATAAATAAGCATTGAATCTACTTATTGATACGACATATATTCTTCTAAACTATAAAAACTTTGACTTATAAGAAATTCACGGACTAATTTTTTAAATTCGTTATCATTCTGTTCAACATTATGTTTAACTATCTTACATGAATGTATTGGTAAAAGAAATTCATCAGAGCCTCGTGTGTTATAGTGATGAAAATCACTATTTTTCACGAATGCTACAAAATTTCGTCTAACAAAGATGATAATCTCCAAAATATATAGTGATGTTATAGTCAAAGTTCAACATTGTTTAAAAATTGGTCGACATATTGCCGATAGTAAAACTCCACCCATCATTCGAATTATCTTTTTTTGTATTTTGAAAACACGCATTAGATGAGGCGACCCACCCCAAAATATCAAATATATATAAATCAAACAAATCAATCAAATATATAAATAGATAATTTGAGAAGTATCTAACGCAGTTTCTTTAAATAAACAAAGATGTTTTACGGGGAAGTTTAATAACCTTCTTTCATTTGAATAAAACGGATGCTGAAAGTTATGGATTATGGTTGAAGCTCATACGTTGAAACAATTCGCAGAAGCAGTGAATGTTGGCTAATCCACCATTTCCAAATGTCTACACGCATTGTGAAAGATCGAGAAGGAAGTAAACTGAATTCCATATGAATTGAAGGAATAAGGTATTGAAAGGCGAAAAACCAATTGTGAAATTTTGTTTACCAGACCGAAAATAAAAAGTTTTTTTGCATCGAGTTATGACAGGAGATGAAAAGTGGATCTATTTTGACCTCCTAAAGCCATGCCAGCCTTCAACATCACAACCAGTGCGCTATATACATGGAAAGAAAGCTTTACTGTGTATTTGGTAGAATAGCTGGGAAGCTGTGTCTTACCAACTGATGAAACCTGGTGAAACGATTACCGGCGATCGATACCGACACCAGTTGATAAAATTGTACTGAGTATTGAAGGAAAAATTACCAGAATACACCCAAAGACACGATAAAGTAATTTTTTAACATGGCAATATTCGGCCCCATGCCACCGGCCACACATTTTGCAATGTGTAAAAAACTATTTGGAAAACGTTAAATGGGGCGTCTTACCCCACTCACCATATTCACCCGACAGTTTCTTTAGAGTATCACTTACTTCGATCGATGCAACAACATTCAACTTCTCACGAAGAAGTTTATTTGTCCCGGAATCCATTCTTTGTCAGAAAGATGGAAAAAAGTAATAACGAACGAGGGCCAGTACTCTGATTATTAAGGTAATTTATCTTCTTATGGAAATAAAAGCTCAAATTTTGTAAAAAATCGACATTATTAATCGAAACACCTATATATAGAATACCAAACTAAACCAGATCAACAAGATAGCGTTCAAGTCAGCACCGAAAATCCCCAGGAAAACAGCACCAATAGCCACATCGAACAAATTTCAAATATTTGGCAAACTCACAAAGGAACAAGCCGGCAGTCGGAAGGACCTGGAAAAAGGAAACAGTGAAACCACTACCAATAGTCATAACTTCTGCCATGAATTTTACAACCTTCAAAGCACGTATAGACGCAATCATCAAAAATAATTTCGTCTAGTACATCCCAAGGGTCATCAGACTTGGCAAAAAGTGTTCGAAATAATAACTACTTAATTCAACAGAAGCAATGTTGAGTACTTTACGTTCGGACAGATGCAAAAAAGCCGTCTCCAGAGGTCACCCAGATGAACACACATAAAATAAAATCAACATTAGAGACACAAGACATCAATGTAAGTGGGAGCTATATCGCTATAATACATCATTACATACGCAATTAAATCACTGCGAGAAGTCTGGACATGATATTGCAAACTGCAGAAGAAACCCGGTGTATGGTGTAAACGAGGACATCCGTTTAAAATATTCCAACTGATGATATAACATTGGAGTTAATTACAAATTAAAGCAATATTAAGTCAATAAAGAACAGAAGACGACCCAAAAAATACAGGAGAGTCAACCTGCAGCGTATTAAGCATGAACACTAATCCAAAAATGACTTTCCTACACAGATATCCTGAAACAAAATCTAACACATGAAAACAAGCCAAAACTGCAAAAGAGAAATTAAGAAAATATCAACTGAAGACAACGGCATCAGAAATTTCAATGATTTTCAAAATGTCTTTGAAAAAATCAGAGAATTCAATAATATCATCGTAATACCAGCAATAGGATAAGATCAACGGATAAAGTCTGGGAGAAGAACCTGATGACAGCCGGTTTCAGATTAAACCAAATAAGGTCGATCCAAGTACATATAAACAATGGAGGATGGTACAACTCTAAAATGATAGAAAACTCACCAAAGAGAAAAAAATCGCTTACTAAAATATTGTTTTGTTAAAGAAAAGTAACAAAAATCAAAACCGTCTCAGGCAGAAATGGTACCAGACCCCAAAATTATCTGTTTCTAGTAATTTCTTCCATGAGCCAATCAACTAACACAAAACTAACTTCCGAATTAGGAAGATAAACACTCATTTATATCGCAAGTAAATGTCGAATAACGGTCATCCTAAAAACAGTCCTACCTGTAGCTACAACACAAGTCGATTTCGTACAACAGGAACTCTAAGATACCGTAGTCTTTGGATTTTTCTAGGATGACCCGAATGTTGTATACATAGATAAATCTGATCCTCAAACCCCCCAATCCTTGTCTGTGCTCACTATTTTTCTAAAATTAAATCTCTTGCTATTTTATATACGGATAATTGACGATGTGGTGTATGAACAAGGTCTTTTAGCATTTTTTATAGAGGAGGAGGAGGATTTTTTACAGGAGAATGAGATAAAATACATAAAGAAGAAAAATAAAATTCCTTAATACATATAGGTCAGATTTGTTGTCGACTTAATAATTAATTACTATATATGTATAAAAAATAAAACTATGACTATATATTTATTAAAAATAAAAGTAATCAAATGTATAACAAAGTTTATTGCTGTAATAAACAAATCTATATATTTTCTTTTAACTCTGCCAAAACAAAATTTCTCAACTAAACAATATATTCATTCAAAAGAAGAACAACAAAAATATACATAAATTGTATGAACATTATTTTAATGACGGAATATATTTCCTTTAACTTCTTGAAAGCAGAATACTGTAGAGTACATCAAGCAATGACATTTCAAATGTCACCTGTCAAAATGTGTAATCAACGAATAATTTAGTATAAAGCTAGACACTAAATACAAATAACGACATCTATATTTTCTCAACCAAACAACATATTTATTCAAAAGGAATAAAACAAAAAAATTATTTCAATTTTACCAACATTATGTTAATGAAGGGATATATTTCCTTTAACTCCTTGAAAGCAGAATACTGTGTAGTACATGAAGCAATGCCATTTTAAAAGTCAGCTGTCAAAATGTGTAATCAACAAATAATTTAATATAAAGTTAGGCACTAAATACAAATAAGGACATCTATATTTCCTTAACCAAACCAGATATTTATTCAAAAGGAATAAAACAAATAATTACTTTAATTTTACCAACATTATTTTAATGAAGGAATATATTTTCTTTAACTCCTTGCAAGCAGAATACTGTATAGTACATCAAGCGATGACATTTCAAATGTCAACTGTCAAAATGTGTAATCAACGAATAATTTAGTACAAAGTTAGACACTAAATACAAATAACGACATCTATATTTTCTCAACCAAACAACATATTTATTCAAAAGGAATAAAACAAAAAATTACTTCAATTTTACCAACATTATTTTAATGAAGGAATATATTTCCTTTAACTCCTTGAAAGCAGAATACTATATAGTACATCAAGCAATGACATTTCAAATGTCACCTGTCAAAATGCATAATCAACATATAGTTTAGTGTAAAGTTAGACACGACATACAAATAGCGACATCTATATTTTCCCAACCAAACAACATATTCATTCAAAAGGAATAAACCAAAGAAAGTATTTAGTTTTATCAATTTTATCAAGAAACGAATCTATCTATTTCCTTTTAACTCTGTGAAAACAGAATACTGAATAGTACATTCAGCAGTGACATTTTTAATGTCGGCTGTCAAAATATCAAATAAACGACATACTTTTTGAACCAAAACAACATTCAGTTAAAAGGAATAAAACAAAAAAAAACTAAAGTTTTATCAAAATTATTTTATTTCAATGTTTCAAGTGGCTGTATTTGATTTTATTGATAATTCCTTGAATGATCACAGATACAATTGCTATAACGTGCAATTTAAGCGATACTGCACCAGCCAACAGACCGATCAAAGCTATCAATACCACCAACACACCAAACAGAACTATCTTGACCAACATCAACTTCATAGCCACGTCCATCAAGTACATTTTCAATCCGTCGTCGTCATCTTCTTTTTTTCTTGTTTGTAGTTCGTGGTGATCGTCATCGCGTTGAACTGAAAAGGGCAATTCGGAGGAAATTATGTTTCAACATTAATTTTGCTGATGAGATTTGGTAATGATGACAATGATAAAAAGTGAAAAGATTTTATCAATGATACGTTGCATATTTTACATCCTTGAGATAAGTGTTCTTGAATTAGATATCAAATCTCGGCGTATCATATTTTTTAAATGAATGATATATGTTTAAATCAGTCTGGTCGATGTTATCATGGTTCCTACGCAATTGCGATAATGATTTCAGTGAACCTTGTAACTTCCTTGATGTTTTGCGACAGGGACAATAACATGAAAATATCAAATAAAAAGACAAAAAACTAAGTGAATACTTTATTGTTAAAGTTTTTTTTTTGGTATAATATACATTACTACTAGAAATTACAAACTAGAATAAATAAATAAATTAAAACCATAAATGTTGCTAATTGTTGATGATGACTAGGCGACTCATTTAATGACCCAACCAAAATGGCATGCTTTGAGCTACACTACACAATACCTACAAATCTATACTTAGAAAATAATACACTCAGTTTCAAAAAAATTGCACCATTTTAATTCTAATTTAAAAACCCAAAAAAAGTGTGACACACACCAAATAAAAAAACAGTGATACCCACTAATAGTGAACATCATAATCTCCTTATTACTTATCAAGTGAACTTAGATCAATTTCTTAAAACAAGCTCACATGATGAGGAACAGGATATATATATATATATATATATATATATATATATATATATATATATATATATATATATATATATATATATATATATATTAGGGTGGTCGTTAAAATTTTTTTTTTCCGACGCCCCAAAAAAAGCCTTCCTTTAGATGAAAAAATAGGGGGATTTTTTTAAACAAAAATAACACATGCCTCAAGACGATTTAAGTTCATTTTTTGATCAAATCGTAGTTTTTTGTAAGTATTTTCTAAAATATACGGGTTTGAGAAATTTTGTAGTAAATTAAATTCTCTACAAAAAATTCTTTCCAATTTCGTCATAAAATTCACATTTATGAAGATATTCTCAATAATAAATTCAATCCCATATAGCCAACATTTATGACTACAAACGTCATTTTTTCTGAAATATAAAACATTTTGTAACGTCGTTGTTTCTAAAATATAAAAAATTTTGTAACTTTACTTTTACTTTACTTAACTTTTTTTATTATATTTCTATACTATATTTCAACTATATTTCAGAAAAAATTACGTTTTTAGGTCCTAAAATGTTGACTATCTTGACTAAATGAATTTATTATTGACAATATTTCCATAAAAATGAATTTTATGAAGAAATTGGAGAGGATCTTTTTTGTAGAGAATTTAACTTCGTACAAAATTGCTTCTACATATTTTTCTCAAATCCCTATACTTTCAGAGATACTTACAAAAAACTACAATGTTATCAAAAAATGAACTTAGATCGTCTTGAGGCACGTGTTATTTAAAAAAAAATAACCGAATTTTTTCATCAAAAGGGAGGTTTTTTGGGGCTTCGGAAAAAAATTAATTTTTAACGACCACCCTATATATATATATATATATATATATATATATATATATATATATATATATATATATATATATATATATATATATATATATATATATATATATATATCTGTGTGTATATATAAGAAAAATCAAACTTGAAATTTGACAATACGAAAATCTGCTCCCACGAGAAATGGCAAGCGCATAAAATGTACAAATAAGCCCGCTTTCTAATAGTAGTAAGTTCTACAAACTTGAAACTTGACAGGCATTGTCCTCATACTTTAAGAAAATTGATCAAGAACTGTTATGCAAAAATTAATCGGAATGAATATAACATCCGAGTTGAATATAACATCGAAAACCGCGTAAACTTATACTTTGAAGGTTACTGATAATTTTATATTGTTTTAGCTGTAATGTTTACTTATTAAATATTTATAATTAATTTTTAAGCATTTTCTAGCTTTTAATGAAATTATTGTTGCAGATTATTATGAGAAAAATTAATCATTTACTCCATAAAATGCAGTAAATCTATTATTTTTTTTCTTTCAATCGTGTTTTTTATTATACTGGACGATATTTTAAATAGAACACTGATGCACGTATCGGTTACCATCATGATATCAATTAGTATACTGGAAGCTTTGGAGTGAAACACTAGACTCAAAGAGATATACCACAAAAGACCAAAGCTATTCTTGTTAATTTCTCGATTTGCGTTTTGCTAACCAGGTTAGAATCATCAGGAGATGATTCAATCGGAATAGATAATTTCATAGATCGAATAATCTCTCGATCATGTTAACATGGTTAGCGAAATGCACGTAGAGATTTTTAAAATGAGTCTCACTCAGATCCTGATGCTGTTACATTGTTTAAGAAACGTGCATTTTAAGACTATAATGAGGTAGTTTACGTAGTTTAGAAGTTAAAAGATCCAATATTATTAATATTAGGACGGATAGAACCGAATTTAAGATGAAGTTAACATATAGATCCAGTATTTAAATAGGTTCTCTCTCTTTCTTTTATATATCAAATTGCTTTTCACTATCAACTGGTGATATTAACATGAATAACAAAAGGCGCGTCAAAAAGTGTAGTGATTTGAAGCAACTCTTCTGGTGTTAAGTAATTAAACCAAGTATTTTGCAATGTACAAGTTCATTATAAAATAACAAAAGTTAAACATCGAACATTGTTTAATCTCATGTCTACATGATAAGTAGCAGTGTCTGTACATCTCTTCCTTACACTTTTCCTCTCCTGTTAATGACACTCCACAATTTTCTAGGTCTAGGTATCCACTTTTCTTCTTTCCTGTGGAACCCAGTCGAGAGCTAATTTCCATCTTAGCTAATAAAACAAACAATTCAAAAACTGTATAGACAAAACAAGATAAAAAAAAAATCAGAGAAACCGTATCGAAAGAATTTACTAGTAACAAGAAACAAAAGTGGGGACGTTACCGGTCAACATTGTCAACATTGTTCAAAATTTATGTCGAACCCTCTCTGAAAAATTGAAAACAAAAGTAGCAGTAAATATTGATAATATCTGTTCGAATTTACACTAAAATTGTTAAAAATTAATTATAATATTCTGAAAATATAATTAAACCAACATAAATTCATAACTGATGAATATCTTTGATAATTTATCTGTAGTGTTTAATTTGTTGTCTTAATTGTATTGTCTCGACACAACCTGAATACTTCTTACCACTTATATACCACATTTTCCATGCTAATAACTTATCAAAACACATAGATTAATAAGAAGTACCTTATATAAATATAATAACACAGAAAATATATAAAATATGTAATTAAAATTTAATAATTAGTTCTATACATTGAATTTTCATCACTCCTTAAAACCATGTAGATTTAAAAACATCATACTTTTTTTATAAAGTAACATGTTAAGAAACATATCTAAGTAATATTCACACATTTCTTTTCTATTTAGAAAAGTTATTATCTAAAATATTAAATGATGCAAAATCTTTGAATATAACTACATCATATTTATTTAGAACACATATAATAAACACGTATATAACTGACTGGCCTATAACAATATAATGGCATTAAATAAGAATAGCACTAGTTACAGACTGCTTCAATAATTTGTGTCACCATAAATGTCATTAAATTCATTAAATGTCCATAAACAATATCATTGTGTAAATCTTAAAACACACACACACACACGTGTGTGTTTGCATTCAGAGTTATTCCAATAAATAACCGGACTGATTTATTCCTACCCGAGGAACTAGGGGTTGACGGTGTTTTTTATAATGGAGGTAGCTGATGTCAGGTAATATAAAAAAACATAGCTCAGTTGTCTCCGAAACTTTGGAGTGCGTATATCGTGCAAGAAGTGGACATGTGTTTTAAGTTAGCGTCGAAAGTCAAGATATAAGGGAGCATCGAGTAGCGTTGTAACATAAAAGTTTGAGCGAAATTGAACAAATCCGAGAACCTTACAAGGATGAAACCATGACCGTAAACCCCCGCCCCTCCCCCACACACAAGGAACTCAGGAAAACGTTGAAGACGAACTACGCAGTGGAACTACGCCCGAACCGTTGAAAATGTAGCCGAAGTGCGAGAATTTCTGAACTCTGTCAGTTAAGTGTTTGTTTGGTGGCACAAGAGTTAAATTTACAAAAATCAACTGTGCATTCAGTTGTAACCCACTCACACGTCGCTGTGAGGGGCACTAGCCAAACGCAACGCTGCCCCAACCACCTTATAGTCCAGATGTGGCTCCCCAGACTTTTTTTGTTTCCTCGGATCAAGAGAAGCCTGAAATGACATCTTTTCGAGACGATTGAGGAATCCCAATTCTTATTGGACAAAGTGTTATTATTTGAACATGTTTGGACATGTGTGTGTTATTATTTGAAAAAAGACAAAAGAAAGTAGGCAACGACAGAAGTTCAATAAAATGGACAGAGTTGATGAGATGAGAAAAATTGATGAAATGTAAAGTTAGGTTTGGATATCCGAGAATACAATACAATAATGTGATAACTAAAACAATTAAGGGAAAAAATTGAAATAACTAAAAAAATTGAAGAAAATGATTTAGAAATATTTAACACTTAACTTTTTTTAAGTACTACTCCTTTTTCCAGGATCCGTTTCATCGCCTTTATCAGTTTTTAAGTATTTCTTCCATAGCTTCGTCTTTTCTCTTACATCTACTCCGATTCCTTTATTCCACCACGATATGTTTTGTGATTGATTATTCCCTTCACATTTATATTTCGTTACGTTTAATAATACTTCTTTGAATAAGAAGTTTTGCATTTAATTTAAACCCTTCTGGTTTCAATATTTTAGATATTAACCAGGCGTTGCAGATTTCATCAATAGTAATCTTGGAATACTTTAGTTTGAATATTTTCTTTTCGCTTTTCAGTTATTAGTGTCCATTTTGATGAATTTTCTTTGTGTAGGGATATGTATAATACTTCTTAGTATCTAGACCTGTTTAGATTCCTTCCTGTTTTTGTTCCTAAACTAACATGATTTCTTTCAATAAAAGAAAATCAGGGTTCTGTTTGCTTGATAGTACTAATTATCAACATATAACTATTAACTGTATTTTTAAATACAGATAGTACGACTGTACGAGGAGTACGATAGTACGATAGTACGAGTCACAGTTCACCTAGTCTATTACCTGTATTTAAAATACAGGTAATTATCATTTATTAATGATTTCTTACTTTTACAAGTTTAGGGTTTTTTTTTTAATATTGTTTCTCATTTTTTTGTTATTACATTAATATTGTATTCTCGGGTAATCTTACGTTTTATCAATTTCTTAAACTCTGCCTATTCAAAGGGTGACCCATATTAAATATATATATATATATATATATATATATATATATATATATATATATATATATATATATATATATATATATATATATATATATATATATATGTCATAACATACGGAAGTGAAGTGTTATGGCATACGGAAGTGAAACCTGGACACTCACATCGCAATCAATTCAAAAACTTCGGGTGACACAGAGGGGAATGGAAAGGTGTATGCTTGGCATTACAAGACGAGACAGAAAGTCCTGTGCATGGGTCAGGGAACAAACAAAGGTCTGTGACATCATTGGAAGAGTAAAACAAGTGAAATGGAGATGGGCAGGTCATATAACGAGGCGATGGGACGACAGATGGACGAAGGCAATCCTGGAGTGGATACCGCTTGATCGCAAACGTCCGCGAAGAAGACCGAAAGCACGATGGATTGATGACATCGTTAAGTATATTGGACCCGAGTGGCAGAGGAAAGCCCAGGACCGTGAGGATTGGAAGCATGCTGAAGGGGCCTTCATCCTGCAGCGGATCGATACGGGCTGATGATGATGATGATATATATATATATATATATATATATATATATATATATATATATATATATATATATATATATATATATATATATATATATATATATATATATATGTATGTATGTATTTATATTCCTATTGATTTTGTCTTTAAACTTTTGTTCAGCTATAAGCTCTAGAAGCGTATACATAATATATGGACACAAATCATGAAACAACCTTACAAGCAGTGTGGGTGGTTATAAAGTAAAATAATATTGCTCCAAAAATACAAAAAAGGAAATAATACTGTACAGGGCGAATATTTTAATATAAATAATGCTCCTAGGTATAGAAGTACATGAATAATTTTTCACCTTGTACGGTACTAATTAGGGCAATAAAGAATAAGTCTTTCTTTCCAATTATTCCATAATTTCCAAAACCCAAAGCGGAGAAACATTGTGCTTAATCTAGCCAAGATAAGAAACTGGATGAACCAGGTTTCTGCTCTTTGTAGGCCAGATTCTGAGCGTAGTCTTTCCTGGAGTAACCACCGGACCAATCGTCCACTGGGACATGATCATAGTGATCATCGTTTTCGTAATGATGTTCATGATGGACATCTTCGTGAACCACAATATGTTCTCCGCTGCCTTTGTGCAAAATCCAGACTTTGAAAGCAAACAGTGCCACTGCCCACATTACCGCTACTACAAACTTGAACATAAGGAAGGAATTGAACATGGCAAGCGCCGTTTGAATCATTAGATACAACACCAAAACATACACAATGTATTTTATAAATCTGACCAATTTTGTGATAATGCCTTCTTTATTGTTCTTCTTCCTCACTTGTTTGGGCCTGGCTTTTTCAGCTGAAAAATCATTTTTATTTTTTTCACTACAATATATTTCCAAATGAAGATTTGTTAGTTGTTGAATGATTTTTTTGTTAAATATGCAATAAACCTTATTTGGACTATCAAGAAGATCACCCAAAATAAGATTTATTGCACGCTTTCATAGTTTTTTTTTAATTAATCGTGATAATGCTGATGTCCTGAATTCGAAAACTTCTTAATAAGTAGGAACTTTAAAAGAGCCAGTCCTGCCAAACATTTGAGCATCAATGCCCCCACTCCTGCAAGTGCTGCTACCACTGTTCCAGCTAAAGCCAGAGCTGCCACAATCATCACTATTTTCAGAAACACTATAGCTTCATTTATGAGGTCTTTTTTCGATTTGCCATCGGCTATCTTGTCGTTTTGGTGATGATGATGACCTTTTGCGTCCACTGAAACCGTTTAAATTATGCCAATTTGTACGATTTTTTTCGGGACGTACGGCCTGATCACGCCCCCTTGCGGGCACTATGGAAGCTGCATTTGCGTACGCTTTTCGATCAGGACTTACCGGAGCGCCATCTGGCGTCCTACCCGCAAGCAGGCGTGACCAGGCTATACGTCCCCATAGAACTTTCTGCAGGTTTTGTTCAAAATGAAAATCGTACGCAAATGGCTTTATATTGTTATATTAAAGATAAAATATTATGTACCAAAACATTATTAATATTTTTTTTATTAAAATTTCAAAAGTATTATTTATTTTAAACTTTATGTCAATTTTTCCAATCACAATAAATAACTGTTAATGTCCAGTATACTATAATGTACGAGTGATATTTTTTAAACAAGGAGGAGCTTGCGCGTCTGCTCCTAGTATGCTTTGCGCGCGTTTAGGCACCATTTGCAGCCGTATCGTATGTCTGGGTGCTGAGCTGTACAAGTTTATAATGTTTAAGAAAATTGAGTCGCCCGCCGATTGCGAGATACGATCTGTAATTCGATTCTTCAGTGCAGGAAACTTGGCGACAGCAGAAATTTACCATCAGATTTGAGAGGTTTACGGTAATAATATAAACAGACAGTAAAGTTCGAAAGTTGGTGAAAATGTTCAAGAACGGGCGGATTAATGTGCATAATGAGCCATGCCCTGGTCGATCTTCTCTGATTTCTGAAGATTTGGTTCGTGATGTGGACAACAAAATTTGAGAGAACCGATTGAAAACAATTTCAAAGTTATCAAGTGAATTTCCACAAGTTTCAAAACCATTTTTGTACACCACAGTTTCGAAGAAACTGAATTATCGAAAAGTATGTTCTCGGTGGATTCTAAAACTGCTTTCTAACGATTATAAAGTTGAGCTGTACTTTATCGTTTTTGACTCGATACAATCAGGAAGAAGAATTGTTAGACCACATCGTTACAGGAGATCAGACTTGGGTATCTCACATGACTCTTGAATCCAAGCAACAGTTAATGGAATGGGGACATACATCGTCGACAACCAGAGTGAAAACCAAACAGACAATTTCAGCTGTAAAGGTCATGGCAACTGTCTTTTGGGGCATGAAAGGGATTCCACCAATCAGTTCTGATGCATATTGTGTCACCTTGAGAAAACTTCGGCGTGCCATACAAACCAAGCGACATGGCCTACTGTCTTCCGATGTGGTGTTACTCCATGACAATACAAGACCACATGTGACTGCACAAACACAAGGTCTAGCAGGTCCTTTAGAGGGAAAGAACTGGAACATCCACTTTACAGTCCAGACCTTGCACCCAGTGATGAGTGGGTGCAAGTGATTTTCAAGTGAAACAAGTGATTTTCATTTGTTTCGGTACATAAAGGAGTTCCTTAATGGCCAGAGGTTCAGCGACGACAAAGAAATTCGACGAAAAACTACTGTCATGGATTGGGCTTCTTCACAGGCGGCAGATTTCTTTGACATGGGAAAACTTGTTGAGCAACCGCAACAAAACAAAAAACCGCAGTCGCAACAAAAATAGAAATTATGTAGAAAGCTACATAAAAGTATGTAGAATATGGAAAAATATATATTCTATTGATATTTATTGTATTTTTCTCCTTACTAAAAAATGGACTCTATTTAATAAAATATACCGCGTACATACTATTATGAAAGAATTCAAGATCAAGTATAACTTCGAGGTCTAGTAATGATACAAAGATGAGGATATTGTAATTTAGACACGTGACAAAAAGGCTAGAAAGTCGAATACCAAGAAAAATCATGGAGATGCGAATAAGCGGTAATAAAGGGAAAAAGAGAAGTAAACCAAAGACAGGGTAGTAGAACAATGTAAAAATAGACGCTGAAGAAATACTATACATCAAAAACTAGCTATGACTGCTGGAGATCAATCCGAATGATGGCGAAGGTTGCAGAGGGTCAAAGCGTACTGAAGCTCTGTAGCACCACGAGATAAAGATAAACTACTTTCTTTAGAACTATGGTACTGAAGACGTTTTCAATGTGTCATTAGTCAGCTAGACCCACAATTTTATGAAAAAAAAATAGAAATGTTAACAAAATAATTACAATATACAGGGTGTTTTCAAAGTTGAGTCATTTATTTTAACAAGTTGTAGAACTCGTAAAAGTAAGTAATTTTACCAAAAATTATTTGTATTAAAGTTTCAAAATAAAGAAGTTTTTAACAGTTGCAAAATTTGAAAACAGACATGACTTTTTGATATTTTGTCAGTGGCTTATACATTAGTACAACAAAAATGAAAATTTGACCAAATTTATTTTGGTTACCGACGAGGTCACATTTATAAGAAATAGTGTAAATAATTTCCACAACAACCATGTTTGAAAAAGACCCAAAAAAGGACTTATTTTCAGCACAGATTTTCTGTAAATGTTTGGACTTAGTCAATATCATGCTTGTTGGGCTCATCTTTCTTTCATGTCGAGTGACGGGTGAAAATTATTTAGAACGAGAAGTTCATGAACATTTAAAAAATGAATTTTCTAACAGATGTATAGGGCACAATGGTCGCATTTCTTGGCCTGCACGCTCATCGAATTTAAAGCCCTGTTAATAACCTCTATATTTTGCCACTTTTGTATAAATGATTTTTGGTAAAATTCCAGTCTAACCTGTTAACATAAATGAGTCAACTTTGAAACACCCTGTAAATCAACGAATTCAAATAAAAACTATTTTACGAAATACCCTACAGATAATTTTTAATCATTATTTTAATTAATTGAAACAACAAAAGTTTTGGCACACAATATATTATCACAATTTTAGTTACATATTAAGAATTTGCATTGAAAAAAATCTCATACACACCTTAGATGATTTGATGAGTTGTTAAGGATGTATCATGATGATAATTCATAAACCACTGCACATGCCACTGACTTCTTGCCTTTTAAGTAGGTGACGATTTGGTTCATGCAAAACTATGATATCATTACCAGTATCATTATAACGTACGTTAAAATTAAAATCAAATAAAAAAAATTGAATGAGGATATTTTTAATTTCCTATCATGTTTCCTTTACAATAAATAAATATTTTGTAAAAGTGGAAATATATAAAAGATATTTTCTTAATATTAATTGGAATTAATCTACATTGGTATATGTTGAGAGTAAGCCATGTTTTGAGCATTGGGAAAGTTCCTAGCATGATATTCCCCTCCGTAAGGTGCTCCCCCACCAGGTGCTGAATACTCATCACCGGAGGACAAGTACGGATTTTTGTAAACGATTTCTTCGTGATGATCAGATTTGTTTTTCAAATTCGTCCAAAATTTAAATATCTGTACGGCAAATGTAGCAAGTGTAACCATCAAAAATTTAAACTGCATTGCTGTCTGTAAGGCTTTCAATAAAATACCCAACTTCAAGACAATGACCAGAGCTATGAGAGCTACCTTAGCCAATCTTATCAAGCTCCTCATAGATTTCTTCTTCTTCTCCTTCTTCTTTTTCTTTCCGCTATCCAATGATCTTACTTCTGAAACTAGAGTTTTATTTAGGATATGATTAATGCAGATTGTTAGAAGATGCACCCCGACTAAGCTGTACAAATAAAAAAGTATACAAGTTCGAAGTATTGAAGGATTTTACCAAAAAAATGGCCCATCCTACTAAAGATAAAAAATGTAAGGACTGATTTAATAATACCGTGAACAATCAAGAAAATTCCGAATTTATTTAAACAATTCGCTAATTTTGTACCAACATACCCCGTTGAGTACGAAACTGGATAATTTTAGAAAAAAGTTCTTGATTATAGTCGCCAAAACACTGTCTTCAAAGACCCTTCGAAAAATTCTTGACCTAACAAAGAAGACACAGGGTTTTTGAGAACTTTTTTTATTTTTCACGCAGCGAGCCATTTCTTCAGGTTTAGGAAGCAAATTTTTACTACAACAAACTAAGACGTGTATGCAGAGGCTGTATCGTGATGAAATAGTACTTTTTCTGAACAGATTTGGACATTTAGCCTGACTAGCACCTTTCAATTGGTCCATTTGATTGTGGATTAATTACTTGTTCAATTAGTTTCCCTTCAGTTTCCAATTTGAGGCCTCCAAAAAATGGAAGGAATATTGGAACTTAACATTGAAAAAGACACCATTTTAATTAACAAGCATATATGGAATATTCCACATTAGAATGAGGAAGAAGAAGAAGACTTTTACCATCGAAAATCAAGAGTAACAATGCTTTAAAGTGGAATCGAACTCAAGGCTAAACCCCAGACTTGCTTTACTCGATCACAACAAACAAGCCACTCTATCTAACGAATCATACTTGACAATCAGCATAGTCATAGTCATTGGCATAGTCATATCTCTGTGAGAGTCCAAAAACTTTTCAAATTATACATGGATAAGGATTGTTATGAAAATACATTGAACAAAAAAATTAGGCTTGTTAAAAATATCTGGAAATTATTTCAAACAAAACAAAACTCTTCAATCAAAGTCAGATCAAAATGATCAGTCAAATTCGAAAAAGCACATAATAGTGATAATAATTAAAACACTTGGTATTTGTTTCACAATATAATCAAGATTTTTCACCAAAATAAAATCTAAAAGAATATTAAGAACACTGAATATCGCTGAAATATGAGAGCCAGCAGGATTCAGAAGTGGATTCAGTATAATAGATCCAGGTTGTTCAACATGCCGTAGAAAGGCACACTATGCCACTGTCCTTGGCTTTCATTGACTATGAAGAGGTATTTGACTCAATATCAAAGCAAGCCATAATGGATGCATTGCTTAACCAACGAATAGGACAGAGCCTATGTAAACCTACTGAGATCCATGTAAAAGGAAACTACAGCGACAGTTCACATGGATGATCTTAAGGTTAAAATCAATATAGAACGAGGTGTACGGCAGGGTGATTCAATATCCCCTGTTCTTTTCTCAGCCAGCCTTGAAGAAGTATTCCGCAATCTGGATTGGGAACAGAATGGAATAATAATAAATGGTGCATATCGTTCTCCTGTCACAAGACCTAGATGAATAACAAAAACACATACAAGAGCTGCAAAGGGCGGGAGAACCATTTGGCTTGAAAATAAACCTGAAAAAGAGTCAGGTTATGTTCAAGAAATTTACTGAAACAGCAGAATATCTATTTTAGAAAGCGATTTAGAGGTTGTGGACCACTACATATATCTTGAGCAAAGGATTTCAATGGAGTGTGATACCGCCCGGGAGGTGGAACGATGCGTTAAGTGTGGCTGGCAGGTATTTGCCAGGCTCAATATAGTGTTTACGAGCAGACTCCTTTGCCTGAAAAAATTTGAGAAAATGAAAAAAAATGAGAATACATTCAAGAACTTTGGGTAGGCCAGAGGGGAATGAATACGTGTATGCTTGGCAGTACAAAGCGGGACAAAAAGATCTGCACGTGAATCAAAGAACAGACGAAAGTATGTGACATCATTGGAAAGTTGAAGGAATTGAAATGAAGGTGGGCAGGCCATATAGCGAAGCCATGGACCAAAGCAATCCTAGGATAGATACCGCTTGTTCATAAGCGTCCACGAAAAAGACCTAAAATACGATGGATCGATGACATCATCAAGTATATGGGACAGAGGAAAGCTTAGGCCCGCGCGAGTTGGAAACATTCTGGGGAGGCCTACAGGGGATCCACAATGGATGAATGATGATGATATTCAAGATATTCTCTGACATGTTTCAGCCTCATGACCATTCTCATTGAGAGTTATCGATAAACTGTTTAAGAAGTTTATACATAATCCTCAGCAAGGCCGAAACTTGTCAGATCAGGAGATTATCTTGCATATATTGTGAAACAAATACCAAGTGTTTTAATTATCATTGTTACTATGTTTCACCAAGAGCCAACCGCGCAATCGATCGAAATCAAACAATAATAGTAATAAAATGTCTAATAGAATATTTAAACGAACCAGTCCTGATATTTCTTGATTCAATTAATGCTTCAATCACAACTACTAAGGTGTAATAAAAGTATCTGCATTTTTAGCTTTATTTATATGGATTATATTCCACTCCTCAGAGACTCCTTAATCCTATTTCAACTTTTGTTGACTTAAAATATAAGCGAAATAAGTCAAAAAATTATGGCAATTTTAAGATATCATTTCAAAGCGACTAACACATCTCGTGAGATTTACAAATTAGTGGGAGAAAGGTGCGATATCGTTCCGCTGGTTCAAAAAGTTTGTATAGGTAGAAGTAGGAAATCAGATCGTCTACAGTCTTTCGATGCCGACATTTTAAAAGCAGCTGTGTGTTCAGATTGTGAGGCATATCAATGGTGCTAAAGAGTTGTGAAGCATTTCTCATGAACTGTCAACGCAGCAAGCCATGAGTCGAATTGAAGTATGAAATTGATTTATCAAACGGGTTCTCACCGGCGACGGAAAATCTCCAACTCTTTCGGTACCAAGACGAGAAAGATTTGTCAAAAAGGTTATGCTGCTTGTTTTGTGGAATTTGGAAGCAATAATTCCTTTTGAGTTGACTCTTGATTGTAGGGTGATACATTCAGAACTCTACTCAGTTCAAATTGAGAGAGTATACGCTGTTCTGGCTAAAATTTACCCAGCTTTGGTCAACCGTAAAAAAGTTCTCCTGCAAAACACATCTGAAAACACACCCTTCATCTAACCACCTCAAAAATTAATTAATTGAACTTTACTTTTTGCAAGGAAAAAAATGTTGGAGGTAAAAACTTTTTCACCTCCAAAAACTCATCGTAATACCGAAGAAGAATAAAGATACTGACTAAAAATCGGGATGAGGTAATCGAAAACGACATCCCATATTTCGAGGAATAACCTCCAGTTAAATATTTTTTAAACAATGAATAAATAAGTACCTCAAAAAGGCAAATACCTTTGTTAAACTTTAGTAGAGAGTACTGCTAAAAAGGAGTTGAGAATTGGAGTACCCGTGAACTTAAATAAGCAAGATTAAAATATAAAGTAAAAACACCAGGCGATAAAATAATTCTGTATACTTTTTTTTGCACATGTTGAACGAGGGTAGTCAGAAAAGATTCCATTCTCAACATGAAGGTGACATAAAAAATATTCTGGTAATATAATGGCGCATGCGTTGAAAGATAACCTTAAACATTTCAAATGCAAGAATTTAATGACGACTCAATATTCAATTTTTTCGTCCTTACAGAAACACTGACATAAATGACATAATATGGCTGAAATTTTCAAGGTTATCTTATCAGAATATTTTTGACGAGTAATGCCATCTTCATGTTGACGTTGGAAACTTTTCAGGCCTCCCCCTTATTCTGCAAAACCAATTTTTCTTGTATTAATATTATTAGAAACATGCTAAATTAGTATTACAAAATACATGCAATTGTTAGTTATTTATTAATTGATTAGCAAAATTTAATACCCTAAGCTACTCTCTTTATCATTAACTCTAAGCTACTCTCTTTATCTTGTTATAAAATTATGTCATGCATGTAATTGCATAATTAATAGCTTCTAAATATCATGCAGTTGGTTTAAAATGACGCGTTGATTCGTATCTCCTAATCTCATATATTTTTTTCAAAAATAATGTGATCATTACCCAAAAATAACACATGCTATTTATTATAAATATGATTTATATTGTACTTACGTTTAATAAATAAATAACAAAAACAATTTTAGTTCCTTAATCTAAATTAATGAAAATAAATGTGTACACTATGGTTCAAAAGTTTGGGGCCTTTCTGAATGGGTGTTTCCTTAACAAAAATAAAGTATGAATTAAATGTTCAATCAAGATCCTATATCGTATGTTTTATGGTGTGTTTCACGTTAATATCCATCTAGTGTTATTATAATATTAAATGTGACTTTAAGATTTACTTTTAGATATCACACTTAAACTCCTTAGTTTGCTAAAACTAGCTTAAACTTATTAAATCTTGCTTAACTGTCCTTTATTTATGGAGCTATAAAATTATTCAGTAATTTTAATTTAATTTTTTTTAATACAATAGTTTTCCACACAACATTTTATTGTAAATAAGCTTTAAAAGAATATTTACTTATACTGTTAAGTAACACATTAGATAACACACAGGATAGCACACAAAAAGGTTCCCTATTTTAAATTAGAATGCTTTAATTTTAGTTTAATATTTTCTTTTTTTCAATTGCATAATAAACAAGCAGAAAGCAAGGGAATGTTGAAATGGGAAATATATATACGTACAAAGTGAACACAAATTGTTACAATTTAGTTGGAAATTAATTGCATTATTTTAATTCTACGTAAATTCTGGATCTGAGGGTAATGCTCGAAGCTAAGGCACCTGGATCGATCAGCTGTTTCTCGGCGGTCCCCTTGCTTTTCCTTCCAATAGAGTCTATTTTGTCATCTCGTTGTGTCACCTGCCCATTCTAGCCTTCTTACTTGAAACATTGACAATGACATGTCAAATGTCATTTATGTCAAATTGATATAGGACCTATACCTCACTTTTTATGAAGTTTTGAACACAGCCCACGCATTATCTGCACCTTTGCCGAACGACGATTTTTTCATTAATCTATAAGTGATCAATTTTTAATGATTTTTCATTATCTCAATGTGTTATAAATTACATGTATTTTACATGTCAAAAGATTTCCTGTAAAAATTCCTAATACGTATATTCTTTTGCGTGGCAAAAAATGACATCATTAAGGTAAGTTGAGGCACCGGGGTTTCTTCGGTTTTCATCCAGGCGCCATTTTTTGCTTATAAATCGTGTTTTTTGCTTATAAATCTCGCAAACCGTTTGAGATTCAGCATATTGCAGGCATTGGTAAAGCCACTTTTCTGTCTCAAAGTATCCAGACGCCATTTTTTGCTTATAAATCGTGTTTTTTGCTTATAAATCTGGCAAACCGTTTGGGATTCAGGATATCGCAGGCAATGGTAAAGCCAGTTTTCTGCCTCAAAGTATCGTCACTGGATTCGAAGCAACGGGAATTTCATCGTTTAATCCGCTGTTTTTGTGGAATCCGACTCTATACAGGCCGTTGTACACATGTGTACCATATACACATGTCGGTGGTGATGTACAGCATCGTATTGTGATTGATGAGGTTGCTGTCCATGAAGAGATGACAACATCTGAGGCACCATCAATATCTAGGTCTCTAGCCTCTCTTCAATTTTAACTGAAACTGGACCAGTGTAAACAACTACATCTGCCAAAAAATCGAACCGTGAGCGAAAGCCAATGAAAAGTGCCGTTCTAACTTCACTGGAAACTATTTCGGTATTGAAAGAACCGAAACGATAATAAACTATTAATAAGTATTCCATAAACATTAAATATTTGGTGTATTTACTTCATCTTTTCACTATTTTTGTCAGTGTCTCAACTTCCTGACAATTTTTTTTGTCCAAAATGTAGGACATTGGAAAACTGGATATATTTTTCAGGCTCATGAAAAATCAAAAAACGTTTATTATCAAAGTGTTGGTACGGCCTCTCGTTTTCTAATGTTGAAACGTTGAAAGTGAATTTGTAAATACGGAAAAAATTGGTCCTCGTTATGTGATACAATACTTTCATTTGAAAGATCTCGAAAAAGTCTAGCCGATATCAAAACAGAATTAAATTCTACTCTGAAGGAGGCTCCTTCGTTTACAACAGTAAAATATTAGGCGACAGAGTTTAAACGAGGCCGAACGAGCTACCAAGATGAACATCGCAGAGGTCGACCAAATGAGATGACCCACTGGAAACTATAAACTAATAAATATTCCATAAACATTAAATATTTGGAGTATTTACTTCATTTTCTCACTGTTTTTGTCAGTGTCAGTCAGTGTCAGTCTCAACTTCCTGACAATTTTTTTTGCCCAAAATGTAGGACATTGAAAAACTGGATATATTTTTTAGGCTTATGAAAAATCAAAAAACGTTTATTATCGAAGTGTTGGTACGGTTCCTCGTTTTCTAACGTTATAATAAACTCTTCGATATTTTTACCCAGTGAAATTTTATGACCGATTGATGATATTATATATATATATATATATATATATATATATATATATATATATATATATATATATATATATATATATATATATATATATATATATATATATATATATCTTACTTAGTATTTTATATCGTAACAATTTTCTGTTCATTTCAAAAAAATTAATTTCCTTTCATTAACCTTTTTTATCCTTTCTTTCCCATTTTAACTTATTATTGTTCCTAAATAAGTAAACGTCGATACCGTCTTATTAATATTCTTTGTTATTAAGAGGGTGTTCCTATTCTGAATTTCTAATTCAGAATTTTTATCTTAACTTCTTTTTAATACAAACTTTCTGGCTTCTCTGTCTAGTCGCTCTACTGCCTTTAATAATTTTACTTTGGATTTGGCTATTACAGTAACGTCATCTACGTAGGCAATTAGGTTTGTTTCAATTGAGGAAATCTGAGATTTATTGGCTTCAGCAGGATAAATCTAAATCCCCAATAAAACTAAACCAAATTACTTCTACATATGTGTAATTATATTATTAGCTGAGGTGTTACCAAACTTTTGAAGATTAATATGATTAATTCGCATTCGTGGTGAACATCACAAAAATGTATATCCAAAAGTGAGTCAACTAAAAATCTTTATATCTAATTGGCTTTCTTAATGGTTTCCTTGATGTATTTGATGTATAAACTAATTATGTGCTTATAATTACTTTATGTTTTTTTCTTATTGCTTTCTTCCTTTATTTCTGTTTCTATTTTGGCATTTTCAAGTATTTGTTCTCTTGGTAGATAGCTTCGAACTGAGGAAGTTCTCAGTTATGAAGTCAGCTGAGAACTTCCTCAGTTCCAAGCTGTCTACCAAGACAGCAAAGCCTTGAAAATGCCAAATGAGATTTTGGCGAAACGTCGTCAAGAATGTCAACATTCCTTAAACAAACGGATTGACACCCGGAAGAAAAATTCTAACAACAAATTTACTTGGTCTGATCATATTCGTAATATGATATATGTCGCAAATATAGTAAATTCTTTAGCCCGATTAAATTATTCAACCCCTTTAATGATATTCTAGTACTACAGTTATCGCTGATAAATCTATCATCATATTTGTCTGCCAGTTTTTTAATTTTAGCCTTTTATATAAAAATGTAATTCAATAACACTTATTCAGTATCTCTCGATGCGGATTAACGTGTGTAAGATTGTGAACTGTCTATTAATGGATTGCCTCAAATAATATTTCATATAATAATTATAATTAGTTTATACATCATTTCAAAGTTCGATATATCACTAAGAATAAAAATGTTCCAACTATTCTAACGTAAAAAGTAATATCTCAATTATTTGAATTAATTTTGCAATTTTTAGTTAACACATTTTTTCTGTATCGTGCAGTAATTAGAGAGCCAACATGACTGTTACAATTCTTAGGCATAACACTTAAATTAATTTGGATTAAAAATAACTCAGAAAATAAAAGAGGAAAAGACAATTAAAAGATTATGAAAGAACTTTAAATTGGGATTAGTAAGTGATAAAAAAAATGAATGATGTTAGATGAACGAGATATACATAGATTCAAAAGTATTGTAAAGCCTCATTTTCTATGTTTTTTCTGATACTTCTCGACACATTCAGAAACTTAACCACCCTTCAGAGTAACAAGCTTTTTACTTTCTAATTCCAATTTTATAAATCTCTTCAGAGAAATTGATATTATATATCTCCTTGAGTTTTGCTGGGATTACTATGGTTACCAAATATTATTAAATCTCTTTGGATGAGTGGTCACAATATTCGCCGTCTTTTTCCTCGCTTTATATTTCCCACTTCCACTTTATCGTCGAAAGCATTTTAATTCATCCGTTATTGTCATTTTTTTGTATATTTAAAATACCCTCCGAGGAAACCATTGGTAACCACCTGTCTAATTAATGGTGCATTTATGTGCCAAACTACCGAAAGTGATTGATATAGTCATGATATCGAAACCAGGTAAACCCTCACATGAAGGCACGTTATATAAATTAAATTAATTTAACTTTTAACCATTATTATTAAACTTCTAGAAAATTATTATTAAAAAAATACAACAAACCCGCCGTTGAAGGAAAAAATATGATCATGGATCAATCAATTTAGATTTAGAAATAGGTATTAGGAGAACCATTAGGAGAGAAAAAAGTTCTGCAGCATTTCTTGACGTGGCACTAGGGTTGGACAAGGTGTGGCATGAGGGACTATGTCAAAACTAATACATCTTTTCCAAACAGTACAGTAAACAGTACATTGAGCTGCTTACTAGTCTAGACTAGAATGTAACCGCAAAGTATCAGCAAAGAAAAGATAACGTACTATTTTTCGCGCATATCTAATACCTACCCAGGACTAGACGGGTAAAGAGCGTTTTCGGGTAATCTGGCTGTTGCGAAAGTTCACCGTGGAATGGCGTGAGCTATATGTGATTGCAGCCACCATTCAACATGACAGATTTATATGGTCATGACTTTAGTCGCTCCTTCGTCCGCTTCGTCCGCTCGTTGGGAAAGGTTTCCGCGGTCCGTAATGTTAAAATTCGTTTTCAAATCTCGACGTTTTGGCTTCTACTTAAGATCATTATCAAGAGAATCTAATTAATTCGCCCCGAGGTCTCAATCTGCCTACTCCCCAGGATTTACAACCATAAAAGATAGAGAACTTTTCTGATTGTGAACCAAGAACAGTGTCAATTTACTGCAGGATGAAGGCCTCTTCAGCACGGTCCGGAGCTTTCCTCTGCCATTCGGGTCCAATATACTTCATGATGTCATCACTCCATCGTGTTTTCGATCTTCGGTCGTCTTTCTGTCAGTCTAGGATACATAGCCTGCCCACCTCCATTTCAATTCCTTTATTCTTACAACTTCTTTATAGTCCTGGTTCTGAATACTGAATAAGTAACAATGTCAAATAGCAGGATAAAGGTCATCCAAATAACATTTTTAATATTTTAACAATACACAATCATATCTTAACATTTTTTTCTTAGAATCTTTGTATGAACTAATATTATAACTAAATCTTTTGTTTTTAGATAACGAATTATCTCACATGCTTGAAAAAACTTTTGAATCTATATATACGTAATGGAAAACATAACAGGTGTTTTAGTTTATATTTAGTTCCAAAGTCCCAAATCTAGATGAGATAAACCAAAGTACTTCAGATATCGAAAACTATAAATTAAAGATATTGCACGCAAACTTAAAAATTAATATAACACAACAAAACCTTAATATATAAGAAAATTTTGTCGTATTTTACATGGTTACATATCTAAGCCCGTATCCCTAATTTGCGGTGATCAAAATTGTGTAATCTGTAATACTGCTTTGGTGCTATACGTGAATGGAACATGCAAATAATGCTTCAAAAGCATGCTTAAAATATTACAGAATACACCTACCTGCTTCAATAATAAGTTCTGCTTCAACAAATATTCCTGTATCACTATAATCACTAACAATTATATTGTAGATATTCATATAATTTAGTAGAAATACACAATTTCCTTCTGAAAGTTACATTACAGAAGTGAATATATAGTGGTAGCTAAAGCCACTTGCGTTTCTGTTTATAATCTAATTGGTAGCTAAAGCCAAATACCAAAGAAGAGAAGACTATTTCAAAACATAACCTGTTATAGGAAAAATGCTAGGTGACATGAAAACACTAAAGTTTTTTTATTGCATCTTCTTATATTTCAGCAAAAAAGATGTGTATTGAAAATCGTCTTCTTTTTAGTTCAGTTTTATGGCATTGGCACGCTATTATGTTTAATAGTGTTTAGTATACGCAATAGTAGATGTTCCTTTAGCATTCTTTATCATCCAGAACAATTAGATCATTTTTCATTATTTAACATTACTGCGCAATATATTTTTTAACATAAATGCTTTGGCGTTAACTACCAATACACATTTTGTCTCCCAAAATGAGGTCTAGATATAGCAAACTGGCGTTGCTTTTAAGTAAAGTTATAACGCATAATCTAAAATACTTTATCAGTAACCGCAATCAAGAAAAATGGTTTTTGAGCAGCATAGCCTGCATCTGGTGTCGTACTGTTGTCCTCGCTTAGTGCTCTGGCCCAAATGGAGTGACCGTCGTCCTCTCCATGCCCGTAATGATGCTGGTGTTGAGCGTGTTCGTAATAAATGACTTTGGTCGGATGGTGCTCGTGCTTGAGGGTGAGCCAGAGCTTGGCCAGATGAAGCAGAAATCCACCCACAGCCAACAGATAGAATTTGAATTGGAGGGCCGCGTGAAAGAATTTTAGGAGAAGACAGATTTTTTTATAGATCAAAGCACCGAAACCGAAAAGTTTTAGTAAGCCGAGCAACTTTTTCTTCTTTTTCTTTTTGCTACGGGCATCTGCAAGTATAGCATCATTTTCTAAATACTATATGTAATGTCTAAATAAAAATAATTAATGAAAGAAAGAACTCTTTCCTAATTCTTTGGAGTTAAAGAGTCAATTTTTACAAAATGCTTGTACGAGAGTAGTATGAAAAGTTTCCAGGCTACACATAGAAAAAAGTATATTTTTTTGTTAAATTCAGTTATATTTCTCAACATAGCATCCTTGTAATTCTATACACATATCATAGCGATGCTCCCATCTCTTTAACCCGTCCAAATAGTAGTCGACAACTTGTTCTGCAAAATAGTGGTTTACGAATGTGATTGCCTCTTCATTTAATGAAAATCACTGTCCTCCGAGTGAAACCTTGAGCTAGGAAAGAGGAAAAAGTTGCTGGGGGTCAGATCTGGTGAATACGGTGGGTGGTCAATCAATTCAAATCTTAATTCGTGAATGTTTGCCATGGCGACCACTGAAGAGTGAAATGGTGAGTTGTCTTGGCAGAACAAAACTTTCCTTTTCTTCAAATGCGGCCGTTTTTTCGCAATGTCTGCATTCAGCTTGTCAAGTAATAATGCGTTCTATGCCACTGTTATTGTTTGTCCCTTTTCAAAAGTCGTTTAATACAGCTGCATGATTATCTAAAAAAACAGTCGCCATTCAACCGATTCACCCTTCGCAGTCCAGTGTTTCAACTGTGCCTTGGTTAGAGGAGTATAGCGGTGTATCTAAGTTTCATGGGCGTAAAAGGGTGATCATTGAGGCCCAATGTTTTAATATTTCTTACCAAGTTCTTTGGGATGATTTCTATTTACCTGTTCTTAAAGTTCTTTATAGTTCAGAATTTTTTCGGTATATTTTTCTTGAAATTTTATCAATTACAATAATATCAGGCCTATTGTTATTTAATTTCTGCTCGGTAAGCACAGTTCGGTCCCAATACATTCTGTAACTGTTCTTCTTCAGAACTGGTTGCGGATTGTAATTGTAGTATCGGATTTTTTCTGAATCTTTTATCTGTAGTTTTATTGCCAATTCTTAATGAATGATCTTCGCCACTGCGTCGTGCCTTTCTACAGTTATTAATCGATGCCAAAACTCCGGCTTATTTCGCTTAAACTGCTGCAGAAATATTTATTCGAATGAGTTTTGGTCCACAGTGAGTAATCGCAGCACCCCACGCACGATTAACCTTTTTCATGCCTAAATCTTTAGTCAACATATAACAAACCCGTTCTTTCTAGATGCTCACAGCTTCTGTTATTTCTCTAACCTTAATTCAGTCAGTCTCAACAGGCAGTATGGCACCACAGTCTCAGTATGGCACCATCTGATGAACGTTTTCAATGTTATCGCAAGTGGTTGCAGTTTTTGGCCGTTTCGAATGTTCATCGTCAACCAAGCTGATACAACACGTATACAAACGTATACAACGTATACAAACACATAAACAGCATCCATCTCGTTTTTAATTTTCGTAAGCCTTTCAAATACAAAAATGAAATTACGGCTCAATATACGATTTTTTCCACCTTTATAAAAACTTAATGTTTTTATATCGACTAACAAATGACTGTTAAACAACTAAGCATCTAATATGGCCAAACTGTTCAAGATCTTTCAATGCATGCGCAATTACATTACCAGAATATTTTTGACGAGTAACGCCATCTTCCTATTGAGGCTGGAAACTTTTCAGACTACCCTAGTACATTTATTTAAATAACTAGAAGTTAATACCAACGAGAAGAATATCTTACATCATAACCTATTCAATATAAGGAAAATTCACGCATTTATAATGTGAAGCAAAAATATTTACGTTTTTTCCTTTGTTTATAAATAATCTATTATACTTCACTCATCACAGATTTAATTCCATTTCAACTTTTTGCACGGATTTTTAAACATTTATTCTTCAATATTAAGTAATTCTACTTCGACATATTCACTCGATGGTTTTTAACAAAGACATTAAAATGTGTAAAATATTAGGCTAATTGGAAAGTTCGCTGAGCGACACCTTTAGAGCAGTAAAAGAACTATACAATCTACTATATTTTGAAGTTTCATCCTTCATATGAACATATGTAAAGTTTCAAGTCGATCAATTCATGCGTACAAAAACGGAAGCTTAAAGTAAACGTATCAATGTTATTTTTTAAAATTGAAAATATTGAAAATCGTGCAGTGATAATTTTTTTTGTAAAACAAGGTTTAAAGGCAATGGAAATTCATAATGAAATGTGAAATGTATTAGTGATGCATGCTCCTTAAAAACAATGATTTGTAAATAGGCAGGTGAGTTTCAACGTGATCGTACAAGTCTGGATGATGATCCTCGTTCTGAATGTCCAATAAGTACAAGTACTGAACAAATAATTAATTCTATACATGATATAGTTATAGGTGACAGACAATGACTTGGAGTGAAATTGCTAAAGCCATAGACATCTCAAATGAACGGGTGTTTCATATTTTGGAAAAAGAATTGAGCTTGAGCAAAATTTTTGTTAAATTCTGATCAAAAACGACTTCGAGTAAAGCTTTCTAACCAACAGTTGAATCTTTTTCGAAAAAATAAAATAGATTTTAAACGTCGATTTTGTATCTACGGATGATACTTGTGTTTATCACTATGATCCTGAACTGTGACAATAAACTGCCGAGTGGAAACTGCCGAGTGGCCGAGTAAATATTTGATAATAATTCAACTCATACGTTGAAAAAATTTGGCAGAAGAATTGAATTTTGTCCAAAGCACCATTTCCGGACGTCTACACCCATTGAGAAAGATCCAGAAAGAAGAAAAATGGGTTCTATGTGAATTAAACGAAAAACATTGAAAAGCTAAAAAACACTTGTGAAATTTTAAAAAAGATAAAGTTTTTTGCATCGAGTGGTGGCATGTGAAAAGTGGATCTATTTTGACAACCCAAAACGCAAAAAATTATGGATAAACCCAGGTCAGCCTTCAATATCACAACCAGTGCGCAGTATTCATGGATGGTGTATATTCGTTCATGGTGCGTATTTGTAATACACACCTCCATAGGTGTGTATTAAGAACTGCTGAAACTTAGTGAAATGATTATTTGCGATCGACACCGACAACAACTTATAAAATTGAACTGATCATTGAAGGAAAAATGACGAGATTACGACCAAAAGCACGATAAAGTCATTTTTCAATATGATAATGCTCGGCCCCATATAAAATGTGTAAAAAATATTTGGAAAACGTTAAATGAGATATAATATTCCACCCGCCATATTCACCGAACTTATTCCTTTCGGACTACTACTTATTTCGTTCGCTGCATCACGGACTTTCAGATCAACACTTACATTCTTACGAAGAAGTGAAAATTTAGGTAGTTCTTTTAGCGCGGTGACAAAAAGTAATAGTTAACGATGGCCACTACTTTGATTATTAAGGTAATTTGATTTATTATGGAAATAAACGCTCAAATTTTGCGAAAAAATCGACATTATTAACCGAAACAGCATTAATTTAATGTAGAATTACAGGCTAGGTATAAATAAGAAAAAGGTCGAGTTTTTCGAAAACTCGCATTGCACTGGTAAACCCAGTTAAACCTAACCTACCATACGAATTAGTTGAAAAAAAGAACAGATTGTATAGCATTATTTTATGGTATTAGCTACCAAGAAAAGATCGACTTGAAAACATAGCAATTTAAAAACTAAGAGCCAAATCACCAAAAAACTTTTACATTGTGGAATAAATTATCTTCTTTTTGAGTTTAATTTTAATAATCTTAGCTACCAAATAACAACCTGGTTACAAAACCTGATGGATTTTATTGATATTTAGAGTTTGCTGATCCTTTTATAATTGTTTTCAATAAAGTTGGGATAAAAAAAGAATTTGTATATAGTATTGACCTATTTTGTTATTACGATTCTTCTGTCTATGTAACATTAGTATTTCTTTACTATTTACTGATTGTTCTTAAAGGCTTATTTTCAGTAATCGATTTCTTTCTTTGTAAGCCGTACTTTAAAAGACATTACTATCGTACTACTTTAACAGCTATTAAAGAAAAAACCATATACCATATGGACATCGTTGGCATAACGAAGCTAATAATAATAAACTTTTAACTATTCATACATGATAATTTATAGATTACACTATGTTGAATATTACATTTTTTTTTATCTACGAGGCAAGAAAAAAGTACTGACAGTGACGCATGAGGAAATATTTTCTTTTTAAATGAAGCGGCATGAAAAGAATGTGAGTAATGATAAAATGAGAATGATATGTATTAGTTTCGATGAAAACATGGAGTGTTTGGTGTCCAAAAAATCAATTTTATTATTTTCGGGACACTGTTCTCTGAACATATAACACACACAACGAATCACAAAAATCCCCCACCATTTTACGAAAACGAATATTAAGTGGAAAAACGTATCGATCAGTACATACCTCCAGTGGAATCCCTAGCTGCTACTTCCGTGGAGTTATTTTCTTCATCATCTTCATTATCGTCATCCTCATCACCATCATCATCGTCACTTTCTGATTCTCTAGATTTCATAAAACCACCAAAAGCATCCTGAAACATTCCTCCAAACTCTTGGATTAGTTTCCCAATGAGATCAGCAAGATATGATGGCTTTGATTCTGGATCACTTCTTCCAGTGGATTTGATAGCATTTGCATCAGCTTCAGCTGAAAATAAATACAAAGATAAGAAATATAGCTTAACAAATTATCTGTTTCATCCAGCTTGCGGCGGTATGTGAACAGTATGGCTTTTCTGGGCAGCTGTTTTAGTATTTTACCTGTGATTAAATCAAACCCAGTGCTTTTTTGCAAATTAAATTAGTCTTTATTTCTTTGCTTACTTCTTTCGGAGTAACTGAAGCTATATTTTCAGTTTATAGGTTGTCTATTGCTTCCAATCTAGTATCTTCGTAGATTTTGTTAGGAGTCTGATTGGCAGAATCTGGTTAATGTTTATCAAGCCGGTGTTTTGCTTCAACGATATTTTTCTTCATCAAAAAGCAATGCTTAATCAACACTTGAACTTTTTTTTTCATTTTTTAGAAAATGAAAATGAATGAAAAATAGCGTAACTTAAAGCACAGCAACTCAGAAACTAGTAGACAGATTATCTTAAAATTTTGACTTATGGCATTTGAAGGTTGGCACAATCGACCACTGGTCGTAAGTGACACCATCTATATATCGGACGGAAAACTTATTGACCGATGTGTTATATATCATATCCATGTGATGGTATTTTTTTACTACATATTTTATATATTTATATTTTATAGACTTTTTTTGGTTACAATCGTAAGGATACGGAGAAAAAGTTCGGACCCGATTAAGATTTGTTTCAATTCTATATAAAAAATAATCGTAAAATTCGATAAAATCCAACTACTGGAAAAGCTAAAAAATTATATTTTTTTGGTTATAATCAATAATGTTGACGTTTTCATTATTACATTACTTAATCGCAACTCTTTACACCGCCTTCGTATTTATATTACAATAAAACGTCAGGTGTGAAAACAATTAAAAAAAATATATGGAGAATCGTAAATATCACCTACATGAAAAGTATCCAAACATACAAAATAAATCAAAATTGCTTTAAAAAAATCCAGCGTGGGCAAGAAGGAGAACTACAACGTTTAACTGCTAGACTTCTCTTTCTCTTTCTTCATCCTAGTTTACTTTGCATGCATCTTTATGTGTTCTTTTACCGCTATGTCTATACAGACTGAACGCTAATGAATCTTTATTAGTTTTACGAATAATTCACACGATTCTGGTGCTACTTTTAATGTCATGCTTCCATAGAAGACGTAAATATAATCATGAATTGAACTGGTAATTCAGATCGTCAAATCAACAAATTTAAACAGTAATTTTTGCAGTATGATTTAGTATTTTGTAGTCCTAAATCCGAAAATGACAACAAATTGAGGCAACTAATTTAAACTTTTTTTATGTAACCTTATGATGAAAATAGATGTTTATGAAGTACTTTGTAGTCCTAAAATCCGAAAATGATAAGATAATTACTGTACACGTACAGTTTTTTACAGGGGGTCGGTGGTAGGAGAAAAAAGGAAGCGACACATTTTTACAAGCAAATATCTATTTGACATAAACATGTAAAATGTGTAAAATATATACAAAGACATTCCAGGTTCCAGCATCCCTGGTATATTGTTTCCACCGCCCTGATGTACTGGTGAAACCTCTCTCTTAGGGAGGTAAATAATGAGAAGTGGAAAATGAGATAATGGAGAATAACGAGAATTATTCTGTTCTTTAATATAACTTCTTTTATGTTCATTAAGCCTGGTGGAAAACATTATGCCAATCACTTAATGTTAGAAAATCATACTTTCAACGACAATTTCAAAAGGTTGCATAACAAAAATAAATCTAAAAAACTAAATCTTTTATAGAGCCTAGAAATTAATAAATGAAAAATTTGGGTATTTTACTTAATGATCAGGTAGACTTGAATGGTTCACCCTTGTTAAACTTATATTACTGTAGACATTGAGACGCGGGACTCCCACTATCATTTATGGTTTTATTAGATTAGTTTCGATAGTAACTGCTTTTCTTACTGTTAGTTTAATTTAGTGTGGATTTGAAAAAGACACTGTGTGTCGAAACAATTGTCATACGTACAAGTTTTAAATATAGTGGAAATTTAGATATTAATCTTGGTTTTTTATTTTAAATGAATTTCCATCAAGTATCGGCCACCTCAGTTAAATAAATATTTCTTTTATGTACTGGAAACCATTACCTTCTTTATCCATGGCTTTGAGAGTTTTTCATTAGTTCAAGCTTAATATACAGCACCTTTTTGGGTTAACAAGGGAGGCTTATATTTTATTTGAAGTACCAGGTTCAAAAGAAGTTCTTCAACCAATCTTTTTTACTGGTATGTCCTTTGGTTGCCACACTGTACCATAGACAGAAAAAAACAGCAATGCTTTTCAAAACTCTCTTAAAGTCCTAGCAATATACCTATCACTTTTAAATCGCCACAAATATCCCACAGATACTGTTCATATTTAACGCGATTTAGTATGGTTGCTAAATTGTCATAGGTTTCTTTCATTATCATTGAATGGGCTAAAGGAATAGAAAGGTTTTTATTTCCATTAGAAAGCAATACTGCTTTTGGGCCATATTTCGAAGAATCTATAAAAATACGCCACTCAGAAGATGCATGCTCCACATTAAACTCATTCCTTAAATCATCAATATCACAACAAACACATAACAATCCTTCCATTTTATAAAGTCTTGAAAATGTTACATTCCGTTTTGGGTAAAATGAAAATATATATAAGTGAAATCTGGACACTCACATCGCAATGAATTCAAAAACTTCGGGTAGCACTGAGAGGAATGAAAAGATGCATTCTTGGCATTACGAGACAGAAAGCCCCGTACATGAACAACAGAACAAACGAAAGTATGTGAGATCATTAAGTAAAGGTATTGAAATGGAGGTGGGCACGCCGTATAATGAGGCGATGGGACGACCAATAGACCAAGACTATCCTGGAGTGTATACCGATTTGATCGCCAAAAAGCTCGATAAACTGATGACATCATAAAGGACCGCAAAAGTTGGAATTAATCTGAGAGGCCTTCATCCCGCATAGACATGGGCTGATGATGATGATGATGACATATTTACAAAATTTAGTTTAATAATTGAGATTTATTGGGTAAACCAATTTTTCTGTTACACGGTATACATTGTCTTCTCTTTGAAATTCTAAATCACATATATTTTCTTTAACTAGATATAACATATGACTTTACCACATATCAACCTGTTGGTATGATTTTAAAGTTGATCAACTTGTACATGGTCTAGTATTCTAAATACCCAACTACGTCGATTTCAGGTACAGACAATACCATGATTCGATTAATTAACAGTGCAACATTAACAGTGCGATACACAATGCGCTAATAGTTTCACGGGATATCCTTAAATGGAACGTTGTATAACCTAAGCAGATCGAAGATAGTAGTAAAGAGAAAATGTAAAAGTTTTGACATACATCCCTGTTTAAAAGAAAAATAGAACATTAATCCAACATAATCTACCAATTTTGTTACGATGCGATATTAAAACATTATCCCGATCAGAAAATGTTATAACTATCAAAATATACTATAACCATAGGATGTCGTGTCTGGTAAATATGGCTGATAAAATTAAGGCGGAGGATTACTTGTTGTGCGAATCCTTTGATCCCGTTCCATTAACTATGTACAGTAGATAGTTGAATCAGTTGTCTTTCCTGATAGTAACGCTTGATGGTATATGTAGAGCAAACCGTAGATCGCGAACTACCTAGCTCGCGTAAACAATTTCGGTTGCTCACGGCTATAAGCAATCCTCAGACGTCGAACTCATAATGCTTATAAACAAAAATATTTTCAGAGATATACGATTTGTATATTGTATTATGTACAAGTTTAGATAGCTCTCTCTGTTTGAATATTATTAAAGTAACTCAACACACTGAAAAGATTGGCGACCCCTAATCTAGAATGTTAGGGCAAATAAATATTTAAGTCAAAAAACATTGTTCATTCAGTTTATTAATCAATTTATATCAGAAATTCAGAATTGTGTGAGAGATGTGACTTGTGTAGACAATCAACACGAGAAGATGGTAATGATATATGTGGCAGTATAAATATCACAGGTCGATTTGTAACATTGATGAGAATGTTCTTTTTGCAGTTCATTTAGTTAGTTATCAAAACAAGTATCTAATTCTCCTTTATATCATGGAGGATTTTTAAATAATGCTTATTATCGAGTATTGAACGTTTAATGATTACATCCTCTCCAGTTTGTTTCAGGAATAAATTGGGTTTTTGCCGAATTATTCATGATGCTTACCTTCCTCACCGTGCCCTTCTAATGGTGCCACGTTATAGCACAACCATGTTTAATCGCTCTTTCAGCTACAATGCTGCTAAATTGTTTAACTCTCTAAGTAGAAATTTGAGATGTCATTTAATGCTCTACAGAAAGCACATTAAATTTAAATTCAAAGAATATCTGCTATCACAGATAACTTGTAAGTTATTTTATGATTATCTTCATTTTTCATTGATGAATCTTAGTTGTTTTCCTTGTTATTTGTTATTAATTGTTTTTGTTTGTGTGCTTTATTTTCGCATATATGTTATTATTATTTGTATTTTTACCTACAAAATATTATTTTATGTTTATATACGTTATATAAGTCTAGTACTATGTATTGTAATTGGTTTTTTTGGATTCGGGTTGAGTATGAATCACTCGTTTGAGCTAGATTTCGCACTATCCATTAATATTTAATTAATTAATAAAGACTTTTATTATTCTTATCACAAACATCATACATCGATCATCTCAATCTAATCTAGTCGGGTTTACAATGCCAAGATGAGAAAGCAGTTCAGGTCCTCCCATTCAGCTTAGTACCTGACGAACAATGAGGCTAGTTTGTAAGAGAACTGCTCGTTGTCCTACTGTGGTAATCGATTTTGAAACACTAAGAACTTACAGGTTTTTGAAAAAAGTTTTTCTTACTAGGCCTTCGGCGGATATAACAAAAGGTAACACCTCCACTTTCTGAAGTTTCCATTCATTTTTCAGATCAAATGCAAGATCACTTCGTGACCTTTTCCATTCCAGTTTTTCTGATGTTGTGAGAGAGTGGTATCGCAATGTCAATTATGAAAGCTCTCCTCTGCTTTTTGCCAATTAGTACAATATCCGGCCTATTATAGTCAACCGTCCGATCTTTTGTAATTGGTATATCCCATTAAAGAATGGTATCGGCTGACTTAAGTACGGGGGAAGTCGTGTACTTGTAAGATGGTGGAGGTATCTTATCAAATAGCGAGTGCGTTAAAGCGATTTGCTGGTGTATACTTTTCGCCAGCTGATTATGCCTGCCTAGTTAAGCATTAGGGGCAAGGACTGGACACCCTCCAATAAGATGTTCAATTGTTTCTCCCACACCACCACACTTCCTGCACTTGTCGACAACATCCATGTGTAGTATATGTCTTTCATAATTTGTTGTCCTTTCTACCTAATCTTGAATAGCTGTCGCGAAGCCTTCTGTTTCTGGATATAATAGTCCATCGGTAAGCCGCTTTACAGACAAATATTTGTCAATGGAGTCATCCTCAAATGATTTAGGATATCTCCCATGTAATGTCTGTTGTTTCCATTCTTGAACGATATCCTTCAGTGCTGTTCTACTATCAACACGATTCTGTTTATTTAGATTTAGTGGGGTTAAACCCTGGTCCTTCTTAACAACCAGCTTCATTAGTGTGCTATATGAACTAATGAAGCGCTCTCTCATCCTATTCTCATGATTGAAACAAAGATTCTTAGCATTCACAAGCCCTCTGCCTCCCAACTTTCTTGGAATATATAGCTTTTTTTGGACGAATTAGGATGTAAACATCGGAACTTTGTCAATATTCTTCGTGTCAATCTATCCAGCTCATCAAGATCTGCTTCAGACCATTTAACAATGCCAAAAGAATATATCAGAGTTGGCACCGCCCAGCCATTGATCGCTTTAATGAGGTTCCCACCGTTCAGTTTGGTGTTTAAGAGTTTTGTCTGTCGTTTTTGATACAAAGTGGAAAAATTCTTCTTTAATAGGCTATGATCAAATTTATGATTTTGAAGCATTCCTAAGTATTTGTATAAGTCTTCTGATGCTAGTTCTTGTATACCGCAGACTGTTGAATATTATTTTTCCCTTTTGTATGGTGATAGTCGAGCATTTCTCGCATTATTATTAATATTATTATTATTATTATATTTGAAATGATTTGTACATGACTTTGGATTGAGCAATATAGAAATTACTACAAGATCGTAAAGGAAGTATTTCCAAAGTATTCGACGAACCTTTAAGGGCTGTTTTATTGTTTTCTATATTGTTTAAGTATATGTGTTAAAATCGAGGGGATAAGTTTTGTTATATATGCCGATGATTTGTTTTAAAGTCACAAGCTAGATCTATATCCGAGGAAGTCAAAAAAAACTATCTTTTATATTTTAAGTAACAAATTGGAGATCAAAAGAAAAGTTGGGCTCCTCACGTTTGCTGCGTGAGTTGTCACGTAAATTTAGTGTAGTGGGTAAATTGCAAGAAAAATTCTTTGCCGTTTGCTGTACCTATGATACCTACGTTTGTATCACTAAAACAGAAGGAATTTCAAAAAAGCAAAGGGACAAAATTCATTATCCAAATTTTCCTTCTGCGCTTAGGCCAGTTTCTCATAGCCAGAAACTACCGGTACCGATTGCGCCTTTAAACCTAGACAATATCTTTCCCAGTGATTCTAAGTCTTTATCAGGGTCTGATCTACAACTTTCTTAGAATACCAGTTGCGCCACAACATTTTTAACAACTACCAGTGAACCTCACTTAAGAACTCAAATTAAATTAAATGATTTGGTACGTGGCCTAGATTTGTCAAAACAAAAATTGGAGCTTCTTGGTTCCAAACTACAACAGTGAATCCTGTTAGATAAAAAGGCAAGTATTTCACTTTACCGAAAACGGAATGTAACATTTTCAAGTTTTTATTAAATGGAAGGATCGCTATGTGTCTATTGTGATATTGATGGTTTAATGAATGAGCTTAATATAGAACATGTACCTTCAGAGTAGCGTATTGTCATAGATTCATTGAAATACAACCTAAAAGCAGTCTTCATAATGGAAACCAAACCAAACCCATCTATTCCTTTAGCCCATTCAGTGACAATGTAGGAAACCTATGACATCTTAGCAACCATACTGAATCGCGTTAAATATGAACAGTATCAGTGGGATATTTATGGGGATTTAAAAGTAATAGGTATATTGCTGGGACTTCAAGGCAAAGTATTACTGTTTTTGTGTCTAGGAGAAAGTAGGAAGGATATTACAGTAAGAAAGATTGACCTCATAGAACTTCTTTTGAACCTGGTATTTCAAATCTTGTTAACTCAAAAAATGTGCTTCTTCCGCCTCTCCCTATTAAGCTTGGACTAATAAAAAACTTTGTCAAAGCCATGGACAAAGAAGGTATTGGTTTCAAGTACCTAAATGAAATAGTTCCTCAATTAACTGATACAAAACTAAAAGAAGGCATATTTATTGGACCTTAAATAAGCAAGCTTCCAAGTGATTATATTCCGTTGTAAAGAAAAATCAAATAAAAAAGAATTGGCAGCTTAAAAGTGTTTTGTAAGTGTAGTAAAAGGATTTCTGGGTAACAAGAAAGATGAAAACTATAAAAAACTCATAGATGAACTCTTAAAAGCTTATAAAATACTAGGGTATCGCTACTATACTAGATGTCCTGAAAAATGCATTCTTTACACTCCCATATGGATTTTTTCTGGAAAATTTGGGTGCATTAAGCGACGAACAGGACAGAGGTTTCACCAGGACATCAGGACGATGGAATCACGATACCAGAGATGCTGGAACCCATCTATGTTGGGTACTACTGGTTTTTAAAAAGAGATGATTCTCAGAGACTCAGCGCAAGTGGAAAAAGTCATTTTTTTTGTCGCTGTATGATATCTCATGTCATACAGTGACATACAGCATATAACATAATATATTTTCTAGTAATATAATCCTCAGTAATATATTTGCAGAGATTTAACACGTTTTTCATATTTATATAAAATAAATATTAGATTATATAAATATGTCATCTCCTTTTTAGTCCCCACCACCGACCCCCTGTAATAAAGAAACTATACGTGTTATAGTAACTAGCTTGTCATTTTCGGATTTTAGGACTACAAAATACTTCATAAACATCTATTTTCATCAATGTTACCTCCAAATAATTTAAATTTGTTGACCTGTGTAATTCAGGAGTTGCATAAGAGAACTTTACATCGAGACGTGAAATGTTATAGACGCACATCTACGGCTCCTAGGATTTAGTGGTAAATCAGTGGTGATATTTAATAAATGAGCCTAAATTATGTGAAAAGTCAATAATTGATTAATAGAATAAAATAATCGAACTAAAATGCCTTTAACAAAACAACAAAAAAGTAACATCAAAGTTACTCTTGAGGAATGTTTCGCTGACAACAAGTTTATTGAAACGTTTACCGATAAAATTGCGAATGCAGTAGTTAGCAATTAGTGATTTTAAATAATAAAGTAGAAGAACTGGAGAGGAAGTTGGATGAAGCACATGAAAATAGAGAACGACTAAAAAGTAGAATAGAAGAACCGGAACAGGCAAATAAAAAAAAATACTATAAAACTATATGGTGTTCCAGAATCCAGCGACTCTACTGAAAATTTAAAAACTTGTATGTCTAAATTAATAGAAAATCATTTTGGAGCACAAGCGGCACATATAGATTTTTGCTACAGGGTGGGTCAAAAGAACACTAACAGACCAATTCCAATTCCGAGACCAATAATAATCAATTTCGGTTCAATAAAGGGCACGTAACAACATTTTTCATAACAAAAGGAAGCTCAAGGGTACTAAGATGATTATGGTAGAAGAATTTACGAGGGAGCGCTATGAATTATACTCTTTGGCATCCGTAATACCTGGACCAGAGATGGACGAGTGTTTGCTAAAGTTAAAGATAAGATTCACACCATCATAACCGCTGAGGATATTAACATATTATAAGTAAAAACCGATGGCCGTAAAGTTTAACTTTTGATAGGTATTGTAATTGTTTTTTAAAGATTATTTTCTTTATTTGGCAGCATTATATTGATATTTTGTTTTTTTTTCTTTTTCTATAATTATATTTGTATTTGGTGTGGGGTGATGGTGGTGCATCGGATATGTTATACATCGGATATGTTATACATTGGATATGTTATACATGTAATGGGTTTATGTGAAACATGATTGTCATCTAACTTCAGTGATAATTTACTGCATATTGAGGGTTACAAATTGTTCAGACAGGATAGGCCTACACGTGGTGGCGGTGTTGCAATTTATATTAAGTCCAAATTTTATTGTAAGGTATTGTATGGAAGTGTGGAACCTCCACTTGAACAGTTATGGCTGGGATTAAAATTGAATAGGGTTATGTATGGCTTTGGTGTTGTATATAGACCACCGAATACTAGTTTCATTAACTTTATAAATATATTTGAAGATAATATTTCCACTTGCGTAGCATTGTGTGATGCGGTTGTCTGTGGCGGTGACTTTAACATTAATATGATGAATTGTGATGATAGTATGACAAGCAGGTTTAACATGGCTCTAGAAAGTTTTGGTCTTAAGCAGCACATTGATTCACCTACTCGCATAACAGATAAAACTGCCACACTAATAGACTTAATCACAACATCGGAGGAGATGAATTCTTGCTTATCGGGTACGGAATCTGTTTACAATTCATCTGATCATCAGCTTGTTTTTTGTAGTCATGAACAGAATATTAAAAAATCGACAATAAAAACATTTAAATCGAGATGCCTAAAGAATGTAGATATGAATTTATTAAATGAAGTTTTACAATTGACCCTATTTCAGGGGTTTTTTTTCAGTATGATCTGAATTTAAATAATTGAATAAATTCACTGAATTTAAATTAATTTTCTAATAATTGAATTATATGACACAATCGCTCCTATTAGGGAGTGTAGTATTAAGAAAGTCAATCGTCCATGGTTTACTCCAGTTATAAAAAAGTTACTCGATATGAAAAACAAGGCGCTTCATAGGTATAAAGTTGGAAAGACTCCAGAAGCATGGAAATATTATAAAACAATTAAGAACATTACAACACGTACAATAAAGCGAGAAAAACAGAGTTACTTAGATTTTTGTATAAAATCTTTGTATAAAATTTTTGGAAAGCCCTCGAGAAATTATATATATATATATATATATATATATATATATATATATATATATATATATATATATATATATATATATATATATATATATATAAATCTAAAAAAAGTGCATCCTTGCCGGATGCCTCAAGCAGTGCTACAGATATAAATAACCATCTTTTAAAAACAGCTGCTAATCTGTCACCAGATTTGGAATTAGTAAACTTTTATAATAATAATTTAAAAGAATCGTTTGAATCACTATTTAATTTTACCGTTGTCGACGAATATATTGTTTCCAAGCATTTACGAACAATAAAGACTAACGCAGCTAGATCTGATAAATATTGAAATTATTCGTATGTGTTGTCCATGTATTCTTCCAGTATTGGTGCACATTGTTAATTCATGTTTGCTGGAGGATACGTTTCTGGATATATGGAAAATATCTAAAATAATACTATTTCCAAAAAAAACAGATGCATCTTTTAATGATATTAGGCCAATATCGATCTTGCCAACACTGTTAAAGCTCTTGGCTGAGCAATTAACCAAGCATATTAATGAATATAACATTCTTCCTTTGAGGCAGTCTGATTTCTGTAAAGGATATAGTTGCACTACTGCTATGCATTATTTTTGATATAGTAAGAAATAATGATATCGGTAGAACATCTGTACTAGTGCTATTAGATTACTCTAAAGCATTTGATAGAGTTAACATTGAACTTATGGGTGCCATTTTTCATTTTGTAGACCTAGTAGTACCGATAGATATACAGATATCTGTAAATCAGTTTGTAAAAACCGATAACGGTGAATCTCCCAGAGGGCATAGCAACTGTGGAGTTCCACAAGGCTCAGTTCTGGGGCCTCTATTGTTCTACGTCTATACATGTGCCATTTCTAAAAGCTTAAAATATTGTACTTCTTACATGCATGCTGAGGATACACAGTTACTCTATTCATTTCCGTCTTATGACTTTCATAATACTCTTTCACAATACATGTCTTGATTAACGACGATATTGTAGAGCTAACAGCGTTCTCGGGCAGACATCAATTGACAATAAATTCAGCAAAATGTAGTGTTATGGTATTTGGTAAGGATCGACATAGGATAGAGAAGGAAATGATTATAACGGTTGGTAATACTGTATTGCAGAATGTGCACAGTGCCAGAAGTCTCGGAATGGAGATAGACGCTGACTTAAAATTTAGCAATTTTATAACATCTAAACTCAAAATAGCTTATGCTGGTTTAAAAAAACTATTTCCCCACAGACATGTCATTACTACCAGTTTGCAACTGAGACTCTCGGAAGTAACTGTTTTAAGTCATATTATTTAGTGTGATGTGCTTTATGGGCCATTTTTAAGCACAGTTGATGCTAAAAGGATTGAGCAATTGCAGAAATCTTGTTTGAGGTATTCATATGGAATACGGAAGTTTCAACCTGTATGCCATAAGCTGGTGTCATTGAAATGTTTATCTATGTTATATAGAAGGCAACTCCACGCGGGCTGTTTATTTCATTCGATATTGTGGTACAAAAGTCCTCCATATCTCTATAATAAGATTAGATTTCGATCGGACGTGCACAGTTTGAATACTAGAGTGCAATTTACGAAGTCGTTTTCATATAATATATATAATGTGTACAACGATATACCTCAAGAGTATAAATACTTTAAACTTGTCCGATTTTTAAAAATGTTACTACAACTACTTATATGAAAAGCAATTAGAAGCAATAGGCCTGCCATAATGATTAATGATTTTGTATGTGTCTCTATTGCCTTGACACCTCTCTTGTCTGATTTTTTTGTTTGTTTTGTTTTGTTTCTTATTTGATTGTATATGAACAATAATATATTTTTAAATTTCCACTTATTGCATATAAGATTATTATATGTAATATAGCTTAATTTATGTGTACTATGGGTTAATTAGGGCTGAGGTTTCTAAATCAATACTTCTGCCACCTCAGTTCTTTTGCAGTGATTTTATATGAGCTTTCAATTATATTGTAATATATTGCTATTTTCTCTATTGACCATTGTTAAATGTACTGCAATGAAATATATAACTGATCTATTATATTGTAATGTATTGCTATTTTCTGTATTGATCATTGTTAAATGTACTGCAGTAAAAGTATTATTATAATTATTATTATTATTATTTCGACTCGAATTCACCTGACGAAAAGTAAAGTTTCCGAAATCGGTCGAAACTTCCAAAGAATTATTATATTATTATAAGTATACATTGAGTATCTACTAACAAGTAACCATCTAGGTTAATCTTATACCATAAGTTTTGATATTATATTACAGGAAAAAAACTTTCTCTCTATTAATTAACTTAAAATGGTTCTGAAGTAAGGCATTACGTGCACATTCTAATTCCATTTAATAGATCTCTACTGTAATTAGTCTCTCTCATAAAATTGTTAGTGGACAAAACTGGGCCGGAAAGTACCAAAAATTATAAAAGTTTACTAAATTATAAAACCATTCTGGGGCTAAAAAAACACCTAATGGGTGTACATGTGATTCATGCTGGTGATGATGAATCACATCTTAGAAATAGAAAGAAATATAATAGGAATATAAAGGCAAATGGGCAAAAATCGGACTCTTTTTTATCTTCAAGATGTTATGCAGTGAATATATTTCCACTTTAATTCAAATAGGTATATTTAAATTAAGATATCTTGTTAGTTGTTAATTGCCAGGGTGATTCACGGTGGATGGTACATTAGACGTTTATGGAGAACTACTTGGGGTAATGATTTTACAGTTTGGTATTTATATAAATAAACATGATCTCTCTATTTAATATATTTTATGCGCTGCAGTGTTGCCAGATTTACTCGAAGCTGATTCCAACTTCGTTGTTTTAAATGGAATACCCTATATGTTTTTACATTTTTAGATTCTGTGAAGTAATTTGAAACTTTTTATCGACTTTTTTATTCATAAGTCGAAAACCGTTAAATATAGGTATATCATCCCTTAACACTTTTAGATACAGAATTTATTGCTCTTTTGTGCCCCACTCTAAAATACAGGGTGTTCCATTTAAAATTCCTACACAACATGAATTTTTAAGTTCTATCAAAAACACACTATTTTCTAAACGCTCTGTATGTGATAAATTAATTCTCATGTCAGATTATTACAAAGCAACCTAGTAAGGAATTGTATTCAAAAATTCAGGTATCCGGCAATACTGGTTGTAAAAAAAAATATTGTTATGTTCAGGGATGTTTCTTGTCAAATTTCTTAAAAAAAAAATATTTATTTCCGAAATAATTCCAAGATAGGTATAGCATATGTTATACTGGATATGCCTCGCAGAATCTAAAAATGCAATATTCTATAGGTATTCCATTTAAAAACACAAAGTTGGTAGTAGCTGCGAGTAGACTTGGCAGCACCGAATCTTAGAAAATATTTTAAATGGAGGGCTCATGTTTATTTACATAAGCATCTAAAATTTAAAACCTTTACTTTAAATAGTTCTCCATAAACTGCTGATGTACCATTCACCGTAAATCACCCTATATATATATATATATATATATATATATATATATATATATATATATATATATATATATATATATATATATATATATATATATATAAATATATATATATATGTATATATATATATATATATATATATATATATATATATATATATATATATATATATATATATATATATATATATATATATATATATATATATATATATATATATGAACACATTTGTTGGTTGCTTGACCGGAAAGAAACCCCACCTATCCCTTCAAACTGGATGACATATGTTTCGTCTCTCGAGGTGCAGACTCTTCAGGGCACCGACATATCCATACAATCAGGAATAGGAAGACCCTATCCACAGCCAACAACCCACGTTTTCACCGACCTCCCATCGGATGGCGTATATATGTACTGTGAGCTTTTCTTGGACTGCGTCCAATGAGACAGCAGTAGCTGAGTGTCATCACGCACCCAACCGTTGGGTTCCACAAGAAGTATATATATATATATATATATATATATATATATATATATATATATATATATATATATATATATATATATATAGTTCGGAACGAGACTCTGAGGTGATCGGACGTGTTTGTCTGGTCACCATGGGGACAGATAGCAGTGTCCGTTGGTAGTCTCGGTCGCCGACGTACAGATCTGGCCAAGGGAGCGGACAACCCCGAAGTGTCGTCTCCGCCAGTCGGCACTTCAAACCTAACCCAGAGAATAAGTCTTAGCCCCGAAGTTGGTGATGAACGAAGCACCGGGACCGGCAGCAACACCAAATCCTTCTTGCCCGGACTCGCTAACATGGAATAAACAGTGTAATACTGTAAGCAGAGGATGGACTCTGTGATGGTCGGATGCGTTGCGAGCGCGCTGGCCATCGTGGGGGCAGACGTCCATGGCTGTTGACCGTTCCAGCAGCGGGAGTCCGAACTGGATTAGGGAGCGGGCACCCCCCGAGGTTCGTCACGCAGGACGCGTGGCGACCTCAAACCTAACCAAGAGAATAAGCCTTAGCCCCGAAGACGGTGAAGATGAAACGCACTGGGACCGACAACAACATCCAGTCCGTCCATTCTGTGCTATCAACAACATCGAAATAAAACCACTAACACCGGTATAACGTCAAGAAAACAAAAAAGAGAACATCAAGAAAACAAAAAAGAGAACATCAAGAAAACAAAAAAGAGAATAACAAAACAAAATAGAACAGAATAACATCAAGAAAACAAAAAAGAGAACGTCAAGAAAACAAAAAAGAGAATAATAAAACAAAATAGAACAGAATAACACCAAGAAAACAAAAAAGAATAGGCCAAAACACCACAGACACGAAGAAGAACCGAACAGCACATCAGTTCATTCAAAAAATCCAGCGACAACGACCAGCGTACCAACCAATCGATCTACGAATAAACTTCCACTGGACTCGACCGTATACGACCGTATACGACCGTATACGACTATATACGACAGTCCACCTTGATGATCTTAAGGTAGGATGTAAAGCGAGGCCCATGGCAGGGTGACGCCATATCGCCTCTTCTTTTCTCAGCCTGCCTGGAAGAAGTGTTCCGTAATCTGGATTGGGTATAGGATGGAATAAGAATTAATGGTGCATACTTCAATCATCTTACATTCGCAGATGATATCGTTCTTCTTTCACAAGACCCAGAGGAGCTGCAAAGACACGTACAAGAGTTTCAAAGGGCTGGGGAACAATTTGGCTTAAAAATAAACCAGAACAAGAGTCAGGTCATGTTCAATAAATTTGCTGAGGACAAAAGGATTTCTATTTTAGGAACGGATTTGGAAGTTGTGGAATATATATATATATATATATATATATATATATATATATATATATATATATATATATATATATATATATATATATATATATATCTTGGGCAGAGCATTTCAATGATACCGTCCGGGAGGTGGAATGGCGCGTTAAATGTAGCTGGCAGATATTTATCAGGCTCGACATAGTGTTTAAGAGCAAACTACCACTTTGCCTGAAAAGAAAAGTTTTTCATCAGTGTGTCCTGCCCGTTATGACATACGGAAGTGAGATCTGGACACTCACATCACACTCAGTTCAAAAACTTCGAGTAGCACAGAGAGGAATAGAAAAATGTATGCTTGACATTACTAGATAAAATAGAAAGACCATGGATCTTTCACATGGATTTTTCACATTTGCACATGGATCAGAGAACAAACGAAAGTAAGTGACATCATTGGAAGAATTAAGCAATTGAAATGGAAGTGGGCAGACCATGTAGCGAGGCGAAGGGCGAAAGATGGACCAGGGCGGTTCTGAACTGGATACCGCTTGATTGCAAACGAGAAGATCGAAAACACGATGGACTGATGATATTATTAAGTATATTGGACCCGAATGGAGAGGAGAGCAGAGGACCGCGAGAGTTGGAAGAGTACTGAAGAGGCCTTCATCCTGCAGTGGATTGATACGGGTTGATGATGATGATGATATATATATATATATATATATATATATATATATATATATATATATATATATATATATATATATATATATATATATATATATTCCTGTTTTCCACATAAATGTGTCTGTATAGGCCTTCCTACCTTTGACATAAAATGCCATATCAGTATAATAATGAGTCTAAACATCAACAGACGAGAAGAGGTGCCTTCCGATCACTGCTGGCCAGATCCGTTGGAGGGTTGACGGTTTCCCTGGCAGAGATTGTGCGTTTACTGCCCCATTTGTGAGATAAGGGAAAAATTACTTCCTATCCAAAAAAGTAACCAAAAACAATTAAAACTATTACAAAATACACCGAACAACAATTTTTCGAGAGCTTCGTCAACTGTACAAATTGCAATTTCACTATCGAAGAATCTAAGTTACCTCACAAAAGTTTCCAAAATTACATAAAGCCCAAAGATAATGGAAATAATAGAGATAATGACGTAATAGAGAACACCTTGGAATGAAGTGCGAACTCGTTCTATCAAATTCAGGATGCATCATAAAAACACCTATTGACTCACCAATCAAAAACCCTTCATTTGAAAAATTAGGAAAACTTTAGATCGATGAATAGCGAAAAGGATTAATAAGAAAATCAAAGAAAACATCATCTTAATGATAAGAGTGGATAAGGGTAAGTCCATTGTTGCGATATCTAAAGATAATTATATAAAAAAAAACTAATAATTTTTAAAATCAGGGAAATTCAACAAAATTTAGTTCCTACGTATATCTTTCAAAAAAGACTAAACCAAATAATAAAAAATTCCTCTATTTTCAACGATTATAAAGATAATTACCCAATTAGACCAGTAGTTCCATTTGTTACAGCTCTTTCGACCCAATTATCAAATAAACTGATTAAAATAATTTTACAATATACTAAATACCTATGATCTTATCAATAAAATAAAAGATATTAATTTACCCAAAAAATCCAAACTCATTTCTTTCGATGTACAAAATTTATTCTCGAATATACCACCAAACGAAATAATAGAATAAACTGAAAAACCAGAAATTTTAGAACTGCTGTCATTACGAATGACGGTTTAATAATGGGGAACCCTATAAGTCTTTTACTGGCGGACATTTTTATGGATACCTTAGAAAATAAGTTAAGCTGGTACAGATATGATGATGACATTCTAATTTGTTTTACAGGTTCTGATAGATAATTGAATCACTTATTAACTTACATAAAGTCTTTACATAAAAACATTAAATTCAGTAGAAGAAGAACGACATAATAGTATTAACTTTTTAGAGTTAACAATTACTAGAAAAATAATAAACTCGATATCATACAGATTTAGTTATACAAAAATAAATCTTTATATCCGTAATCACAAAAAATGGCAACATTTAACTAATCTATACATAGATTATCAAATATCCCTATATCAGTAGATTAGAATTATAATAAAGAATTGAATATCATCAAACATATTGCAGTAAATAATCGATACGATCCACACATTATAAATAAAATAATTAATAAAAAAGTAATAATAAAACCGTTAATATAATATATCCCGTCAATAATATCAAGAATGCAGCGTACAAAACAATTTCATATACGGGAAAAGTTACCAAATTAGTGTCCAGACATTTATCCAAAACAAACGATGTAAATATTGCTTTTAAAAACAAACAATATTCTTGGACGCCTCATTAAAAACAATAAAAGTCAAACAAATAAACTCTATAAATCAGGAGTTTATTTAATTGAATGCAGGTCGTGTCCAAAAGTCTATGTTGGACTAACAGGAAGATCTTTCTTCTCTATAAAAGAAGTTACACTAAACAACAAAAATGTTAGTATGTTAGAAAAAATAACAAGTATGTTAGAAAAACATACTTTCAATGATAGTTTTAAAATGTTACATATAGAGAATAAATCCAAAAAATGAATTATTTTAGAGAGCCTAGAAATAGGGCTTTATGGACTGCCCATTATCAAGCCCTCTTTACTATTGTAAAAGGTGTTGTTAAATGAAAAGTAGTTTTTGGGACATGCAATTTAGCAGATTTATGATTTCCATGCTTATAACTGGTGTGGTCATGTCCAAAAACTCACATAGGACAAACAAACAGATCTTTCCAGAAAAGAATCTAAGAACACGGAAAACTTCTCAGTCATAAACATAATTCGAACTATGCCTGACATCTATTAAATGAGAACCATCTTTTTAATAGTGAATTTAAAATACTACATGTACATGACAGTTGTACATGTACATCTGGAGAGTTTACAAATAAACCCTCTCAAAGATGCGAAAACCCTTCTAAATGACCAAATAAACCAGAAAAAATCCCGTTTACTGAATTTTACAAACAATAAATAGCATATTTTATATTGTAGTATAATTTTATTGTAGAAACTTTTTGAATTTATACCTATTTTAACATCGAAAATAGGCAACTAGTAAATAACCGGAAAATAGCCATAATAGTCTTTCATTAAACATTTATTTTAATTTACCGAACTGTAAAATTAAAAAGAATTGATTCCACATAAAACGGTTTTTGTTTTATTTCATTTCAGTATCACATTGTTCCATTTATATGTTGTTAAAATGGTACCCAATTTCTAAACGGTATTGTATATACCTCATTTCAAATTCATATTCATTACGTCGGAAAACTTTTAAAGAAATTTCTGCAGGATGCAACGATCTGGCCTTGACCTACTATAACATAAACCTGAACGTGAAAGTACCTTGAATAAAACACCAGACTTGATTTTAAACTTGATTTTTTTAATGACGAATATTGCCTAAAAAAATTCGATTCTTCGTTACATTTATCTTCAGTCTTTATAGAGAACTTTTTTCATTTAAACTTTGGTTTCGACTTTTTTATTATAATCCTTGTCAAACCGGTTTGCTGTGTTTTATTATAATCCTTGTCAAACCGGTTTGCTGTGTTACAAGATCCGGAGGAAGTGGAACTATCAGTTCAATATGAGGAAATCACCAACAATGTGCTTCAAACGGCAGCTTCAACAGCACCAGAAGAAAAATTTCTCAAACAGACAAAAATCTCCAGTGAGACCATTGATTTAATGAAGAAACGGTGGGTAATGAGAAATGCAAGTAGTCCTTTTTTTAGGGTCGAGTACCCTGAGCTCTGTAAAGCTATAAGAAAACGTATCAGAGAGGACATGCGCCAATTCAACATGCAGCTAGTACAAAAAATCCTGGAAGAAAACAAATGAATTAACAAGGTTAGACAGAAGCTGAGAAACAAAAGAACGCAAATATATGCCTTAGGGCGTGAGGATGGCACAGTATGCAGGGCGCGTACGCAAATGTTAGAAGTTGTCAGAAAATTTTGTTCCCAGTTATATGATGATCAGAACCAGTCAAAGACCCCACCGAAGAAGAAAGGCAGATATCCTAGCGGAGGAAATAAAAAATGTTATAGAGTTGATGAAAAATGGCAAGGCTCTAGGAAAGGACAGTGTAACTGTCGAAATGCTAAAAGCTGGTGGTCGGACGTTACATAAAACACTGGCAAAATTATACTCAAAATGCCTCAAGGAACAGGAGGTGCCTGACTTATGGAAAAATGCAGAAGTAATCCTTTTACATAAAAAGGAAGCACAGGAAGATTTAAAGAACTACCGTCCAATAAGCCTCCTATCAGTAATGTATAAAGTTTTCACCAAGATGATTCACTAGAATAACGCACAACCAAAAGAACAAGCAGGATTCATAAGTGGATTCAGTACAATGGATTACATCCAGGTTGTAGAGCAGTCTAAAGAAAGGCACAACGAATACACCATGCCACTGTGCTTGGCTTTTATCGACTACGAAAAAGCATTTGACTCCATCTCAAAGCATGCAATAATGGATGCACTGCTTAGTCAAGGGGTAAATAAAGCATATATAAACTTATTAGGATCGATATATGATAGAGCTACAGCCACAATTCACCTTGATGATCTTGAAGTGGGAATTAATGTAGAACGAGATGTACGGCAGAGTGGCGCAATATCGCCTATTCTTTTTTCAGCTGGCCTTGAAGAAGTATTCCGTAAACTGCATTGGGAACTGGATGACGTAAAGGTCAATGGTGCAAACTTAAACCATCTTAGATTTACAGATCATATCGTTCTCCTTTCACAAGACCTAGAGAAGCTTCAAAGACACATACAAGAACTGCAAAGGGCTGGCGAACCATTGAAAATGCTTGGAAATAAACAAAGCTTAAAAATAAACCTGAAAAAGAGTCAAGTTATGTTCAATAACTGCGCTCAGGACCGAAGAATTTCAGTTTTAGAAAGAGATTAGAAGATTGTGGACAGCTTTATATATCTTGGGCAGAGGATTTCAATGGAGGGGAATGCCGCCCAGGAGATGGGACGGCGTGTTAAATGTGGCAGGCATTTGGCAGGCTCAACATTACGTTTAAGAGCAGACTCCCACTTTGCCTGAAAAGAAAAGTCTTCAATCAGTGCGTTCTACCCGTTATGACATACGGAAATGAAATCTGACACTCACATCGCAATCAATTCAAAAACTTCGGATAGCACAGAGGAGAATGGAAAGATGTATGCTTGGTATTACAAGACGAGACAGAAAGTCCTGCGCATGGGTCAGGGGACAAACGAAAGTCTGTGACATTATTGGAAGAGTAAAGCAATTGATATGGAGATGGGCAGACCATATAGCGAGGCAATGGGATGTCAGATGGACCAAGGCAATCCTGAAGTGGATACCGTTTGATCGCAAACGTCCGCGAAGAAGACCGAAAGCATGATGGACTGATGACATCGTTAAGTATATTGGACCAGAGTGGCAGAGGAAAACCCATGACCGTGAAGAAGTCTTCATCCTGCAGTGGATCGACACGGGCTGATGATGATAATATATATAAATATATATATATATATATATATATATATATATATATATATATATATATATATATATATATATATATATATAGTATTTAAGATGAAGACACCCCCATATTTTCACTATTTGAAGAAATACGGATTTGAATTTTTGCACAGTCATACAGATTAATGGCTCTTTTTTTTAAGATACTCAACTGAAATCTGAACTTCAAACTCTACTACGAAACTCAAACTACTGAAACTAAACTCTACTACTCAACTACGAATTCACACACAGGGTCGAGATATAGACAGTCAAGCGTTAGAGATATCGAAAAAATTATTCAGAATATTATTTTAACCCCACATACCGAGTTTCACAACAAAATTCGCATTATTATTTTTTCATTATTTTGATCTATACACAAAATTATTAAAAATGTATTTTTTAATTTGATAATTAGTGTGCCATGGAAAGTAAAAACTTGATACATTGTCAATTTAATAGTGTCATGTATTCAAATATTTCAGTAAAATAAATAGCACATACTAAGGAATAATTATTTTATTCTTATGGGAAAACAATTTTTAATAATTGATTAAATTAAGAAAAAAGTATATAAGTATAAAAGTATAAAAGTAACAATAATTTTCATAATACAAATAATTAACTATCAAATGTGATCTCTCTCAAGTAGTTCTCCGTCTATTCGAACACATTTTTAGATTCTTTTACGATACTGCGTAGCTACTCTTCTAAGTTCCGGGATGCTGATTTCTTGACAGGCTTGTCTTATTCTGGCACAAAGTTCATCTCGATTTCTGAACTTTATTTTTGACCATTCCCCATTCCATTTAAAAATATAAAAATCGAGGGGTGTAATATCGGGAGACCTCGGGATGATAACCGGAGGATGTTTGGTTCCGCACACATGGCGCTACACCACACTCTACTAATGAAACAATTAATTCATTGAGAGAAAAAAATCCTGAACGAGTTATTGCAACAAACTTTGATCAATGATTTGAGACCGTTGAACTATTTTCTTTGAGGTTATGTGAAAAACCAGAAGTCTATAAAAACAATCCAGAATCGATTCCTCAACTAAAGGATGAAATTAAACAAGTCATTGAGCCACGGTTATGTAAAAATATCATGTAAAATGTTGACAAAAGAGTTAAGGGACGCTATTTCTGTTGTTTACTGACTTGAAAATTTCGTCTCAGTCAAAAAATGGAATTAACTAAGATTGTAAGATTGAGGCACCCCTGGACATTAGTAGAAAAGTAAAAAAGGCTCTTGTCGATTGGTGCAAAAAAATACTCACAAAATACAATCGTGCTGAGTCAAAAGCCGTATATAACATCTATACAGGTGACGAATCTTGAATCTATGCGTCTGAGTACCACTAGAGAATCGAAGAGCGGTCAATTCTGAATGGTACACAACCATTTGTTTTCCAGAAGTCTTTGAAAAAATGTGAAAAAACAACCAGCGATACAAGATCATTCTTCACCATGACAACGCGAGCTCTTACACATCAGACCGAACAACTCAATATTTGACCGATCAAAATATCGAATTGACGGGTGATGGGTGACGCCGTACAGTCCTGATTTGGCACCCACCGATTTATTTTTGTTCCCGTCCATGAAGAAAAACTACGTGGTCAACGATTGTGTTGGAGATACCTCAATGATAATGGAAAAAGTGCTATGAAAATTGGTTCAAACATATGCAAAAGTATATCGATCATCGCGGAGAATATATTGAATAAATAATAAAACCATTTTCAATGATTAATATTTGTTTTTATTTACTATTTCGGATACATCAATGGCAACTCTCGTATGTCTCTTCTTGATGTCGAAACTTTTGCACAGACCTAGTTAAAAGTAGGCTCTAGTTAAATGTCAGAATTAGATTTGACCATCTTGATACCACTTGATAATGCTAATATAGTCGTCTGTTTTCCTAATATATTGAAGAATTTAAACAATAAAATATATTTATTGATAAAATATTCTATATTTAGTGTGTCACTTTTATATATTCAATGCAATAAAATTAAAATAAAGTTGTCCAACGACCCAATTTTCTCTTCCACTTGTTATCGAAAAACAAAAATATTAAAATAAAAATCTTGCATTCCATTACTCATAATGAGTACTTTATGACGTCTATAGAAAAAAAAAACCGTTAAAACAACCATAAATTTAGGAAAATGTATTTTTACTGCTACCGTCTAGTATAAAAAACAAGTTTTTAAACAAAGTTAATAAAGATTTTTAAATTAAATTAATTGTCCATTTCAAAAATCAAACTAGACTCTGACAAATAAAAAGTAATAATTAGTGGAGAATTAATTAATTAATTAAGACAGATGTTCTACGAGGGAAATTTGAAAAGTTTTGGAAATTGTTTTCTAAACATTTTAATGTATTTTGAATTCATATTTTTCCAACTAGAAAAAATGTTAAAATTTAATTATTGTAACGTTAACTTTATGTTTTCTTTCTGAACAAATATTTTATAATAAAAATTTACGCTATCTTTCCTATATTGGGTTATCCGTAAGATTTTTTTTAATAAAAAGAGAAACGCAATTAGTTTATGTATATATTTTCTCAGTTTATTATGCAATTAACATTATTAATTAGAACTTTTTGTTGGAATATAAAAGGTAAATCAGGATGGCCAAGTTTGCATTGGCAGGAGTTACAAAGATCTGGAAGGACCACAGTATTTCTAAACAAACTAAGCTTCTTACAACGGCTCTTTCAAATTGAGAGCATTTTTTAATTCTTGAATAAAACCTGGATGGCATTATGAATAAATAAATTTGCCTAGGGCTGGTCTTATGTCAGAAATGTAACACATGGGCTGAAAAGTCCCGGGCCTAACAAAGAAAACACAGTTTTTTTGGTTCAAAATTAGCTTTATTCATCAACGTAATCTCCATCAAGAGCAACGCAATCATTCCAGCGCCGCTCTAACATTTCAATACCACTTTTGTAGAATGATTTATCTTTTGCCTCAAAATAGGCTTCAGTTTCAGCGATAACCTCTTCATTCGTGCGAAATTTCTTACCGGCGAGCATTTTTTCAGGTCTGCGAACAGCCAGTAGTCGTTGGGAGCCAAATCTGGCGAATACGGTAGATGTGGGAGCAATTCGAAGTTCAATTCATGTAGTTTTGCCATTGTTTTGATTGACTTGTGACACGGTGCGTTGTCTTGATGAAACAATTTTTTTTTCTTTGCCATATGCGGTCGTTTCTTTGCAATTTCGGCCTTCAAACGCTCCAATAACGCTATATAATATTCACTGTTAATGGTATTTCCTTTCCCAAGATAGTCGATGAATATTACACCACGCACATCCCAAAATACCGAGGCCATAACCTTTCCAGCCGATTGTTGTGCTTTCGGGCGCTTTGGACGAGGTTCACCAGTTGCTGTCCACTCAGATGACGATGGTTTTGATTCCGGAGTGAAGTGATGGATCCATGTTTCATCCATTGTCACATATCGACGTAAAAATTCCGGTTTGTTGCGTTTAAACCTGGCCAAACGCTGCTCAGAATCATCAACACGTTCTCGTTTTTGGTCAACAGTGAGCAAACGCGGCACCTACTTTGAACAGAGCTTTCTCATAGTCAAATGCTTATGCAATATAAAGCCAACACGTTCTTTTGATATCTTTACGTCAGCTAACTCACGCAAATTCACTTTTCGATTATTCAAAACGATTTTGTGGATTTTTTTATGTTTTCTGGTGTTACCGCCTCATTTGGACATCCACGGCATTCTGCATCATCGGTGTCTCTACGACCACGTTTGAAGTCAGCAAACCAACGTTTTATTGTTGTTACTGATGGAGCGGAGTCCTCATAACACTTTTCAAGCCATTGCTTCGCTTGAACGGTATTTTTTCCCATCAAGAAGCAGTGTAAAATTAAAACACGAAATTGTTTTTGATCCATTGTTTTGAAAGTAACAAAAGTAGCGTCACTCTTAGCACAATAACTCATAAACTAATGAATAGAATATCATGAAATTTTAACAGCTGTCTTTTGAAGGTTAGTATTAACTGAAAAAAAGGTGACTGCAATAAAACTAGCGCCATCTATGTGTTAGGCCCGGGACTTTTCAGCCCATGTGTTATAGCATGCAAAATGTTTTTATAAAATGAAGTGATATTTACGGTTTGCACAATCGCCCATCTGAAAGCACTATCAATCGAATTGTTCAAAAATTAAGAGACTGGTTCGGTGGAAGATGAAAGAAGAGCAATATATAGTAGTGGTCGCTCACAAGAGCATATTGATTTGGTTCATTTACTGAAGACCCAGAAATTTCCATTAGTCGACGTTTACAACAATTTGGAGTCCGCAACATGGCATATTTTACGAAAGGATTTAGCTCTAAAGACATATAAGGTTCAAATAACACGGGAACTAAAGCCACTGGATCATTCAAAACGTCGTACATTCGCCAATTGAATCAAAAAACAAACAGATGATTTTTTCTCAAAAAACAACTTTTCTCGGGTCAACTTTTTAAAATTGGTGGTTATGTTAATAAACAAAATTGCCGTATTTAAGGTGAGGGAAATCCACTAGGGATTCATGAGAAACCTGTATATCCTAGATGAGTCACTGTTTGGTGTGTATAATGGTCGGGAGGTGTAATAGGGCCGTATTTATTTTAGAATGTTGCTGGTGAAGCTGTAACTGTGAATGATGTTTGAAAAATAATTTTTGTAGGCTGAATTAAATAGTACTGATCTGGAGGATATGTGGATGCTATACCTCACTCTGCTAATGAAACAACTGATTTATTGAGAGAAAAATTTCCTGGGCGAGTTATTGCAAGAAACGGTAATGTTAAATGGCCATCAAAATCATGAGATTTGACACCGTTGGACTATTTTCTTTGGGGTTACGTGCAAAGCCAGATCCATAAGAATAATCCACAATCGATTCCTGAACTAAAGAATGAAATTATTCGAGTCATTGGTGAGATAGAGTCACGGTTATGCCAAAATATCAACCAAAATTTTGACAAAAGATTGAACGGCTGTGGAGCTGAAAGAGGTGGTCATCTGACAGATATTGTTTTTCGTGTTTAAATGTCATACACTATGCTACACTGTACTTCAACTATTTATAAGTGTTTTGAAATTAACACAAATTATGTGTTTTATTCAAGAATTAAAAAAAAAACGCTCAATTTGAAATTGGTTTGTATAGATCTAAATGCCATTCTCCGCAAGTAGACAAGCATTTAAAATAAATAGCATTTAAAAGTAGTAAATATATGGGTCCACCTCCTCATCTTCTCGTCCGTTTTACCCTCTCCTTCGTATCTTGAATAGTATGGGAGCACATCCTCCTCATCTTCTCGTCCGTTTTACCTTCTCATTCTTAATTTTGGGGAGGGATAACGGACGAGAAGGTGAAACGGAATGGAAGATAATGAGGAGGATGCGCTCCCGTACTAGTCAAGATACGAATGAGAAGGTAAAACGGACGAGACGATGAGGAGGTTTGCTCCCATACTAGTCAAGATACGAATGAGAGGATTACTACTTTAAATAAGAAATTCTTTGGATAACACACCGAACCAATGTCTGAACCTTACACTACACTCTGAAAACTACACACGAACGTACACAAAGGAATTAGCCCGTCAATTCAATGACTTATACTGAGTTGTTCGGAAAGTTCGTTATTTCTTTTTGCAATGAAAATTGACACTAGACAAAGAACACGTCAATTTAGATATCGAGGGAGAAGTTCAAAACCAATGCCCGTTATATTTTTAGTTTCACCTCCTTACCTCCAGTCACCTCTACCTAAAAATTGAAAATGGCAACCCTATCTTGTAACATATCTTTTTAAAGGTCTTGAAAATCCTAATTAGACTGTGTTAGGAAAACTGAAATCGATTGATCCGTCCTCGTAATAAAAAGAAAAATAAATTTTAGAAGGTATTTAATGGAATCGCAACATTGTGTCTACAATGTTCGTATATTTTTTTACGCAACGCCATTTTTCTTTTGGTAATATAAAAAGAAAGATAAACTTTTTATTTTAACTCGTCGCTCATTTGTGTGGACACTTCATTCCTCGTTGCAGCTAAAATTAAAAATATTTTTATCAGAAGTGCCGATTTTTAACTAATATTTAAGTGGTACTAGTTGCAGTGACAGTGGCAGAATGTAACAATGTATACGTTCAAAGAAAATCTTGCAAATTTAATATTCTTCGGAAGCCTAGCGAAGATGATTATGACAGAAGGATTCAGTTTTGTGAAATAATGACTAGGATAACATCAAAATGATCCGAATTTAATAAAAAATATTGGTTTCAGTGATAAAGCAACATTATTCCTCAATGAAGTAAGTAAATAAACATAACTGTAGATAGTGGGATAACAATCGACATGTGTTTCGAGGGAATCATACGCAGTTTTCCCAAAAGATTGACTCTTGGACTGGAATTCTGGGGAATAAAATAATAGGTCCGATTTATATTGAAGAAAATTTAACCGGCAAATTGTAGATCAATTCTTCTATCGGAACCTTTGGTGTGAAACACTAAACTTGAAGAGATTTACCACTAAACACCCAAAGACTTGTTTGAACTGCTCGACGCACGTTTCGCTAACCATGTTAGCATCATCAGGAGATTGTTTAATCTC